>VZRR01011752.1:206570-274238 GCA_013398015.1 Oreocharis arfaki
CCCCTCCCCTCCCCTCCCCTCTCTGTTGAGAATTTCCCGAGGGACCTGTTTTCCCTTGGTTCTACTTTTATGAGATGCTGGCTAAAATAATGCAGAAGGAAATAGTAAAGATTCTCGTGGATGAAACTTTAATTTCCCCATTGGGCATTCCTGAGCTTTTCAATGCATGATATAAACAGGCATAAAATCATCTTTTTGGCAAGGGCTGCTGCTATTTCAGTCTAAATCAATAGAAAGGGCGAATCAGGTAAAAAAATATTGTTGCATTCTTCTGCTCTCTGGGGTTCCACTGACATTTTAAGACAGCATTTGGCTTTCCTCATTGACAAAAGCCTTGCTTTGGGGAGGGACTTGATTTGGAGAAGTTGTTGAGCTGAGTCTCACACCATGTGACAAAAAGTAAGAGGAGTTGATGAGAAGGGTGGTACAGTGAGCACGATTGCACTGTCACAGGTGAAGCACTTGGTTTCCTAATAAGGTCTATGGCTGAACTTAAATATTTTTATTCCCTCTTTGCACATGACTAGTGCTTTTTTTGTCACTGAACAATAAATACACAGTACCTGTGGAGAGTATTTAGGCAACAGATCTGCTCTTGAGCTAATATTTATACAGCTGAAGCTGTAACAATAATTTAAACTAGTTATAAAACCATAGAATGGTTTGGGTTGGAGGGGACCTTAAAGACCATCCAGTTCCAAACCCTTGCCATGGGCAGGGACATCTTCCACTAGACCAGGTTGCTCAAAACCCCATCCAGCCTGGTCTTCAATATTTCCAGGGATGTTTTTAGCATCCAGGGCCAGGGCTAAAGGCTGACCTTCTCGCCACCATATAGAGGGTCACTTGCCAAGCATCATTTGCAAAACACCCAGCACCTCCTTGCCTGAGACAGCCACATTCCACTGCTGAGCTTTGATCAGTGGGTCTGTTAATATAGAAGAGGCTTGGGTTTTAATTTTAACCAGAGGAACATTTGAACCTGGCCATGGGTGATCAGTCACACAGCCCCGTGTCTGGGATTAAACAAGTGACATGTCTGCTGTAAGCTGAGTAGCCCCCACTAACTCCCTTAACTCTTTGCAGGTTGCTCGCCGTGTCCCAAGGCAGGCCAAATTCCTGCAGAGGCTGGTATGTATCACACTCTGTCTTTATTTTACCTCATGGGAACTACACTTTCCCTGGATGTGTGTGTGTGCATCCCTGTGCCCAGGAATGAACTATGTGATGGTAGAGTGAGATTCTGGGTAATAACAACAACAAAAAAATCTTCATTTTGATCAATGCAACAGCTACAGGTTCTTCTAATATTTCCCAATCTATCTTCTCAAGCTTCAAGATTTGGAGAAGGAACTCTTAATGTTAAAAACCTTAACCATGCAGTGAACATAAGCCTGATGGCATCTCATTGAATTTGAAGAGAAATGTAGATTTTGCTTTGAAATTTGAAGATCTGTTGTTCTCTGACAAAATCTACTGAAGAAAAGAAGAAAACAAGGAAGCCAATATCCTTCTTTCACCACAGAAATCCAAGATTTAGATGTAGAGAGCCAGCCAGTGGAATTTCTGTTCATGGCCAGATATTTTTCCTGGCTCTTCTGGGGACTTCCCAGCTGAGAACTGGTAGAACTCATTTCACACACCATCACCGTAACAGCTTCTGGTCCCCTTCATCTTTGACAGATTGGAATCAGCAGCCTAGAGAGAAACTCTCAGGCTTATTACCAGTTTATTACTTCTAATCTGAGAGACAGTCAATCTGATTTGATGAAAACAACTGATAAAGGCAAAAATGCAAAATGGTTTTCATTTATATTCAGCTCTTTTTCTGTCTTTCCAAATATTTCATGTAAACAAGCATAAAATAATTTGTTTGGCAAGAAAATTTCAGCTGCCAGTTCATCATCATAACCAGGACACCTCCACAAAGCACCCAGCCAACCTGCCTCATAGCAGTGTGCTAATCTCCTGCCTTGGCATTCCCTCACTTAATTTTTAATAGGGATGATAAATCACGGTGATAATAACATTAAACAAATGATTTGTTTTGCTTTTTTTTTTCCCCTTTGAGCTGCCTCTCATCTTCTGAAGGCCTTAATAAAAAGCACAGAAAACAAACAGGCGTTTGTGCAGCTGTAAGTCAGAGCACCAGGCACTGATGGATTGTGCAAGAGCTCCAGGGAATGCAGCACAGGAATCACAGAGTGGAACTTGGGCTGCCCGCCCAGCCTGACCGAGCAACCTGTTTGGAAACAGCGTGTGCCCACACCATTTATATTTTCTTTATACAAGGAATAGCAGATCCTTTCCAGGGATGGGAAGATGAACCAATTCGTTCATACTCAGGTCTGTGTGATGCCCTTATTCAGTGTTTGATTTCTCCAACAGCAACTCCTATCCACCAGGAAGAGGGAGAGGTGTTGAATGCCTTTTTTGGGGGATTTTTTTTGCCATTCCTCAGATTTTAAGGATATCAGAACTGGAGCTTCTTCAGTGGGATAGAGATATTTGCCCCATTCCTGGAAGTGTTCCAGGCCAGGTTGGGCAGGGCTTGGACCAACATGGTCTTGTGGAAAGTGTCCCTGCCTGTGGCAGGGGGTTGGAACTGGATGATGTTTAAGGTCCCTTCCAACACAAACCATTCTGTGGTTCTATAACAGGTATCAGCTGAAGCCAGCAAAGAGTGGTTTTAGCAAAAAGACCCAAAGTGATGTGTTTTTTCATGTAAAATATCATTAAGCTGTGGAACCCCCTGCTATAGGATGTTGTAGATGCTAAAAGTTTACATGGCTTCAAAAAGGAGCTGTGTAACATAATAGAAGAAAAATCCACAGAATACAAATACACTGCCAGAATACCACCCTTGACCCAGGAGTTCCTTCAGCCACAAATTACTGAAAACTGAGAAAGTGTTTCTGGGTAGTATCAGTGCAGGTAGGACTGCTTTTACACTCTTCTCTAAGCATGTGCTCTTGGTCTCTGCCAGGGACAGGCTACAGCATTAGAACTGCTTTTTTCTCACTCAACACAACCATTCTCACATTGGTGTCATAACAAGGGCAAGTTTGTGTTCTCTGTCATGTTTGAAAGATTTTCTGAGTTCCTGTGAATCCATCAGTGCATTCACAGTGTCAGACAGGTCACTGCGGAGCCACTTGTATCCCAAGTAAAAGGCAAAGGGCTTGATCCTCTTTTGCTGGTGATCTGTCAGCTACATATAAACCCACAGTTTATGATGAACTGCAGCACATGGGGGTGGATGCAGAAGGTCTGAAGCCAAAGAATTTGCTGTAGTTTGTGATTCTTTCTGTAACTTCTGTTATTAAATCCTCTGTGTACCTTGTTATGCCACAGGCAATTAGTGGCACGGAAGACTGAATGAAGCATCAGCTCATTATATCTGAAAACATTCCTACAACCCTACTTTCAATCAAAACTCCCCATCCTCTCCACTTGCAGGATAATGAACCTGGAAAGCCATGCCTATGTAGCAGGGAAGGTCCTAAGAACAGCAGTACCTAGTTCTAATTAACAGCAGTTAATTAAGCAGTGGTCTAAGGGTGGGACATTAGATCTGTGCAGGGGTGCTCTAGTCTAGATCCGCAGATCCATTGCACTGATCTGAAATCAGTGAGATGAATCCCATGCTGGGAATCCTAATCTCTTGCCATTGTGCTCCATGTGAGCTGAGCAGGATGGCTGTGGACACAGAGCACGTCATCGTTCCCCAGCTGTTAAAGATATCTGTCATGATTAGGTTCATCTGAGACACACTTTCAGTCTTTCCAAGCCTTGGAAGTATAGGCAGGCAGGGCTTTATGCCAAGTCTGTTGGTAGATCTGTGTTTCCAGTGGATCTTCATTCTTCCATTTGCCTGGAATTCACTAGCCCAGCAGCTTGGTTGGATGCTCAGTTACTTCTGATGCCATCAGCTACTGCAGAAATGTTCTTGTTTCATACTCAGACAAACACTTGCTCCCTTTCTTAAGCCCTTTGCCAGAATTATTTTTGTTCTGAAAGAAAGCCTGGACATGCAGCTGAAGAGCCTGTTCTTGTCCTCACAACTCTTACGTGACTGTGAGTTTTTATCAACCTCAATAGGAAGAGTCTCACTGTATTTGGCTTAGTGAGGTTGCTCTGTATTTACAGTGTATTTTACCCTTTATCTCCCTTCTGCTTTTAAAAGTTTGGTCTTTGATTGTGGAAGTCACTGTACAGATTTTTTTTTCTTTCAAGGGCTGCCTACAGTTAAGTTCACTGAAATATTCCAGGAAGAAAACATTTGAGCTCCATGGAGATATTGCTGTCAAAAAACACGTTAGTCTGGAGAAATGCTCCAGCTCAGGACTTGTGCACGAAAACACATTCCCAAGAAGCAGAAATTGGCTTTCAGCTTCCATTACTACATCGTGTGTCATTCACTGCTGTCTCTGCTGCTTCTCTGCTGGAAGGAGTCCAGTGTGGACTAAAAAGCTTAAAATATTTTGCTTGAGATGTCACAGTGTCAGTGTTTGTTATGAAGTCTCTTCACGCATTGGTGCAGACTTCCAGGATGGATTCTCAGCAGAGGAGGGCTCAGTTGATTCCATTGACAGCAGTTTCTCTGTTTACATAACTTATGGATCTGACTTTGAAGGTGAATTTGAAGGTGCTGCTTCCCACATGGTGATGTCAGTCTTTCAAGAAGTCTTCCATCTGCTCTTGTGCACAGTGCACAGGGCAGGGTCTGTGAAACAGTTCTGGACCCCATGGGGACGTATTTTGGGCTTCTCTTCCCAGGCCACAAGGGAATAATCCTGATCCTCTCACACAGTAAGGGTTGAAGGTGTCAGTTTAGCACACATGCATTTTGTCAGGGTGTTTCACAACTTGAAGGCTGGCATAAGCAGAGCTCTCAGACCCTTCCCAGGTACTGGAGAATGTCTGTGGCCTCTGTGTATGAACAAAGGCAGTACCACATTCCTGATTTACTGTTTGCATCTCACCTCAAATTTTGAGGACAAGCCTACCTTGCCTGTTGTCAGGAGGTCTAACACTCATTGCATGGGAGTTTGCTAGCCCATATTAAATATTGAATCCATTGAAACACTGAAGGGGTGAGTTACCCAGCTGTCTGTTTAGAAGTGACCTTTTGATTCCTGCAGGAAACCAGGCCTCGTATGTCTGAGTTCCATGTGAGATCCACGATCATTTCCCGCTACGCTTTCACCACCGTGTCCTGCACCATGGTGAACAGCGGCTCTGAGGCGCGGGAAGCGGTGTTTGAGATGCAGATCCCAGCTGCAGCTTTCATCTCCAACTTTACCATGTAAGTAAGTAACGAACAGAACAAGTCCATGGATGCCAGGATACTAAATTCAAATCCTCAATGTAAACAGGGAGGGAAGCTATTCTATTTCCCATCTGAGTGGTTTTTAACCACTTCCTTCTCCTCCTCTCTCTGATTTGAATGAGAAAACTCTCTTCACTACCTCAAAAACCTTTCCAGAGAAAGTTTCAGCAACACTGGCACATATATTTATCTCACCTGATTGACTGCAATGCCTAAGAATCTTCTTGTTATTCCATGTTTTCCACATTGCCAGTGGAACAGAAGTCAGCTCCAACCAGCAGATAGGTTCAGTGGCTGCTGGAGGTGGGAATGATAAACCAAATAGAGAGAAACCTCATAGTGAAATGACTAATAAATTAAACTCTTGGTCTCAAACATGTTTGGTTTGATCATGCTAGATCCTCTCTACAGGCAGATATTGGGGCCACAGCTTCAGACTTGACCAAAGGGGATCTGGGACCCCCTCTTTAAGAAAGACTTCTATTTAGAGTGAATAGGAGGAATAACAGACTTTTGCCTTTGTGCTGGGCTGGTATTTCCAGCCAGGGAACTTCTGAGTTGGCTTCTGTCCCAGAGACTTGGGTGGACTCAGGATCCTGAGTGACACCAGCAGCACTCTGGAGATGCTTCTCACATCACAGTCTGTGAACTCACCTGCAGCAAATGTACACCTGTCACTGTGCTTGGGTGCAGAGTGACCATGCTGACATCTTTGATCTCTCCAGGAGCATTGGCAACAAGACTTATTATGGAGAGGTCACGGGGAAAGAAAAGAAAAATAGCACCAATGACAAAGAAAGGCACAAGAAACCTGCGAGCCCCACAGAGGGAAGGTGAGTGTTGTACATTTGGCTGTATTCTGGGAAGGGATACACTCTCCTGCTGTCTTTATCTTGGCTGCCTTGGCATGCCCATCCATGGATTTATAGGCAGGAGCAGCTAAACTGAATGTTATCTGCACTGCCTGGTGTCATTCCTATACTGCAAGCCATGTAAAATTGTATGTGGCCTTTTCTAACCCTGCCACACCACTTTTTAAATTCCAAGATGCTCCAGGATATACTACTAGGGCAAAGAATTCGTGTTACTTCCTGAATAACAGAAAGGAAAACTAAGGTCCTGTCACGGACAGAGTCGTCCACTTCACTCAAGAGGGAAGCAACAACATACTTTATTTATATAAAGTAGTAAATCAACCAAATTCAATGGTAAACGCAACAGGGGTTCAACAAGATTTGATGGGAAGGTTCACTTGATTATTTATAGGGAACAGGGTCAGGCAAAACCATCAGGGGGAGGAGAAGGAGGTGATGTGTCGTGTGTATGGAGCGTGAAGGTGTCTCTGGATTTTCCTTCCAGGGAGAATGGCTACGAGACGTTCAAGGCCTCTGTCTTCATTCCTCGCAAGATGCAGGCCAGGTTCATCTTGCATTACGAAGAACTTCTGCAAAGGCGGCTGGGGAAGTACGAATACACCGTCAGCATCCGGCCCCAGCAGCTGGTGGGGAGGTTACGAGTGGAGGTGAACATCCTGGAGAACTCAGGAATAGTGTCCCTGGAGGTGCCTCCCCTTCGAAACAGCAAGCAGAAAGGCAATGGGAAAGCTGAAGGTAAGGAGGGATTTTATGACTCGTGGTTCTGTTCCTTGTGGGGCCTTGATGACTCCTCAAGAAGCGGCCTGGCGGTGTTGGATCTGTTTTCTCTGGATGCCTGTGTCTGTGTGGTATCTGTGCATGAGCCTGTGAGGACTTTGAAGCTTAATGAATACAGGGCCGATCCCGTTCATCTCAATAGGCCTTTTTTTTGCTATTGTCTTTAAGAGCTTTGAACTGGGCCTTCAGGCCTTGTGCTCAGCACTGGAACAGGCTCTTCCCTGGCCTCCACATCTCCTGGGAACTGTTTATTTTAAGTGAATTGTTTTTTCCATCCATCCATGCCAAGGCAGATAGGAAATCCTGCACTTCAGAACATGGGAAATTCCAAGAGGAAAATCCGTGTTTTGCCAAAGCACTAAGTGTTATCTGAGCATCTCCTCTTACCTCCAACTGTCCTCGCTTGCTGTTCACACAGTGTAAAGGTAATTTTTTCTGGTGTATACCAACACTGAGGGGATCAGGATACTGTGATTGCTACATGTTGTCAAAAAACAGCAAAAAAAGAAGGATGGAAGGAGGATGCAGAGCCTTTTGGGACTTGACCCTCAGTCACTTCAAGTGACACAGTGCCAGCAAAATCAGTGGAGCTGTTCATGTCTGGCACAGAAAGATCCTAAAGCACGTGAACGGGAGTTAAACTGATTGCTCAGTGGGATCCTACTGATTTCTTCCAAATCACAGTAAGATCAAGGCTCTCAGTGACTGGGACTATCTTCAGGTCAAGCCTCATTAGTCTCTGTGTCCTACATCCACGTGCCAAGTGATAAATGTGCTCTGCTCCTCATCAGGAGAGGCAGGAAGCCTTTTTCACCTATCAGGGAGTGTCACAGTGTGTTGCTGGCCTATGATTTCCTGCAAGACATCTGGCATTGATCAAGGCTAGAGACAGACTAAGCAGAGCAGACACTCTGTTGGTCCAGTGCAGTATGGAAATTCCTACATGTAAATGACATACAGGGAAAACTCATGTAACTCACTATCCAAATGGCAGTCTGGGAGCACTGACGTTCTTGGCACCATGCTTCAGATTTCAAAGAGCTTGTATAAAAATAGGCCCGAGCTGTAGGATTCCATAATCCTCCCTAGCCAGTAAAATGTGTATAAAATAGGTGTCCCGTTGCAGGATGGGTAATGCAGCTGAAGCTCAGTTTCCCTGTGCTTTATCTGTGTTCAGAATTCAATTACAGACCCTTTCTGTCTGGAATCATCCCATGTGGTTGTCCACTATATTCCAGCTGTCGTCTCTCAAGCTGGATCCAAAAACAAGCCATCAGAGCCATTAGCTCCTCCCTGAGAAGCCTTCTTCTCATATGGCTCCCAAAGACCCAAGAGCGTGGATCTGCACATCCAGAGAGGCCGCCAGGGAAGGCTGTGGGTTTTTAAGCGAAAGATGGGTGACTTGTGAAACTCACATTTAAAGAGGGGCTGCTTGGCAGATAGTCTGTAAACTGGGAGTAAACAAGGGAAAAGGGTCTGCTCTCTCTTGGATTCCCACGGCTTAAAACTCTTCAGCACCACTTGGCTGGGCATTGGAACATTGGAAAGTGGTACTGCCTGACTGGTTTGAGTTTGAATATGTCATGAAAGCGCTCTTCCTCAATTTCCTATGTCTAAGAAGATGTCTATAGTACCTCACAGTTGATGATAAAATACGAGATTTTAATAAGTATTAATAAATTGCTTGAGGGTATGGAATGAAAAACATTGTGCCATCAAGCCTCAGCAAGCAAGGGCAACCCACGTTCTTGTTAATGAATCCCTTGGGGCTGATCAGAGTGAAATGACAATTAATGGCCAGTGTTTGTAAATACACATGAATGGTTTATTTTAGAACAACTTGGCTGTGCAGGAAAACAGCTATGTTTTGGTTCTTATTATCTCAAGTAATATGGCAATATAAAACCATAAAAATACCACTTAAGAGAATGTAAAAGAGTAGAAAGACCTCACCACCTGAGAGATTTGTGACTAGACTTGGTTGTTGCAATTTCAGTGTCTTTTGGTCAAAGTGGTTGCCACAGGCCAGATCCATCAAGTGGTGAGGGAAATCCTAGGGAAATCCACAAAATGCACAATCTGTTGGGCTTACATTCACTCAGATTCAGGTGGGAACGCCCAGGTACCTCCCCTGGGGGGGGGAGTTTGAAATGGATGATGGAATATTGTGGATCAAGGATACCTGGATGACCGAATTTTTTGGATCACAGGATGCTTCGGGAATTTTGACACTTTCTAAGATACAGCTGCCTATTAAATTAGCGCTGTTGAGTCAATTACAGCCCATCATGGCCCATCAGCAGAGTGAGCACCCTCAGGCTCCGTGTGAATGTCCCGGCACTGCCCGGGCAGGGGAGTTATCACAGCTGAGTTCACTTGATAAGGACAAAGAGATAAACTTCCCACCTCCTAGGGTTCGCCTCTTTCCTTGTCTGATCCAACACCAGCTGCAGCCTGAGCTGGGCTGTGCTTACCCTCTGCACCTGGGTGGGAGCTTTGCGCCTCAGCAGCTTCACCTGAGCGTTTGAGCCACAGGCATCCTGGTGTCTCTTCCAGTGTCACTTGTGGATACGTCCCTCTCTTGGCTCTTAGAAAGTCCTGCATCCATCCTCTCTGAATATGGAGCTGAGACAATGTGATGGCAGCTCTTTCTAGGATATTTCCTTTGACAGTAACCCCTGCACACATGGCTCTATCTGGGAGCTATATTTTTCCCAAAGGAGGGTATTAGGCATGTGAGTTTTGGAAAATTATCTTCTGGCACGTGCAGGTGCTGTCTTCTGTGAAATATAAACCCCAAAACAGGAGGCATTGAGGCCAATAATCCTGACCTTCTCTGGTGACCTCAGAATGGGGACACTTACTCATGCTGTCCTCATCCTGTTCCTCCAGTGTAGCTGTGTGAGAACTGGCCGTGGGCTTGAGCAGGAGACACTAGGCTGCTTGAGGATGACTGTTTCTTTCTGAAGTCAAAGGTCTCAGAAAGCTTTTTATTTCTTGTAACAGCTGTCTGGAAGTTTCCACATGTTAGCAGAGAATGGACTTTGCATTTGAGCTCTAATCCCAACTCTTCCAGACTCTAAAATAATTTAGGTTTAACTGTTCTTCTTGTGAGGATGACAATTTCATACGGAAAATGCTTTTTCCTGCTCTGTTTACTTCTTCAGCTGAATTTAGTGGAAAGTTTGTCTGAAGGCTCTACTGATTCCCTCAGTGTGAGCACAAACCAGCCCAAGCATTTGGAACTCATCCATGCTCTGGACTCTGAAATATCTCATAGATTTTTCTCTCTCTGTTGCTTGTTTAAAAAGAACACGGCCAATAAACAGAGGAGAGTAATCGTGATCCAGCTATCAAGTGCTGCCTAAAAAAGAAACCTGGGGGAAGACATGGGAACTGTGTTTAAGAATATGGAAAGCTGCTGCAAGGAGGAAAAGGATCCTGTGCCTTCTGTGTCAATAATCGAAAGAACAAGAAGTCATGGGTTTATAATCCACAAGGAAAAATGTAAATTAGACACTGAAAATGTTTAACAGTGAAAAAAGTGAAGCTCTGGAAAGGACTGGCAGGTGCAGGCACTGAGTTTCCATTACTGGAGGTCTGAAGTGTTTCCTGATTGTATCAAAAAACTAAGTAGGAAGGGATTTGGTCTGGGAACATGGGATGAATTAGATAAGTTACCTTCAAAACCTGATTTTTGTTATTCAAGGAAAAAAAAAAAACGGTTTTTTGGACCTTTTCTATCAGACAACTTTTAAGTTTTTAACTTCTGTCCTAGGGATGGAGATGAGTGGCTATGAAGAGGGTGGGAGAGATTCCTCAGCAACTCTTGTCACCTACAATGGCTGTGTGAGATAGCCTTGGAAACGTCCTCTCCAAAGATCCGTAAAATACTGTCTGTGTTAGAAAGGATGACATTTGTCACCTCCAGAGAGTGTTTTGAGGAGCGGCAGAGGGAGGCAATGTGATCCACATGCTCCACCTAGATTCCACATCGCATAAAAAACCGGGTTACGTGTGATTATTCCCATTTAACAGGTGGGGAAACTGAGGCATGGAGTTGCTGCCTAAATCAGCTGATTTCCAATGGTCCATAGAAATGTTAAGACTGGACCTCAGGCTGTTTTGGCACAGCACCTTGTCCTCACTCATCACTGCATTTAGGTCAGAGAAATATGGAAGTGCTGCCCAAAGGCCATGGGCATGGATGTGCAGGGGGAATAAGGAGGGAGCTTCTGTTTCCAGCATGGGACTGATTCTCACTGGCCCCAGTGTGCCATGACCAGGCAGCCTTTCCAGGCTTTCCTTTCAGCAGTTGAGAAGTAACGTGAAACTCTCCGATCAGGGTATATAAATGGACTTTAAAGCCATTTCTGCGCATTCTAGTCATTTCCCACACACTGGAAGTTAAATGGGATTCCTGGAAGCAATAGAGGACAGATGGAAAATTCAAGAAGGCAAATACGAGCAAATCTGATGCATTATGTATTGAAAACATACTGCATCTGTTGATTCATCAGATCAAAGGGCAGCTATAAAAATAAAAACAGATCAAGACTGAAGTAAAATCTTACAGCGATGTTGATTTATAACTTATCTTTGCCAGGAGAAATCAGAAATGTACACGGATTTTAGAAAAAACGTCAAATCTCTGGGTTTTATAAGCCCCCTCTGAGATCCAACGCTCGTGTCCTTATGGGATTTCAGTGTATTGGCTGGGACCTCCCTCTCTGTTTCCATCAGGATGAATGGTTTGGAGCCGGCATAGCATGAGAAGCTGTGATGCAGAGTCAGTTCTTGATTTTACTGAAATTGAATGATATCTGTCATTCAGTATCCTTGGACAAGGCTTTTGCCTTCCACATCACGGTTATTGACCAGCTTTAGAGAATAAGCACAGATAACAATACAAGGAGAGTTTCCTGCAGGGTGACTCAGACCTAAATTATTGTCTTTCTCTGAGGTGCCCTCTGCCAGGCACATCTCTCTTCAATCATTCAAGAAGGGTTTTTGGGGTTCAGGGTGAGTTACGTCTTAGGGATGCAGTTTGTGTGACTGCACTGGCAGTGTTGGATTTTGTCTGAATTAGTTATACTGAAACTGCAATGACTAATTAGTTATACTGAAATTACAGTGACTGCAATGATAACTTTTGCTGAACACAAAGGCAGCTGAGGTGACTTGTTAAAATGTAGACATTACACGTAAGACACTTGTCAGATCAAGGGATCAGTCACTCAGATCAGTCCCACCTCACATGCCTGCAGTATGTCTAAACGTGCCACCTTGAGACTTCTTTATAATCAATAAGGGAAAATCTACAGTGTGACTCATCTAATCCTGGAAGAAATGTTCAAACGGGTCAAATGAATCATGCTTGCATCAACTGGCAAGATCTCCGGTGTAGGATCTGCATCCTGGATGCCTAGAGCTGGCTGCAATTGACAGCATGTACATGTCTGAGGTTGTATGTTTGGCCAAACAGAACTGAACACAGGTATCTTCTGCAAACATTTATAACCCTGATAGCATTGCAAGATGGGTTTCTGTTTAAAGTTAGGGGAGAGGGGTTAATTTTTATTTTGTCTCTCTTTTTTTATCACTGGAGAGCTGAATCTCACTGTGTGGTGAGATTGGTGAGATTGGTGAGATATGTCACTGTGTCTTTTGTCTTGGCTCCATGGCAATACCACCTGTGCTGTGCTTTGACAGCAGTAAGGCAGTGTGAAAAACCTATAATATTGTGGTTTTATCTCAACAGATGATGTGTCTCCTCCTCCCTCTACTGTCATTGGGCACACCAAAACCTTAGCTAAGGTTACGTTCAATCCCAGTGTTGTTGAGCAAACCAGGATCGCTCGAAATGGAATTTTGGGAGACTTCATAATTAGATATGATGTCAACAGGGAGCTGAGTGTTGGGGATGTTCAGGTAATGTACATGTAATTAATCTTTTCTGTTTTATTAGCTGCAGCTGAGGTGGTTCAATTGTCCTGCCTGCTCCAAGTTCCTAGAAAATGCTTTCCAAGTGAAGGCTAGTCCTCCAGCTTTTAAGAACTATTCAAAATAAAACCAATCAATTGGCAGCCACAAGATGGACTTCATAGTGCTTCTTTTTTGTGTCTTCTTTTCAGTTTCTCAATATACTGGCAGTACATATCTGGATACAAGGCCAGCTCCTCAAGTGCATGTTGTGGTTCTGATTTGTGGGCACACATGTTATATCCTTGCTGCACTTAGAAGGAAACTCTCAATGTCAACCCCAATGGAAAGAGATGTGGAGAGCTCCAGTTGGCTCATCCAGCCTGGATAAACAGGGGACCAGAATTAAGAGGGATACCAAGGAGCATTCACACCCTCCAGTGTAGGCAGAGTCACTGAAAGCAGGCAAATATCCTGTAACGATGTGTGTGGAACATTGCATCACGATCTGCCTTTGATTCCTCACTCCCTTGCTCTTCCACAGATCCTCAATGGGTATTTCGTGCACTACTTCGCCCCCACAGATCTTCCTCCGTTGCCAAAGAACGTCGTGTTTGTGCTGGACAGCAGCGCTTCCATGGTGGGGACGAAGCTGAAGCAGGTGAGCTCCTTGTGTTTGTTATGGACTGCTCGGCTCTGAGGTGGCAAAGCTTGGTTCAGGCTCTGTCTCATCATTTTTCTTCTGCAAAATGTTTGCTGTGTCTGAGGTGAGAGGTGGCTCTGAAGACACCTCGAGGTGAGATGATTTACCTGCAATGAGAAATGATCATGTTGGTGGGAATGGGATGAGAACAAGAAGTGTTGAAGGATTCCTCACTCTGTAAAGGTCAGCGCTGCCAAAACTGAGCTAGGATGCTGCAGATGGGATTGTCCTGGGCAGTTCTGACTAGAGTGGCCTGAAGAGAGGCAGGTTAGGGAGAATTCTCAGCAAAGTGCATTCAGCAGACTATTGTATCCAGTCTAACAGCACAGAGAAGACACTGCTGCCTTAAAATTACCTTGGCGAAACACTTAGTGAAGTACAACTCAAGAGATTCTGCTGAAAGAAAAGTAATTTTGTCCTTTTGGGGAATCTTAGTCTTTCAGAGCAAATCTCAGATGTTTTTCCAGCGCACAGACCTTAATGTGAACCACCACACCAAGCTGAAGGACACATCAAATATAAATGGAATATGGATTCCATGGATCCCAATTATCTTCCCCAGTGACTGGGGAAGAAGATGACTCTCTCATCAAGAGAGTTGTTAACAGGCATTCCTTTGGTGAATGAGGTCTCAAATCAAGATGCCTGTGAATCTGTACAAAGTCCTGTGGACAGGCCCTGGCTCTTGGCTTTCTGTTATTCTCCTGCTGAAAAATGACCACCCTGCCCCTCAGAATAAACAGTTCTGGCACAAATGCCTCCAATCCTACATGCTGGAAGCAGACAGTCAGTGACCAAGTGCTGAACCAGGGAGATTAAAACTCCAAAGGGCTTTGGTGCTTTTGTGAGCTGCACAAGTAGTCAGCAGATTAACCTTGCACTATGAAAGCTTTTATTCTCCTCCTGCGTATCAGAGTTCCTTTTCATTACACCTAAAAGAAACAACACAGCTGTTGACTGCTGAAGGTTTACTTCATAGCCTAGGCAGTTCCTACTGCTAAACATGCATGAATATCAGGTAAATTATCTGCAGAGAGCTTCCTCTTGAGCCTGGAGAGAAGTGTCTATCCAGAACCTTTGTTGAGGGTGTACCCAACTTTTTTGCCTGTTGTCTCAGTATATTCTTTTTGTGGAGAACCACTGATAGGTTATGGAGAAATGCTATGTGATGGAAGCACTTATCTTCCTTTGTTTCCAGCTGCTCCAAAAATAGAACTTTATGGAGCTAAGATCAAAATCTTAAAACCCCCACATAGATTAATCAAGAAAAGACCAAAATCTAGGACTGGCAGAAAAATAAACCTTTCTTGGTTCTCTAGGAAAGTGTGATCAGTTACAGCCATGTCTGCTCAGTGTCCTTTTTACCCAGTTGTGGATGCTATTAAGATGTTTATTAAATTACAGACAGATTCCCTGGTGGCAGGATACATCTGAGCAGAGGAAATGTCTCCTTTTTGTCTTTTCTCTTGGACTCTCACAGCTCTTGTGATCTGTGGTGGTGCGTGGAGACCTGGGAAGTCCCATGGGACTGTCTTTCCTCATTTCTCTCTACTGAGTCACATGCAAGGTCGGCTAAAAATACACTCAGCAATTGTAGAGTGCTCTTGTGGGTCAGCTGCAGTGACTATGGCAAAGGACAGTTTTTAGGATTGTATAAGCAGGGATGGGAAACATCAGCTGTGCACCTTTTTGTGCAGTAACTGGAGGAGATTTTGTACACTGCAGTCGCCTGCCTTAACAAAGTTAATGACAAAGTGACTCAAATGGGGTTCATGCATCCTACAGTTCCCACAACACAGATGTGAGTCATTTATCTTTTCTGCTCCCAAGATTTCCTTTTTCCAACATGATTTTTTATCTGTTTGTGCCATCCCTTTTTTCCTGAGATATCTCAGTCTTTGAAGCAACAAATGTCCAGTTTCAAACACATACAGTGAGGCTGGTTGATCAGCTCGAATCAAATAACTGGAGATGTTTAAAAACCATGTGGATGTGGCCTTTGGGTACATGGTTTAGTGGTGAACACATTAGTGCTGGGTCAATAATTGGACTTGATGATCTTAGAGGTCTTTTCCAGCCTTAACAGCTCTTTGGTTCTGTGACTAAGACCCTTGAAACATTCCCCTCACATCACTAACAGATGTACTAGCTTTGAGGGGAAGATGTTTCTCCTCAGTTTTCACAGCCTCTGAGCTCTGGTGATGTCCAGCAGACTCGGATGTGTTGCAGCAGTCAAACTCCACTGAGAGTCGGAGCCTTTGCTACAGTCTCCTTTCAGCACTGGCAGGGAGATAAAGCTCAGGAATAGAAAATTCTTGAGCATTAATGGAAAAAAAATATTCACGTGCTCAAGGCTTTGCACATCATTACATTTGCGCTGGCAAGGAAAATCCCCATGAACTTTGCTCCTTCATTTGCAAAGAGACAGCAAGTTCTGTGTGGAATAGTTGTTTTTAATAGCCAGGAGAGCCTGGGGAACAGGTTATATCTTCAAGGTTTACTGGGGAGAAAAATGATTTGCCCTTTGAGCAGTCTGCCCAGCTGATCTTATGGTACCTCTGATTAGGTAGAAGGGGATATAGCAGTTTTATGTTGGTATAACCAAGAGAAAGGGGCCAATCATAGGTTCACCATCTTGTGATTACCATGATTGTGCCCAGTTTCACTAAACATGGTGGAAAAGGACCCAAGTTACAGAAAAAGCACGTTCCAAGCTGTGAATATGCCCGCAGGAGAATGAATCTCCTGGTATTTTGCAGATATATCGTAAAATATAGTTGTTTCAACCACAGATTGATTTCACCTTACCTTTCCCACAGGCAATAAATGCCACACACTCAGTTCAGCAGTTGGCTTCACCGCAAGCCTGGCAACTTGTCAATGGTGATGTGCCAGACTGTAATTTTCTCTGAGGTTAATTGCTCTAGGAGGAACCCAGCTGAAACTGGCACCTGCTGGGCATTCGAAAGGGCTGCAGTTTATTGGTGCCTGTCCAAGGGACACTGTTGGTACCCCTGAGCCACCCCCACTGCTGGAGCCGGTCTGAGGGCCTTATGTGCCCAGCCCCTCAACCTCTGTGCCTCAGCACAGCCCCCCTGAGGAGTTTCAAGGTGGTGAAGGAGCAGACAAGCACCTGAACACTCAACATTCTCCTTACAAACTCCTCCAACTTATCCTGGTTGCTGCAGAACTGGCTGTGATCCTGTTGACTGTTAGTCCAAATAATGGCTGCTGCCCTGGAGAACAACCTTAAATCGCCAGGGAACTTTGGAAAAAAAGCTAATTCTAATTACAGCCTTTAGAGCATTTAAAGCTACTGTGATGAGGAAAGTTTTGTCAGGTTTTCCATTTCTGTTGGGAGGAAACAGCTCAAAAGAATGCAGAAGAGCTGTCTGCAGCACCAACAACTCCATGCAGCTGCCTCCTACTCAGGAATACACCAGAGCAGTGTTCTCTCAGTCCTCTCTGGAGGTGTGAATATGGGATATAAGAACTACTACAGTAAATAAGACATCAGATCCATGTAGACTTTATTTTCTCAAAGAAAATAAAAATAGAATTTCTCTTCCAAGAGAAATGCAAGTATTTGTCACGCAGAAAAATAATCTGCCTGACCCTAAGACTGTTAAGTAATGATAAGGCCATATAGAGAAACAATTAATCTTCAAAGCAAGATGCTCTCAGGTATCCAGGACAGGGAGCATCTGCTTCTGGTCTCAGGACTAACAGCCAATTTTGCTCCAGTAGAAGCAGAGACAAAATTCCCCAGGAAGATCCCAGGCCACCTACAAAGTGCAAGTCCTTTGACTGGGTTCAGAGTAAATAGGATGCAAAGGTAAGGGCAGAGTTTGTTGTGGAAATGCTGCCGAGGCTTGAACTGAAAACCCATGAAGACACAGAGAGCCCTCCTGAAGGTTTCAGTTGGACCATCACTGAGTTCATCGAAGGATGAACTGGAAACAGGTGCTGCTGATGTGCCAGACACAGCCCAGTGACCACCAGAGAATTCTGTAGGGAAATGGAAGTGGCTAAACCAAGCTGGGAAGTCAGTCCATGGATTGGGGTCATTGAGGTTTATGGCCAGGCTCAGCTATACCAGAGCTACAGACAGCACAGCTCTTGGTCTGAGACTGGGACTGAGGGGCCAGGCTGGAGCTTAAATGGGCAGGAGAGTGGGTGGAGGCCCCAGCTGGGCCTGGGCAGAGCCATTAAAGCCTCTTGGTATCCTCAAGGCTCTGGCAAATGCATAAAAGTCAGTGAAGTGAAAGAGCTTTCTTTAGTAGCCCTTTCCAAGTTGGAATTAAGGGTTTTTTTCCAGCTGCTGGAGCAACACCTGGAAGCCAGGCCTGGCTTTTATGTGTGTTTTCATCATGGATCTGTTACGTGGATTTGGGTAGGTTATTTTCTTTGCCTGTGCTTGTCTCTTTGCAGAGTCTTGCCTCTTTAGCTGGCAAACCCATCTCTGGACTTATGGCTGTACAAAGATCCCCCAAGCCTAAAAGACACCAGATTTTTGCCAAGACTGAAGTTATTAGATTAGCACTGTTTGCAGCAACACTGCTATTTCCAAGTAAATACCCCTTCACCCTAAATCAGGGTGTGTCCTACGTGTTGCTCAACTGGGACCGTTTGTTTCTGGCTGTGGAGAGCAGCTGAAGCTCAGAAGTGCTTGTGGCACCTCACGTGGAATCCTGCTGGAGTGAGGTCTTCCATGTTACATTATTGTCATCAAACAGGGTTCACAGGCAGCTCTGAGGTCCACATGATGTAATTTGAGGTCCCTTAGGAGTGAAGGATATGATGCTGTGTCATGAGGAGAGAGCTTTTTCTTGGGTAGTTACCTCTGATGCAGTGACATAATCTTCTCCAAAACATCTGCTCTCTCCTCTGCAGTTCTGGGCAAAAAACTGGCTTCTTCTCGTGCCTGAGGCAGTGGCTTAGGATGGAAGTGGGCAGGGGAAGGGCTGGAGGCAGAGATGTGCAGGAGGGAGGGGGGATCCTAGAGCTGGAGATGCTGAGAGGGTTTGGAAATGGTGAAAATTGGATGGGGGGCAAGTGTTGGAGGACTGGGACAGCCCTCTGGCAGACTCTTAGGTGGGAAAACTGGCAAGTTTGCTTTTTAAAGGAACTATTTAGTGCTCTTGCATTGCTTAATGCTAACCCTGAGCAAAAGTGCTGGGTCTTTGGTTCGGCTATCAAACCATTGTCACCATCCCTCACTCACCAGAGATCAGAGAATCCTAGAATGATTTGGATTGGAAAAGACCCTAAAGATCAACCAGTCCCAAACCCCTGCCATGGGCAGGGACACCTTCCACTGTCCCAGGTTGTTCCTGGTACGTCCAACCTGGCCTTGAAAACTTCCAGGGATGGGACAGCCACAGCTTCTCTGGGCGACCTGGGCCAGGGCCTCACCACCCTCTCAGAGAAGAATTTCTCCCCAATATCCAATCTAGATCTCTCCTCTTTTAGTTTAAAGCCATTCCCTCTTGTCCTATCACTTCTTGTAAAGTCCCTGCCACATGTCCTGTAAAAAGAAATGAAAATGGGGAAGTCACAAGGGAGGAGCAGCACATCTCTCCTAGCAGGTTACACCCATGGATAGGATGTTCTGAGTAAGGCCTAGAAAGCTTCAAACCTGTTAGGCTTCAGGCTGCTGAGACACCCAGTCTGTGAGAGTGGCTATATGATGAAGGATGGGGGTAATCAATATGAAGTGCACAGTGATCTGTGTCTCAGCTCAGTTCCTGCTGTGTGACACAGCAGCTGATGATGGCTGGAATTGAGTGGATGTGTGGTGGACAGCTCTTGGGCATGTCAGCTCTTCCCAGCACTGTGTTGGGGCTGATCTGTGTGATAGAAAATGGTAGTACCCAGTTACTGGAGCAGTTTTCATGCCCTGGGACGAACTCCCATCTTCTGAAGACGGGCAGAGGGAGAGATGTCAAGCTCCACATTGAGGGCATGGGGCATTTTTCCCTTGGTGCTGACCTTTTTGCTGCTAACTCCTTGGAAATTTTTTGTCATGCTGACAGGATGGGGGTTTCACTGTCGGATGGGCATGTTATGGGATCTGATTCCACTTAAAATGAGCTAAGCACAAGAGAAGAATGTGGCCTTCAGACACTGCTGTGTCAGTCTGGCTGTGTGCCCGTGCAGCCCTGTTGTTTCCATTGTGGCTATTTCAGTACAGCACTGTGGGGCAGCCCTTAAGCTTTTCCCTTTGCCTTATTTACTGCACAGAACTGTTTGCTGCTCCAACTGTAATCCATTCTGCACTGGGATAAGGGCTCCAAGTAATGATGCTTGGTGCTGATTCCTGCTTGCCTCCTTAAATCTTTGCACTGGTGTTTATTCACATCCTCAGTGCTGCAGTGGGATTGCAAAGACTGAGTATCTGCTCTGCCCTGCGGGCTCATGGAACTCTGGTTCCTGAGAAATCAGATCAACTTTTGATCATCAGATTAGTTTTTCATGTATTTATCCTCAGCACGCTGCTGGATGCTAGAGAAGTGAGTTATCCCGACTGATCACATCCTCAAAGACAGTTTTATCATCCACTGAGCAAAAATTCAGTGCTTAAGTGTCCTGGATGGATGTGGAGCTAAGTGTTTTGCTCAATGTTAAGTGGAAAATCTTTTTCAGAAAAGGCAGTAGGGACAAACATTTGTTCTAAAGGATGGTTGTTTTTCAGACTGGTAAACTACAAAGCGACTTTTTTAAAGTCCATGTAGGGAGTCAGCAATCTTCAATTGACCAGCAAGGGATCTGGGATGTTCAGAAGGGGGAGACTGGACCATGCACTGGAGACAGACCTTTATTGTCCAGAACTCTATATTCAAACTCCGTCCCATCACAGGCCTGTGTCAGTATAGAACAAAATGCTTGTTGTCCAGAAATGCGAAGGAGTTTTCCCTGGTTACGCCATTCCTGTGTGCCAGGAAGAAAGCACAAAGATACATTGACAGGGAGAGGGGCAGTTGCAGTCCCTCAGTTGCAGGACATTCCCTGTGGAGGAAGAAAGGGCCAGTTGTCCTCTCTGAGAGTGGGATGCAGGAAGGTGAAACAGTCCAAGGATACACTTCTGAGTTAACCCCTGGTTTTGGTACAGAAGTCCCCGTTGCTGGAAGGTGACGTGGGCAGAAAGGACACTGGAGGAAAGCAAAACTCACAAGATGTGGCTTCAAACCTCAGCAGAAACAACACTGCCCAAACCTTTGCTCTCTCTGTTCCTCGGCTGCTCCCTATACCCCCCACTGCCTTCCCTTGGCTCTGGACCCAAACCAAATCTATGGCAGCACCTTGTCTGACCATGGTAGCACCATTTCACCATTTCATTTGATGCCAGCCTTCCCTTAAGTCACAGTATTAATTAATCCTTCTGACAGCCCATGTGGACATTGATGAGCTATGGCTAAAGTTGTTTGGAGAACCCCGCTCTGGACCTTTTTATCAGCTGTCTCTGCATGTTTGGAAAGGGAAAGAGAAGAACCAAAGCACAGAGGATATTGAAGGGGAGGAAGGAGCTCTTTTGGTTCTCCCTGTACTTTCTTGCAATCTTCTGCCAAATAACATATTCACTTGTACTTTTCTCCTTCTTGCTGTAGGAGGTTTCATTTCTGAGCCCTTCTCTGCACTGTTGCACTCTCAGACATGTTACTGGACAGAGCTGTGGGTTCCTAATTCCCTCTGAGCTTACATCTTGTGCCTTAGCTCCTTTCTTGTTGAATTGGATTTCTCACAAGGGATCTGGAAGAACAAAAGGTGCTGAAATTCTGTCTTCTAGTTGTGGGATCTTTTAGCACATGGATGCAGATGGCCCCAGCTCTGCTCTCTGCACGCTGTTCTGGTGCATCTCTCAGTCAACGGGCCCTGTTTTCCAAAGGTTGTGTCTGGGAATGCTTTCCTCTCTGCTAGCAGTGCTCTCTAGACTGGCTGATCCCGAGCCCAAGCCGTTCCCTGGTGCTGGCTGAGCTGGAAGGGGCTGTGTCACTGGTGATGAAGTCCTGCTGCCCAGCTGTTGCGAGGGCGGATGGATGAAACACTTAGAAGTGCTCCTAAGGCGATGGAAAGTGTGAATACGTGGGCTTGGGATATGCATTTTAATGAGGTGTTTGAATTCTCCCCTTGCTGCCTAGCAGGGCCAATGTCTGGCAGTGCCACAGCTTCTAACAACCACGTATTGTGTCCCTTTGAGCTGCACAGCTCTCAGGGTAGCCAGGCTTCACCCTCGCCCCGCTCCCCAGACAAACAAGGGACTGTGAAAGAAATGTCACCAGGACTCAGATTCCTCCTAAAAGGTGTCCAGATGGTCTGACATCATCCCAGATGTCTCTGAGGCAGATCTTTGACCCAGAAGAGGGCCGAAGGCTCTCAGCTTTCCCATAGGAGTGTCTGTCTTCCCATGCTTTGCTCCACCAATGTTTAAGCAAGATGAGGTCTATCAGAGCTAACTCCAAGGGCTGGGGACAAGGGTGACAAATCACTGCCAAACTCGAGTGTATCTGAGGGAGTTCTGCTCTTCCTGGGGCTGGTACAGCTCTGAATCACCTTGGCTGTGGTGCAGGGCCCATAGCAAGCAAGAGCCAGAAGAGCAGCAGCTGTGTTGCACGTCCAGGTGTCAGTGTGGAGGTGACAACAAAGACCAGAGTGGTGGCTGGGAGCTGGCTTGTCTCTGGCCTTGTAGGCTTGAGCAGACACTGTTTGCACATCAGTCATTTAGACAGTGTGAGCTCCTCTCCTCCCTCATCATTCATGAAGCACAGAGATAAACTCTGGTCACTCCCTGGCAGTCATGGCCACCTCACCTGCCCCCAGCTGTAGACCATGGTTGTACTGCTCCAGGTTTAGGGGTGATATTTTGTAGCCCTGGAGGTGGCTCTTTCAGTCCCAAGGCTCCAGCTGTGTTGGCAGGTCATTCATCAGCACAATTCCTCATCTGCAGTGCCTTGGCAATTCAGTCTCCAGCTCTCAGCTCAATTTCATCTGTGCTAATTTGAGGGAAATGGAGGCATCTTCCCCCATCAAGTTATCTTCTTTTAAATCCTCATTTAAAACTTTACTCCGGCAGCTACAAACCATTTCCAAATGGTAAAATTGGATTTTTATTCAGCTGTTCTGTATTGTTACTTCCTGCCATCCTCTCCTTTAATACTTGCTCCAAATGCATCTACTCAGGCAAACATGTTGGGAAAAGTATTTCACTTTAGAGTACTTGGCACAGAGGCATTGGATCCCTGAACTGTTTTTCCTCAGTGTGAGTGGGTCCAGCTTATCTCCAAAATGAACCAGTGTCATGTGCATGGCCGTGGAGGAATGACCTGGGCCTCAGCAGGAAGAAATGGTTAATTTTCTGCCTCTTTGGCAGGAGTTTCACTGGAATGACTCACTGAGCCCAGGTGGGAGTGGAAGTGCAGGGACCCCATCGGCAGCAGAGCAGTTTGGGAATCCTGCAGCAGCCACAGCCCTTTGCTCCCTGGAGCCAGGAGAAGCTCCAGCTGTGGCCTCACAAGGACAGAGGCGGAAACCTGTTGCTGTGTCCCAGCTGAAGCTGCAGCCAGGCTCTCCCTGCACAAAGAGCTTTGCAAATCCTTTCCTGGGGTCTGGTGGAGACAGGAGGAGAGGGCTGGGCACCAACTGCACTTGGTCATAGCTGAGTCCTTCAGGATTTCAAGCAGTGCACTTTTACCAAGATATTCTCCTTATTAAAAGCTGGTTTTGCGTGCCAGCTCCTGAATCATATCCAGCACTCTGAGGGAAGTCAAGTCTCTCTCAAACCATTTGTGGGTGAGGAATGCTGGTAGCAAAGCGTGTTGTTGCCACCCCACGAGGACTGCAGTCTTTAGAATATGCCTGGGAGTGCTTATGAGCTGGGAAGAGAAATGGAGATAAGATGAGCCAGGGAGTTCAGAGCACTCTGGGAGAGGTGGAGAGCCAGTTCAGCTCCTTTTGGCTCCAGCAAGAATCAGAATGCTCAGGATGGGGCAGGATTAATTCTTGAGGTGAGTCCCATCTCCTGTTTGAAGGCAATGCCTGGAGACAGGCACTTCCAGACAGTGACTCAGCCCATCCTAAAACCTGTCCAAAGCAGATGGGATGGATTATTCCCCGGAGGTGGCTTCCCCTGCCTCAAGCAGGATTAGATGTGATGCCCAGCTTTCTGATGACTGAGTTGGGAAAGCTTCATTTTTACTGTGGATAGGGTAAAAGCTGCAGGAGAATGAGCCATATAGCCTCCCTCACTGTGTTTGCTTTGGAGCAAAACCATGTGCACACACGCACACTTGTACGTGTTTGTGTGTGTGTTGCATAAATTCAAAGGGTTTTAATTTAAGTTGCAGAGGCAAGCACAGGATACAGATGCCAGAATCCAGGCTGTCAGTGCATAGCCATTAAAATACGGCAGAAATTTCTTCCTGGGAAAAACTGACTCAAACTCTGTGGAGTGACAAAAATGAGACAAAAAGCAAAGAGGAGATGAAAGAAGGGGAAAGAGAGATGGCCCCAGCCCCACATTTGGCGCCTGCATGAGGGTGTGGGGAAGTGCTAGGTTTCCTGGGAATGTCTGCTCTGGTTCCCTCCTGATCCTCTCTGCAATTCTAGCTTGGATGCTGTGGACACCAAGCTACTTCTGCTCTGTGTTGTTTTACTTTTTCCTTTCCTTTTCTTTTGGCTGAACACAGGCAAGAATGTCAAAAGGAATTTGTGAGCACAAGGGAGGTGAGATGCAGTCTCTCTGCAAGTAGGCCAAAGCAAGATTATTTCTCCTCTTGCCTTGTTCTCAGAAACAGCAGAGCTTATTTGGGCCCAATAAATCCCTCTGAGAAAAGTGCAGTTTGACAGAATTGCAAAAGAGCTGCAAAGAGGGGTTTTGTAATGGGAGAGGTCAAGCAATGTTAATTATAATCAGAGCTGTAATATAGATAATGAGATTTGGGGAGTTTTTCTTCAAATCAGTGCCTCTAGGCACCTCTGTTTTTCTTCTTTGTGGGAGTAAGGGGGGTTGCTGTATGTAGGGAGGTGTTGTGGTCTTGTTCCTTGCTTTAACACCCCACCCAAATTTCCTTCAGCAGAGCTTGGCATGGAGGCCTGCTCACACACAGAATAGAAGGTTCTCCATTTCCACTTTCTGCTTACTTTGATCCATTTTTTGAGGGACAAATACATGGGCCAACCTTGTTTTCATGGAATAAATCTGACAGTCATTTTCTCTGCTGTGTGATTGCTGCCTGTGCACGTGTGGGATGGTTTGACTGACTGAACTGAGGGCTGGAAACTCCAAGTTTTGGGAAGCTCTCGCTTTCTGACCCTAACATAATTACTAAACTAGCCTATGCCTTGGCTTTGCTCTCTGTAAAATGGGATTTTGAGTGAGGGTCCCTCTGAAGGGTGATGTCATGTCTTACCTGAAGCATTTTTACAATAAAAAGGGTGTTGTAAAAGAGGAGATGAGATAGAGTAAAACCTTCTCTTCTTTCAAATAGCTGATTACTTAGCCCAACTTTGCCAGTTTCTGTGGACTGCTAGACTGGAGACAGCTTCAATGTCTGGGGCAGGAATTCACATTTGTGAAAGTTTGTTTTGTGCTCATCATGATGTGAACCTAGTGGGGTTCTCCTCTTCTCTTTGAAAAAGTCTCTTCCACCAGCATTTGCTTTAATATTCTTGTCTGTGAAACGGTGGTGGGACGTGGAGGAATGTTCCAGCTAAGCAAATGGAGGGATTAATCCTGAGATCTCTGCAGAGGAAAATGATTTGTACAGGGGACAGAAACAGGCAGGGAGAGTCTCCAGACCTGGCTCCAGAATGTTTGAAGCTATGGGAAATATTCCCCTTAATTTCAGGTGGACTGGGAGCCAAGACACCAGCTGTGAGGATTAGATTTGTTTGCAGTTGCATCATTGCATCATCATCTGCCATGCAGAATCCAGAGGGATATTGATGACACAGCTTGATCAGTCCTTGGAGCTCCTTTCCAACCTGTCTTTACATAGAAACACCAGGCCCAGGCTTAAGTGGTTTCCAGCACTGCTGATTACTTCTATACTTTTCCTGGACAAGCCCTTCACATATTTTCCTGACAGGCACGAGAGAAAACTTTAAATGCTGGTGAGCCCAACGTTTTATTTCCTGCATCACTTTCCTTGGAATTTGGAAGGCTTAATGGTGGCCAAGAAGGGGCTGAGCTGAGACTCTGCTGATTCCTCTATTTAGATATTGCCTCATATTCCTCCCATGTGTTTTGCATCCAAATATAGGGTATGTTTGCTTGGACAGAGGCTGCTTTTGGGCAACTTCTCTGAGTCTTTCTCAGCTGAAGTCTGTCTCCATGTGAACGCAGCTGCCTGGCTGCTAAATCCAAGCTGGTCACACTGGGGGGAGCTGGACACCTCTGCAGTCCTCTTGCCTTTTCCTCAGTGGTCTGGCTTTCCCAGAATCCAGGATCCTTAACCTCTTTTGCTAACAACTCTTCTTGTGACCAGCTTTCCTCACTCTGTTGCCTGTATTTACAGGCATATTTACAGGGATGATGAACAGTTGGCATATTGATGAAAAATAATACACTTGGGACAAAACTGACTGGCAGATGGAATCTGCAATGACTAGTCAGGACTTCTTTTTATATCTAATTCATTGAATATATTAACCTAAATATTTATTAATTGCTGAAACTATTCAATGGAGTATATATTTGGCAGATAGTATTCTAATTATGAACAGAGAATGTGCATTCTTTGACATGTTTAGAGGTTTTTTAACTTACAAGTAACCTATTTTAAATAGGTTTAATATATGCCACTTGCAGCTTACTGCAAGTCTAGAGGGCATTGGACAAACTCTATGAGGTTTTTGTTATTAGTCATTATAATTCACTATCCCTTAATTCAGAGTGTAGTTCTCCCTGTCACTGGGAGCTTTTATCCTAATTGTGATGCCTGATTTTTAAGGTTTTTTAGGTCTAGATGTGCCTCACAATACCTTTTGGGCAAGAGTTGTTTCTCATCTCGTATTTGCCCATCCCCTGGCACCACAGAGATCAGGCCTTGGGACAGGGAAGGACATCCCAATTTTCTTCATCAGCCAAACTGGCAGTGTAGAAATATCTAAAAGATCAGTAAACATCTTAAAATTAAATTCTTGCTCACTAAAACACTGAAAGCTGTGTCTACTTGTCTCCTTTCTCTTCTCTTTCTAGACCAAAGAAGCTCTCTTCACAATTCTCCAGGACCTGAGGCCTGAAGATCACTTCAATATCATTGGCTTTTCCAACCGAATAAAGGTCTGGCAGCAGGACCGGCTGGTGCCAGTTACTCCAAATAACATCAGGGATGCCAAAAAATACATCCATAACATGTCACCTACTGGAGGTATGATCAGAGATACAGGCGGGATTAATTGTGCTGTCCAATTAACTACAACAGAACAGAGAGTGCTGAGTGTGGTCCTGGAGCATATGGAATAAAAAGACATTGGGATTTAGGTCATGGGACTGGAGGGTCCCTTCACCTCCACTCAGGGTTATGTGTTCTTCAGGAACATACATGATGGGAAGGTTTCCTCAGATCCTGCCCATGGCAGGGGGTTTGGATTAAATGGCCTTTAAATGTTCCTTCCAACATTAGTCTGTGATTCTATAGACTTGTTAAACCCAATTTGATTCCATTCTCCTGTTTATCTGGTGACACCCTCAGAGTGGGAAAGCTTCCAAGGTTATTTCTTGAGGACACAGATGAAAACATATCCTGGTGAAGGACACACAGGGCCAGGTTCTCAAAGGCTCTGTGCGAGCAGGCACATGATTTTGTCTGGGCTGGAAACCCAGGGATGGAGCACCTGCTGTGGGATGTGGGATTGCCTTCTGCAGGAACTAGTTTCTCACCTAGTCCTGTCTTCTTGTCTCTACCAAAGGAGCAGCCAGAAGGATATTTAAGAATTTCTCAGCCCTTTTTGCTTGTGCCTTGTTGCCAGGAGGGAAGAGGGCAGAGAAGACCCCAGAACAGTGGCAGAGTGCAGGCATGATTTTTCTTGATTCACAGGTCCTCCGTGAGGCTATGGACAGGAGTGTAAAAAAATCCCCACCTATAGTGAGGTTTGTAATCAAACATACTCCAGCAGCTGTACCCAGAGAGCTGCAAAATGACCTATTCAAATCCTTCCCCATGGAAGTAATCACAGCTGGTTGAAGGTCAGGGAGGGCCTTCCCATGGCTGCCCCTGAGCAGGGACCACTCCTAGCAGAGGAAACCCTCTGATGGAAAAACACGGCAAACAGGATAGTTGGCTCTGCTGTTTGTGTCGTGAGAGGAATTGTTTAGGAAGTGGTCGAGGGACCTGCCCAGTTAAACAATTACCAATAGTGGGACTAAACTCAGAGAACAAAGCCTTTTGCTCCTGAAGTGCCAAGAGAGCTGTGCAGGAACCAGCTGAGTTTGCCCATGAAGCTGCCAGAGAACAAAACTAAAAGGAAATGATTGTGGTTCAACAGGAAGGTGCAGTGATTCTCCACCACAGGTACTTCAGCTTTGGATAACTCTGTGTTTTCCCTATAAAGGTGCTGTTCCTCGAGTATCTTCCAGTGAACATGAACACACACAAAGAACACGGTGTGGTTACACCCCTGAGTTGTACTTACACACCAAAGAAAAGAGAGAAAAATCCTGCTGCTAAATTTCAGCACCATGCCTTTTGCCTTTGAGCATGTGGCAAAAGGCAGTTTTCAGTGCCTGGCAGTTCTATGATACAACCGAGTATAAAATTGCACACTCTGCTACATAGGACGTTTTTCTCCTCTTTCTGGGGAAAAAGTTCTGAAATTTTCAATCTGCCTGGAGACTGAGAGATTGTTAGGGTGCTTAGGTGCAGGTTTTTTGGTTGAAAACCATTCTGCAAAAGACAGAGTCAGGATTTTTGAACTTTTCAGAAGTCTTTGCTGCTTTCCTGTTCCTCGTCTTGCTGCAGTCACTGGAGCTGTGCACACTGAGTTTCTGCATACGTGCTGCACGATCAGACCTTCTATCACATCCTGTTGATAACCTTCCTAGATTGCCCTTTCCGGACTCCCAGGAGTCAGCTGTGTATGGCTCTTAACCCATTTCACCTGCTTTGTGTTCTAAGAGCTGTTTTTAACTCAGATGTGCTGATTTTACAAAGTCCCGCAGCCAATCTCTCTGTGCTTAGACCAGAAATACATGGAGAAAGGGAATACTTGTACTCATTTTCCTGTTTTCCTTTTTTTTTTAACACACTGTGGGCTTGGATCCTTTTCATGGCTATTCTAATGTACATCTGTTCCCTCATTTACTTTGTTTTCTCCCTCCCACCCCACTTCAGGCAGTTCTATTCTTCACCAGCCAGTTGTTTTGTGCTAACACACTCCTCAGCTAACCAAGCTCTTTCCTTTAACCTTTGTATCCCCTGGGGTGTGAAGAACAAATCCAACCACTCATTTTCCCATTTGGAGGCTTTTTTCTTAACTCCAAATGCTGTGCCCTTCAGAAAAAACGAGCAGAACTTTTCCTAGTTCAGATATCATCTGGGAGAGTCCCATAATTAAGTTTAACCATTTTTTTTTGTACCAGCCAGACATGGTATGACTCCGTTTACCAGGCTGATTGTTGTACATTGAGACACTCAACAGCAATTTCACATGACAAACTGAAATTCATAATTCAATTCCTAAGACCATAAACATCTATGCCAATCTGCTGCTGAGTAACAGAGCTGAACTGAATTAAAGGGCTACAGCACCTTCATGTGGAGAAAAGGGACATCCTGATGTCCAGAGAAGCTGCCACCTCACTAAAAGGAGCTCAGGGAAATTATTCACACCACTCTTAGAAGGAGAAATGATCTCTAACCATTCTGGTACCTTGCCAGGGACGAATATTAACGGGGCTCTCCAGACGGGGGCAAAGCTGCTGAATGATTACATTGCTCAGAACGACATTGACGCCAGGAGCGTGTCCCTGATCATCTTCCTCACGGATGGGAGGCCGACTGTCGGGGAAACACAGTCATCCAAAATCCTCAGCAACACCAAGGATGCTGTCCGGGATAAATTCTGCCTCTTCACCATCGGCATTGGCAATGACGTGGACCACAAGCTGCTGGAGAGGATGGCACTGGAGAACTGCGGCATGACGAGGCTTTTCCAGGAGGATGAGGATGCAGCCAGCCACCTCAAAGGGTTTGTTCTGCTTTTTCTGTTCTTTGGTTTCTCTGGGAAAGTATTTTGGGATGGAAAATCCTTTAAGGAGACGTGGCAAGAAATGGGAGTTTGCCTGAGGCTCAGCTCTGGCTGGGAGAGGCAGAGTATGATCAGATACTCTGAATGGTTACCCAGAAATTTCCTTCTTCTTAGCAGACCCCCTGAGTTGTACTGGAACTTCCCAGCCCCTCAGAACAAGGCAGTTGTTTCCCTAATTCAGATCATTGTTTTGGACATGTGAACCCAGAGAGCTGGGGGCCACAGGTCCCAACTCTTCACAGGCAGATGGTGGGAGGAGAGGATGCATTTCATACATCAAATCAACAACATAAACACCATGGAGGGGATCAGGAATGAAGATTCCAATTTGGAGCATAAAATTATTTCTTTATTTTTTGAAAATGATAACCTTTTGCCCAAACTCCAAAATATTTGACTTTGAAAAACACACAAAGATCGTTCCTGGGATAACCATATGTTCACTTAATTCCCTCATTCTCTGTGACCCAAACTCCTCATAAGTTTCCTGCAATCCTCATCCTTCAGTAGGACCAGAGATTATGTTCCTCTTCTGTGAGGAGGGAGCTGTAGTCCAAGGGGAGACCCTGGTAAGGAACAGCAGAAAGATACATGACCACAGCTCTGACCAAAACATCTGGCAATGTGTCAGTGTTTCCAAATAAAAATGTTTGGCTTTCACTCCCAAAATGTTAGTGTTTTAACCACAAAAACCAAAAAGAGACAGTCATTGAGTACTGGCCTCTCCTCTGGCTTGTGCCTAACTCCTCTGGAGCAATGAATCCGTGCACCTTCCACCAGAGCTTTGCCTTCTGTGGCAGTTGTGCATGGACAAGAATTCCTTCTAAACCAAATTCTGTAGATCCCTCTGTCACCCCACCCACCCACGTCATTTCCTCCTCAGAATATGCATTTTGGAGAGCAAGTGGCATTCCCTGGCAAACAGGGGATGTTCTGATTGATTGGGCTGCAGGAGCCCAGCGCTGCAAGTACTTGTTCAAACGCCTCTCTCTGAACAGCTCACTGTTTATCAAGCTCAGTCATGGCAAACTCATTTGGCCTTTGGTGCCAAATTTACACAGAAAAGCACAAGCACTGCTGGAGGCCAATTCAAACTTCAGTTGGAGGGAAAACCTAAATGGGTGCCAATGTGATTTTTTTTTTTTGTGCTCAGTGGGTTGTATTTTTATACAGACACTTCCTTGAATTTTACTGTAAGACAGGTTGTCTCTCCATCGTTTGTTACAACTCAGAAGTTAATTTACAGAGAGTTCTCCAATTTAATTCAGTCATGTTTTTAAATCTGGTGAGGTCTCTGCATGAAAGAAACTGAGTGCTCAGACAGACTTTAAAAGAAAGTCAACCAATTCAGGCTTTGGGTTCCCTTAGAGAGAGAATGAAGCAAATTCAGGCTTTGGGTTCCCTTAGAGAGAGAATGAAGCAGGAAGTGTGACTTCAGCTTCCAGACAATCTGTTTAACCAGATGTGTCAAATAAATGCAGCTTGAACTAGAAAAAGGGCTGAGGCCAATTCTTTGTTTATTTACCAAATTAAACTCAAATGACTTGCCAAGAGATGAGCAGTTTGGCATTTAAAAGGGAAATATGGCATTTTTGGAGCAGCTTGAGAGGAACCTTCAAAAGCACATTGCAGTAGGGAAAACACAGTACTGTAAACTTGGGCCTTGAGCCTTGTGAAGGTTTTCTGGGCTGTGCAGTGTGAGGTGTTCTCACAAGTGTGGTAGGTCACGTTAACAAGGCATTTAAGGGTTAACCTCCCTGGTTCCATGGAAGCAGTGCCTTGCTCCAACAGAAAATCAGCCATGAGGCAGTGAGTTCTCTTGTGCCAGGCTGCCTGTACATAGTAGCTAGAATTCCTCCATTCCTTGGAAATGTCCTTGTTTATGGGGGGGCGTGGTGAGATTCCTTCTTGATTTTCTTTCTCCATTGGCCCTCAGAAAACTGTATTCCTGCCTGTCCTACACTGACCAGCCCAATCCAGGAGTCTTCCAGAGATTCAGAAGCTTTGGTTAGGACTGTCTTCAGCTTTGGGGGACCTAACAGTTTGGCCTTACAGTTTCTGGCTCTGGGATACCATGTGTAATAGCAATAGAAACCTGTGTAACAGCATCTTGTCTAAGGACATTTTTTAATAACTGGGGTGCTTTCTGTGAACCTTGGTAGCCAAGAATTTACTTTCAATGTAAACACTTAAGTGGTCACAAATATCTCCTTGCAGAGATCTGGAATCATAGTGGAAGGGAGGTGACTGTCAGGCCGTGCTGGGATGGTTCTGAACATACTTTAGAGACTCTGTTTAGATGCCTAAGGAACAGTCAGGACTAAAATGAGGCAGAGAATGATTTTGGTTGACAGGGACCTCTGGAGATCCTGTAATTCAACCTCCTGCTCTGAGAAGAGCCAGCTTCAGGTTTAGGTGAGGTTTCTCACGGCTTTGTCCGCTCAGGTTTTGAAAAGCTCTAAGGCCAGAGACTGCCCTGTTTCTGTGGGCCCAGTTAGAGTGGATGTGGTAGTTAAATTTGGTTCCTGATGGCTCAAACTGCCCCTGAATGACTGAGGAGCCATTTTAGATAACCTGACTGTGTCTTTGGCCACGTACAAGTGCAAGAGTGTGTTCACACAGTGCTAACGGTGAGAAATGTGTCTGGTTTAAGGTTCTATGATGAAATAGGGACACCCCTTCTCTCCGACATCCGCGTTGATTACCCTGAAGACAACGTGGAGCAGGTCACCCAGAACTTCTTCCCCAACTACTTCAATGGCTCTGAAATTATCATAGCCGGCAAACTCATCAACCGCACCTCGGATAAACTCCACGTGGAGGTGACTGCCAGCAATTCCAAGAAGTACATCCTCCTCAAAACAGATGTGGCTATTGACCTGCCGAGCAGGAATGACATCAGAGGTGTCCCTGGCCTGGAGGATGGCAAAGGGCATAACAATTACATCGAGAGGGCGTGGAGTTACCTCACCATCAAGGAGTTGCTCAACTCTCGGCTGAAGAGTGATGACAGTCAGGAAAAGGACAATTTGATGGAGAAAGCCAAGTCGATGGCCCTGGCTTACAATTTTGTTACCCCCGTCACTGTTCTGAAGATGAAGGAGGCTGGAGTCCACTCAGAGCCATCTCAGGAGGAGTTTATCAGCCCTTCTACTGATGGCATTGGGGAAAAGGTGCAGAGCCTGCAGGGGCACAAGGCCCCACCAGGTATGAGAGAAGAATAACCTTGTGCTGGTAAGAAATCTTTCTGCATGGGCAATGTCTCATGGCTGACTTTGGCACAGGGGTGATCTAGACAATGAACTGAGGGGTAAAGCTGAGATTTTCATATCAATTTTGCTAATCGTGGGCTGGGTAACCCTAAGCGAACCTTTTAGGCCCCTCACCCCCTTGAAACACTTACTGCTCTGTAGAAACTATTGAGAAACTGGTGTTCTGCATGAAGCTTAAAGTGGCTGCAGGATTATATCCCATAATCTCTCTGAATAATATTTGGGGGACATTATTATAATATGTCTCTTTCTGCTGCTCAGTAAGTAATTGTAACAGCCTTCCTTCTCCACTTCTAGGTATACGCAGAGAGCAAGATAAACAGAGAATTAAAATCTCCAAGACTTCAGGTCAGTGCCTGTTTTCATACCTTTAATAATGCAAAATAATAGTGGCTGCTTTATGGAAACCTCACATGCATATCACTGTGGTATTAACCATCCCAGTGACCCGCCAAAATTCTGTTTGTTAGACCTACGGAGTAGGGAGGAAAATGAAAACAAAACCAAAACACAGAGAGGGTGAGTAAAGAGGAGTGTGGCAAAATGATCTATAGCAAGGCAGATGATCTGTAACACTCAATCCTCATGTTTGAGACTTCTGTAGGTTAGGGGAGAACAGAAACACATTCTTTCTGTACCAGAAATAGTCAAAAAACCTATAAAGTAATAATGCTGAAACATCAAAAATGTTGTTGAAGATGGAAAAAAGAGAAAATTCTATAGTATTTTACAATTTTCCTGTTGGTCCTGCACCTCTGCTTAAGTTTTCAAATACTAAACACTGAAGAATAAGTCCAGATCAAGAATTCTGACTTGAATTCCACTTGATAGGGTCAATTTTACCTTAGAAACTAGGATTTTTGGCTTGCCTTAATAATGGCAGCTGTCTGATAGTTGATGATAGGTCAAGGATTGTTGAAAAATTAGGATTGTGGGGTCAACAGCTGCTGTTGACTGCTCCAATCTGATACTGAGGGCCAGGAGGGGTCAGTGTGAGGTGCACCCACATAGCAGCCCTGGGTTAGAAAGTACATTTCTGTGTGCTGTGGGGGATGTAGCCTGCCGAGAAAGTATGGAGAACAGGAGTTCAAAACACCTACATGATAATTCCCATAAATCCCTGAAATTATATTCCGGGAAGAAAATATCCTGATTTCCATCTGGACTGTTTTGGGTTTTGAGTTGTCACTGAAAACCCAACCTCTTCTGTGAGAAAAACAAAACAATCTCGGTGAAAAACAAAGCAAAACGTGGCATTTCCTGGCAAACTCCGTCTGACCCTCTAAAAACAACAAACCAGGAGGATTTAGAAAAAACAGGGACAAACATGCTTTAAACAGTTTTGTTGCAATCTTGGACACCGCAGCTTTGTGTGAGCCTCTCACATTTATTACCTCTTTTTCCGTGTTTTCTCAGCGGATGGGGACCCTCACTTTGTCATTGATTTTCCTGCCAGCAAGTTCTCTGTCTGCTTCAATATTGATGGAGAACCAGGGGACATTCTCCGGCTGGTCTCTGATCACAAGGAATCTGGTGAGCAGCCAGGTCAAGGAGTTTCTTGCAGAGGAAAACCAAAGTGTAAGGCCAGCCCTGCAGCAGTAAGACCAAGCAACCAAGGTGCTTCGTAGGCAAGAAAGTGATAGGAAATCAGAAAAAGTTTCTTCTGTGGTTCAGTTGCACCCAGTTACAAAGTCACAACTTGCAAATAAAATATTTGGACTCATCAAAATTGCTCTTCTATGGGAATTTCCCACTTTAGTTACAGTACTGTTTGGTTTAGGACAGACCAAAGTACCCAAACAGGCTCACCACGCACCAGGGCTCTTTCAGTAAAGAAAGCACAAGTCTGGTTAGCGAGTCATGACAGTCTTGAGAAAACCCATGTGATTCAGGGTCTGCTTTACCCAAGCCAGTCTGAGCCTCAGGGGCCCAAAGTGTGGTCTGATCCGATCTGGAATGCTAAACAGGGCAGCTAATAAGCAGATTATGTCCTGAGCAGGGCAACAGTGGGAGAAAGGGGTGTTGAAACCAGAGACAATTCAAGGACTTGTTTTACAAAACCCCACAGTAAAGTCGTAAGGATTCTGTTCTGTGTGGCAGTGGTCTGACTCCCATATTTGTGTGTTCATGTCTGCCTTAGTAAGATACAGCTCCAGGCAATGTTTCCCTTCAACTTCTTTCACAGACTGTTTGTGCTACTGCTTGAATGATTTTGTGGAACAAATGCAGATTGAGCTTGAGGAAAACAGACTCTGTAGCACTACAACCTTGAGTCTTGGAAGACAGAAATGAGAGATCCCATCAGGAATGATGGGATATGGAGATAATTTCATCTCAGTGTTAATGGCTTGCGTTAGCAACAAGCCTCCTCCTTAATTGTCACTGTTCAGTGTGTGTTCAGAGGCTTGTGCGAAGTGAGTCACTGTCTTGTGGACAATAAGTCACAAAAATTATTAAAACGACTGGGAATCTTACTGTGGACATCTAGGCTTTAATTGACTCAGTGGGATCTGCACCTTAGAATACTCAAAAGTGGTTCTTTTTGTGGCACTGTGTACACCGTATGAGGATTAATGGGGCTGGGGGCACCTGCCTGCAGAGAAGGCCAGTATTTCTGAGCTTGGGCAAATTTATGTGCTCTGTATGAGGTCATAATTTTATAACAGACTGATTATACTCCTTTGAATACTGGTAAGTGAAATAATTGAGCACGAGGTGGTGAGCCTGCATGTCCTCAGTTGCAAGGCTTGTGTCATTGAGACATCAGGCCTGTTCCTGCTGGGCCCCTTCCAGCTGAGACTGTTCTGTGATGCTGTGATCCTGGGTTCCAGCTTTCATTTACTGATTGTTCTCCTGCAAGGTGTAACTGTGAACGGGCAATTAATTGGAGCTCCCGCACCACCCAACGGCCACAAGAAGCATCGGACTTACTTCAGCACCATCACCATCCTCAGCAACAAGCCAGAGAGGTCTTACCTGGAGATCACACCCAAGAGGGTCATCCTGGATGATGGTGAAAGGCTTGTCCTGTCCTGTGGCCGGAGTGCTGTCGTGAGAAGCAGGAGCCTCGAGGTGTCCATCACTGCCTACTCCAACATCACCGTGACGATCCGGGACTCCATCAGCTTTGTCATCCTCATCCACCACTACAAGAAGCCAGCCCCATACCAGAGGAATCACCTGGGGTTCTACATCTCCAACAGTAAAGGCCTCTCTTCTGACTCCCACGGGCTACTGGGTAGGTGACAGGTTCTCAGGTTCAGAGCTGTAAATCAGATAAAAATGATCCTTCCGAGCAGAGACAGGAGGGAAGGAACAAGGCAGGTGGGGATTAAGTTCCCAGGTGAGACTTTTACATCCTCTCTCAAACAACTTCTCTATTTTTAGTACCTCCAACTCCTCTCCTGTCTTTTCCTGTATGAGCTCCCTCTCCCTATCCCAGCTGTGCCTGTTTTTCACATTTCCACTCTTTCAATGATTGTTCAATACAGTTACTGTTAGAATACACGTGCTTGATGGTCCAGAGACAGAAACCAAATCTTCCACAAGAACCTTTTGTGGCCCCTTTCTTTCAAATGTGAAGGGAAAGAAGAGCCACCCCGACCTTTTGAAGCAACTAGGCTTTAGGTAGGTTCAGCCAATGAGAAGTATTAATGGTTTTGGTCACGTACAGGTGCAGAACTCTTAAACTTCTGCCATAGTTTCTATGTCACTCAGACACCCCCAGGTGAAGCAGGAGGTGATCCCTTAGGAGTGGGGTTTTAGACTCAGGCCACTCTCATGCACAAACCTCTAAATCCACACTTAGGTTTGGCCTAGAAGAACTTGCTCCCAAGAAGGCAAGGGAGGAGAACTTGAGGCTTCAGGCCTAGAACCTTTTGCTTGCTGATGGGCATTGTGTGGGTTATTAACCTCTAGTAATCATGTCCCACAGAAGGGAACTTACTGCTAGCACCTAAAAAAGCTCTTGAGCTCTTTAGTGTACCTTGACACGTGGTAAAAAAAAAAAAAGGAAGGGTTTTATTCCAACCTCTGTGTTTGTGGGATTTAGAAAATAATCACGGGAACAAGATTCATCTTGCTCTTGCTGAGAAGCCCTTTAGAGACCCATAAGCTGAGAATCCTCAAATGTGTCCTACCAAAAAAACCACAAACCACAACAATTCATAAACAGGCACAAATCAGCCAGTCACAGACCCTTATTTTATCTTGCCTTGCAGGTCAGTTCTTGAACCATGAAGTTAAGCTTCTCCAGGAATCTCTAAACGCACGTCGTCAGGAGGCTGGGCAGAACCAAACGGAGGCGCTGAAGGCAAACCCCACAAACACCCTGAAGGTGAGGGGACGGCTCGTTCCTGTCATGTGGAAGCAGAGGAGGATCTACAATGGCCAGCAGGAAGTCGACTGCTGGTTTGCCAAAAACAACGCGGACAAACTGATCGATGGGAGCTATAAGGACTATTTGGCTTCTCACCCTTTTGACACAGGGACCAGCTTTGGGACAATTAACAGCCTTTAGGACCGGTCACAGCGATGCGTTGTGGCAGCACGTGTGACAGCAAGTCTCTTCTGAAGCCTCTACCAGGCAACTTACGAATATTTCCTTACTTTTTGGTGCCAAAGAAACCAAGGATTTTGCCCTTGGAAATCAGCTGTCTCTCTTTCATGCTAGATGAACGTTGTTCATCAAATTCCTGAAGAACGAGAAGGCTGGGGTGAAGGGACGTGGTTACAGGCATGATTGGTGCTTTCCCAGCGGGAAGGGAGGGAGAAATAAGCCAGTGAACAGCGCAGAGGCTGCTGGCCTTAAAATAAACCCATGCAGGGATCTGTGCAATACCCCCTGGGGCTGGTGAGTCCCCCCATGAGAGGCATATCATACAGCACAGTGCTTGTGGAGGTGATATGCTTTGCAAAGAAGTGACTTGGACAACCTGCTCCAACTTTGGTCCGTGGGGAAGGGAGAGAAAAAGAGAAAGAGAGAGGAGAGGTGGATATTCATCTGCAGCGACTCATTAGCATCAGACAAAATCAAAACCTTAAATCAACAGGCCACAGGAGGGTATTGCTTTCCTGGTTAGTGGGATGAGGTCTGGATTTGCCACTATGCATGACTTCCCTGAATCACTACAAACCTTTAAAACAGCGGTGAAAACCTTGATGTGGTTTATTGCTGTCTTGGTGCACAGGCTGTGCGCTTAAAAAGCCCCTCTGGTCCTCAGCAGCAACAGGAGTGGTGCAGGCTCCCCTTCCACGGAGCACCTAATTGAGTGTAATTTAATTTAAGTAACACTGCAGGGTTAGTGATTTCTTGAGTCTTGACTCCCTCAGAGAGAAACAAAGTTCCACTGTGAGCTTCCAACAGACCTGCCACGTCCTTGAGCATCACGTCCCTTCTGCTCAGCAAAGATTAAAATTTCCTAAGGGATGACAAACCAGAACCCACAACAGCTTGTGAGCCTACAAAGCAGCCTTTTGAATTTCGACTAGACGTTTCTAGCTGCTTTTGTAATCAGGGAGGAAGTCTTTATTTATTCCAAATTGTCAAAAAATTTTCATCCCAATTTCCCCTGGCTTCTTCTCCTTCCTTACACTGCAGGAATTTGTGCGCAGCAGGAATTTGGCAGCAGGAGGTTACAGAAGGGTCTGCCAGCCACCCCCACTGCAGGTGGTGCTCCAAACCCAAAACTGCAAGGCTGTGGTGTATTTTAAAGTGAGGCATCACTGAGCAATGCTATAGATCAGCCACAGGGGAGCTTTAGCAGAGAACTTGTCCAAAGAGGACTTGACAACTGCAAAGACATTTACATGGCAAGGCCAAACTGAGCTCATGTATACTCTGCCTTTCCAGAATTGAAAAGCAGGGAGGCTGGGTGTGGAAGCATCTCCAGGAATTAAATTATATCCATGTGTTAGGAGAAAACAGTTGCCAGAGACCTGCAGAAATAGGTTCAATCTTGACTTGATTTTTTTTTTTTTTTTGCATATTTAACAATTAAATCATATTGTTGCTGTAGGAGCTCCAGCTGCTGGGGGTGGGGTGGTGATTTTCCAGTTGCTTGATCAGCTCGTTAGTGCTGCAAGCACCGTAGCAGCAGAGCAGGTGGCAAGCATGGTTTCTTATTCACACCATGTACTGCCTGGAAGAGGGAAACAGCCAAAAGCAACGAGCAAGGTTTAACTGCACTCTGGAAGGTCCTTACAGAGAGCTCAGTTAGTACAAAACTCGTGCCACGGCTCATACTTTGGAACGAAACATAAAGAAGAAACTACTGCTTTGGGCCCTGCTGTCTTGAGAAATAGCTCTCCTGTGAGGGAGAACTGAAGGCAAGACCTTCAGCACAGTCCTGAGTGTGGAATAATAACAGAGGTTTAATGCTCTGCAGTTTGCTTGTGGGCCAGGAGATGAGGAAGAGCAGCTGTGAAGTTGACTTCTCTGCCCAAGGAGACAGTCGGAAGATCAGCCACAGCCCACATCCAAACAACCTCCTCTTTCACTAGCACAGAGTGAACAGGAAAGCGGCAGTGGATTTCCAGACACTCCAGGGTTTGGCAGGAGTTTCCATACTGTCCTTACTGACACCTTCCCTCTCCTCCCACTTTGTGCTGTCCACGTGTATTGCTAAGGGGAGTGATTGGCTCAGGCTCTCCCCTCATCTCTTCTGTATATATGTATGTATATAATAGACATAAACACACACCTACTGCTCGTAATTCAGCTGCATCATTGCTCCTCTTTCTCCTCCTCCAGCCAAAGAAATGCATTTCTTTCAGGGCCTGAAGATAGCAATGATCAAGTCCAACTTCTCAGCAATATGCAGCACCTGGAGCAATATACTCAAGTTCTCCCTAGGGCTCCAGCTATCCATTTCACAATAAATATTTTACAGTGAACACTGCAGTGAAGCATTCATTTGGCAAAGACAGAACAAGCTTTGAAGCTAAGGTTGTGTGTGTTTTATGCTGCTGGACAGGCTCACGTTACCAGATGACTGAAAGAACCACTCATGAGTTAACAATAAGTTGGGAGCCAAAGTAATTTCAGTGGAAATTTGAAGGTCACTGATGTTCTTTAGTCTCTACACACGTGGTGGGAGGCAAGAACAGACCCTCGGGTTTTACTCCCACATTACAATGAGAGTTTAACCACAGACTTTAAATACAGTAGAATAGGACATGAGAAAACAGTTTGTGCTCCTGCTGCCCCAAGAGCAAAGGCAGGTCATGGACTGAAAATTTCATTTTTTTTCAGCTCTAAAGTGGGCATCACAACACTTCCCTCTCTCATGAGGGGGATTATGTTCAGGCTTGGTCGTTACAGCCCTTCATGCTATCCCAGAGAGGTCCCAGACCTCCACTGAAACAACTGCATAGAGATGCATTTGTTCTCATCTCCAAGAGTGTCACAGAGCCCTTGGATTCACAGGGATGTGTCTAAGGATTGCACATTTCTCAGACCGCTCAGGAATGAGGCTGAGCAGTCACTGTGGAGTGCAATGGAAACAATTGCACAGCACCATTTCAGAGATGGGAAGGGAACAGGGCTGCTGAAACAGCACTGGCTCCACAAGGATTGAGAGGGAGAACCTTCCCCCACATCTTACTTGCCCTGCTATTGCCTATTGTGAACCTTCTCAGACAGGCTCAGCTAAGGGCTGAAATGAAGGTCATGTCACTCACAGTCCATTTTAGGACAAGGACATTGCTTTGGCCAAATTTGCATTCTTCACCCTTTGCAGGATTGCACTGTGCAGCCCTATAGCAAGAGCAAACCCCAAATACCAGCACACCACGTAACAGGGACCAAGTTTCTAATAGGGAAGCTGTTTTAATCTGTTTCCAGTCAAAACCTTACACAGCACAGGACTTACTCCAGCCTTAACCAGTGCAGAACTCCCCAGACAAGCAGAAGCTATGTTGTGAAACTCACTGCACTGAGCAATATAAATAATCTATTCAGAGAACTGTGTGCCATGTGTTCCAAAAGCCTTTTGATGTGCCAGGAGAAGTAGGATTTTGACCCTTCATTAAGGAAGAAAAACAAAAAAGGACTTAATTTCCAGAAAACCAGTTTAAAGCTGCACAGCTGCAAGTGTAGCCAAGCGTGTCTAGTTCACTGACGGGTATCCGAGACTTTGATTTGCATCTAAGGCTTCAAACCACTTTGAAGTCAGGAGAAAAAACAACAAACAAAACCCCCAAAAAACCCCCACCAACTATCTTCACATGCTCTGAGCTCAGCCTTTACATCTAAACCAATCCAAGTTAGAAAATCCAAATCCTGTATTTTTTAGTCCTTAATAAGAGTTGCTTTCTTGGGAAAAACACAAGGGGAAAAGGAAAAGATCATTCCTGTCCATCACTTAAGGGGAGTTGTCTTGTAATAAGCAGACTGGCTCTGGCTCCACTAGGGATACCAGTCCAGTGAATCCTGGATCCCTGCTCCAAGGACTATCCCCCCATTTGGATGGGTCTCTCCACAGCTGTGTCTCTGCACCCAGCCTGGGAGGGGGGTGAGGCAGCTGCTCTGTGCTCACTCTCTCCCCAGGACAGCTGCAAAGTGTTTTGCATTTTTCCTGTTTATAGACAAATACAGTTTGCTAAGGGCAAAGCAAACAGGGCAAAGCCCTGCACTTCACACTTGGAGCACAAAGTGCCAGTCCTGGGGTGAGCCATGGTTTTTTCCAGCAGCAGTACTACCCCAGGCCCTTCCTTGCCCCCAAAGCAGGGCTGGCTAATGAGACTTTCATACTCAGTTTGAATCACGTCCTGCAGACATTTCAGATGTTTATTTTAAACTAGGTAAAAGGCAAGTTCTCAGCTTCCAGTAAGCACTCCCTTGTAAGGTGGCCACTGGGATCCATCTCCGAGTCTGTTCTGGAGCCCAGTGCAGGCTGAGGCTGCAGCATCAGAGCTGTGCAGTGAAGCAGCTCCTACAGCTCAGCCACAGAAACCAAGCTCCTCTGTGGCTCAGGCTCTTCAGCTGCAGGTTTACCAGAAGAGCCCTGCTGCAGAAACACAATCTGCCCTGGACAGGAAAGATTTCAACAGCTCCCCTTCCTCCCTTTCACAGTGTTAGGGTTGTGCAGAACATTAAGCACCTGAAGGCATTTAATGTAGGAAGCAATTCTAGGTCAAATATTTATTGGATTCCTTATAAAACAGTAAAAAGAATCAGATCCACTGAGACAATCTTCTCAATTCAAGACATTTAAATACATATTGCAAACCAATTCTTTTGAGCATTGTGCATATAAAAGTGTCACAGTTCAGGTAGTACTGAATAGAGTCTTTTTTTCTTTTTCTATAAAAAAAGCAGACAATCTTTTCATTTCAGTCTCTAGCCCTGACAAAAAAAACAAAAACAAAAAACCCAAAAAGTCACACCCAGTTGGCCAGGCAGGGAAAATACATCCCTGTATCCCCAACCTCAACATGCCTGCGTGTGGGGCAGACAGGTAAAGCAGATACTGCTGAAGCCTGTACAGGATGCACAGATACCATCCCCAACACAACTGAAAGATAGGTCTAAGATGAGGCAGGCAAAAGGATCTCTGTAGATCCACAAGGGTCAATAAGTGTTCCCCACCCTGCCCTTCCTTGGCCAGCTCAAGGATCACAGTGCTGCTCCTTCCTCCACCTCCCTTGTCCCGCTGGTGTCAGATGACCACTTGATAGCTGGGCTGCTTCATCTTCTGGCCGGTTCCCCGGAGTCCTGAAATATCCTGGTCGCTTTCAGACTGATCAAAATCCATGTCTGGAGAGAGCAATACCTAGAAAGGAGAACAGACAGATGCTGATGGAGTCAGAGGTCTCAGATCTTCTCCATACTTGCTGAGCGAGTCAAGCACCCCTAGAGGGGTCTGCTGCAAGATCCAATCCTCTCTGGCAGATGGGTAAGATCTCAAGGCCATCTAGACCATCTCTCCAACAACAGCCAAACAGATCTGGGCACAGAGACCATGACCATCTGGTGTCCCAGCCCCCTTCCTTGAGAGCAGAATGGGCAGCTGAAGGCTCTGTTCCCCATGGGACAGGACTCACACATGGATGTTCAGGCCCGGCTGAAGCCTCAGTGGAGACGTACAGAAACGAGGCCACATATTTTGTGAACAGCTGTACCACATATAGACCTTTTCCCATGCCCCCAGCCACTCGTCACCTCCACAGCTCAGCCAGAAGGACAAGCAGAGCTGCAGGCTCAGCTTCAGCCATGGCCAGCCAGCTCAGGAGTGGTGTCCTAGCCTGGCAGCACCTCATTTCTGCCCAGCACAGCAGCTCCTGGCTCAGTCCCAGTTGTGGGAGCCAAAGCAGAGCAGTGACACCTCTCACTGGTGCTTGAGGTGAAAAAGCACTTTTTGTTTTTTTTGCTGCAGGACCCAAAGGCTGCCCTTTGCCCCCAGGAGCACCTACACTCTCAGTAGTTAACTCCACACCTGAGGCTACCACGGGCTGCTCTAAACTGGCTGCCACCAGCCCAGAGCATTTGCAAGATGCAGACAGAGCCATGTGCAAGCATTGTCCAGCCACACCCTCTGGAAGAGGAAAAAGGCTGGATTTTATCCAGGAGATGGCTGCACAGACTGAGCTGAAACCCAGTGCCAGCCAGCCAGCAGTGTGCATGGGTAATACATGGCTGGACAGATTAGAATCATTGAACTCTCAGGGTTGGAAAAGACCTCCTAGGTTGAGTCCAACCATTAGCTCAGCACTGCCAAGTTCACCACTAAACCTAAACATCCCTGAGCACCACATCTACATGTTTTTTGAACATTTCCAAGGATGGTGATTCCACCACTTCTCTGGGCAGCCGGTGCCAGTGCCTGACCACCTTTTCAGTAAAGAAATTTTCCCTAATATCCAATCTAAACCTCTTCTGCTATGAATTGAGGCTGCTCCTTCTTGTCCTGTTCTTGTTATCTGGGAGAAGAGACTGATCCCCACCTGGCTACAACCTCCTTTCAGGGAGTTGTAGAGAGGCAGAAGGTCACCTCCGAGCCTCCTTTTGTCCTGCCTCCCCAGATCCCTCAGCTGCTCCTCAGAGTTGTGCTCCAGACCCGGCTGTTTGCTCAACCCCATCCTAGCAGAAGGTCACCTCCGAGCCTCCTTTTGTCCTGCCTCCCCAGATCCCTCAGCTGCTCCTCAGAGTTGTGCTCCAGACCCGGCTGTTTGCTCAACCCCATCCTACCCCCATCTCCTCAAACACCCACATTTGGGCAAGAGAAGCAGCACTGTCACTACAAAGTCTCCCTGTGCCTGACTCGGGAGCCTTCCAGCTCAAAGGTCTAAGTCCAGGGATGGTACATGGACTTTCAGCCCAGTGCTCACACACACAACATCCCCAACAGCTCAACCAGCCCCAGAGCCCAGGATCCCTTGGGCAAAACCAGGAGCAGGGGGAATTACCCCTATCTCTGTCTATCTCCATGCACAGTTGTGAATTCACGTGCCCTCCACTTGTTAGCACTCAGGCAGCACCACAGGGCCAGTCACCACAGCAACAAAACCACTAAACAGGAAAAACAGAACTCCACTGAGTCACTGACTTCAAAGGAGCAGAAGAGCCACAGGGGAAGAGTTCCTCCTCCCCACCCTCACACACACCCAGCCCCTCCATCCAGTGTTGTTATCTTCACAGACACCCAAAGGACAGCAGCAGACCGGATTAAGCTCTCTTGCTGTCTCCCTCATTGGTCTCAAGGTTTATTTTTGCTCAGGATACACACTGGAAAGCTTCCATCTCTCTCACGTGAAGACTTCCTCTGTTTATCACATTGACATTGTGATGCTGTTGAACCTGAAAAAATGTGTGGCTAATTACTCACACACAGCATTGTGAACTCACTGAGCTCTGGCAGGGTGCAATAGACTGGCTGTGGGGCCTGTTGAACTGGTGATTTTGAGTTTCAGCAGAAAACTCAAATCCCCTTGCAGCCAAGCAGGGATGGTGACGCAGTGTTGTGCATCCAGACCCATTCCAGCTGCTACCTGCCCACCACACACTTCTGAGAAGCCACACGAGCCAACTGTCCCTCAGCAACCTTTCCACAATTCCCCAGGAAGCAGTACCAAGAGAGAGCACCTTGTTGCCATGATAGTCACAGGACACACCCTCAGACATCATTTTCAAGCCCAACTCCAATTTGTGAGTTTTCAGAAAAACTTGGACAAAGCTCTTCCCCTGCAGCTGCATGCAGGTCAGGATCACAGCAGGTTGGTGGCACAGCTGGGAGTGGGACGTGGTTTCCCAGTCCTGGGACAACACGCTGCTGTCTCACCCAGCAGTCCTCAAATACCTCACACATTCCACAACATGATTTGCCAAGAGTCAGGAGGACTGTGAGGTGGGACAGTTTCCTTCCAGAAGCACCTCTATGCCCCCCTTCATTGATCTTCCCTCTAAGGACCTGGCACCTGAGTTCACCACAAGTTTGAGCTAATTAAAAATAAATTTTAAAAAAAATTGTTTCTCAGCTAAGCAGCAAGCAAATCCAACTTGCTCTTGGAGTTTCTAAGTGCTTCAACACTTCTAAGTAAGCAGCACTGTATTGGTGTCTATCAGCATCTTCATCTAACAAATGCCAAAATACAGAGTTCCTTATGAAAGGAATTAGGACAGGTGCTGAACTCCATCCTGACCAAAGGCAGGCCCTCCTGTAGTATATTAACTTTCCTCCCAGCCTCCAAGTAGACTCTAATTTCACCTTAATTTTTCTCACAAGTACCACTGTTACTGGACTTTTGCTTTAAGGGTTGTCTCTAAAAATGTAAGCCTTCAGGAAGGGAACAGAAACTCATCCACCTCCCTGGGGGAAAAAAACAACAACTGAAAAAAGATCAAATAAAACGTTACTAAAACTGAGTTGTTAGGCAGGGTGGAGGAAACAAAGAAATCACTGATAAGATCTAAAGTTCATTTGGAGTTACAAGGGCAAGGGAAAAGAGCCTCAGGTCAAGGGCAGGACACATCCAAAGCAAAAATAAGGGCCTTGGAGCTGAATTAAGTCCCCCAGGCTGAACAGCACTGGATGCAGGCTGGCATGAGAGAGAGAGATCTTTTTCTATCCCACAGGAGGGGAAAAAAAAAATTACTCCATGAACATTTACAAGGCAGGGCACGAGACTGAAACAACACAAACCTTAAGACTGATATGGAAGGAAAGAAGGGTGAAATTCTTCCAACCATAAGAGGGAGTTTGTCCCTTCCAGGGATTCAGTGTAAAAGAAGCAGCAAGAGCTCATCCTCTGGCTCACCAGAGGAGCTTTAAAGCCCTCAAGAGGTTGCCATTTCCTTGGCTGCAGCCACAGAGTCAGTAAGTGACACCAGAAGCAGGATTGCTGGTGCTGGGTTTCTTCTCACTGCTCAATTGCTCTACCAAGCCAAGGACAGAGCCGAGTTTTCCTGCTGCCCACAGAGAAAACACAGAGCGTGGGCTTTTAACAGGTTAACCTCAGCCCACTCTTTCCATTCTCCTTCCTACCTCTCCCCCTCCTTCTCCAAACACAAACTGCTGGTTCATGTGAAAATAATGACACTCCATTGGTGAGATAGGCAGAGGGTTGAAATTCAAGTCGGCAGGGAGATGGGGAGCTGGTGGCGCCTGCAGTGAGACAGCCCTGATGAACCCTGATAAACTGTGGGACACATCAGCTCTGCCCTACAGAGACACTCCTCAGCCCCCCTTCCTCCTCCACTGGGCAGCAGGAAGGGAAGAAATTCCCCCACTTGAACAGGTCATTAGCAGCAACAAGCCCAGCAAATGCTCATTTTCTGCTTTTGAGCCTAAATTCCAGTCAATCCAGCTGTAGGGCTCAGCCAGACAACACGATCTTTAGTTCACAGCTTAAGAACCTGACACATGAAGCAGGAGCCTATGGCTATTCCTCAAGGCCCAGTGCCAAGAAAGAGTTGGAAAACAGGTTACCCACTTCTGTATTTCTTCATGAGCTTCCTTCTCTGCCCAAAATATTTGTCAGGCCAGAGGCACAGGAACATGCCTGAGCATAAAGGACGCAATCCCTCCAGACTGCTCCGAGGAGAAAACAGTCCCCTTGGTAACTCCACTGATGGATCAGAGCGTTTCAGCGTGGACAGATGACGTGCACATTGCTGAGTTTTTCCTGAAGTCTTCACAGAAAAGCAGCCAAGTACTTGGAAAATGAGAGAAACCTCTGACAGGCAGGGGCAGATTGTGGGAATTGTTTCCACCGCTTGAAACTTCCTGTTTAGGCTCACCTGCCAGAAGAGGCTTTCAGAGCATCTGGAAATCAGCAGGTACCATCCCTTCAGATTATCCAAAACTGAGCTAGAGGCCACAAAACACTTGCAGTGTTCCAGTGGAACAAGGCAGAGGTCCAGCTCCATCTCCACAGAGGAGCAGTACCTGCAACACCATCTGCCCATCCACGGCAGCCACCACCCATGGGACTGGATGCTGCGAGGTGTGGCTCCAAAAGCCGTGAAGGAGGTTCTTGTCTCAAATAGAGATGTCACCTCCTAACCTCTGCTTCTAAGCTGGTATGGTTTTAACTGACCTTGGGCCTTCAGGAACACATCCAGTGAGCAGGGCAGGGCTTCACCAGCAGTGACCTCGCCGGAGCTGTTTATCCAGAGGCAGGGCCAGGAGGAGTGTCCCACCTGCCTCAACAGCTGCTCACACCTGCCTGCCCTCCCTGCCAGAGGGAGGATTCCTCTGACACTGCACGAGCAGTGGCCACTTCCCCACTGCACCCCAGGGACAGAGAAGCCTTGGCTGCTGTGCAGACTGTCAGCCACACACTGTTAAACCATTACTGCCTCGGTGTGTGCTGCAATGCCACCAGTGATGGGCCAGCACAAGAGCTGAGTTACTCCTTATGAAAGAACTCTCAGAGAGCAAGAGCTATTTCTGTTCCTCCTAAATTCCTCAGCAGAAGCTCCTCCAGGAGCCAGTCTGTGATTGCCAGAAATTATCTTATCTCTGTAAGTCTCGCCAGTGAGCTGCAGGATATCAGCAGCCGTACACAGAATACACTGAAACCAGGCCTGGGTGCCAGGACAAGGAAGGGAATTCCTCCCAGGGACCACGACTGGTCTCTGCCCAAAGGTCAGTAAAAGCAGACACCACCTACCCAACAAACCACACATGATTAAGAAGAACAAAGTCTGCTGGAACTGCAGCATTTCCTCCCCCACCATAACTTTTAAGTGTCGAGCTCAGACTACACAAAACACAGCCTCCTCCTGCTATTATCTGGTTGAAAAAAATACCAAATGCTGACAAAAATAGGATTCCCAGCTAAGCCTTGTCCTCTAAAAAGGATGCTAACAATTACAGTGAGGAAAGGAAGCTCTTCTCAGCCAAAATTAATTACAGCTGAATACAGCAAAGCTCGGAGTGACAGTTTCAGCCTGCACACACAGATCAGTGCAGAAGCCAGCTCATCCGCCCAAGATGCTGTCATCATTCAGGGCAGTATTTCAGCAACATTTCCTGGGCTGTGACACTGCTCATGGTTAGACAGAGTGAGTTGCATTTTGCAGGGTGATCACCCACGTTCATGAAGCACCACCCCAGGTCTAGGTAATGTGATGTTCTGTTACAGGGTTGTGGTAAAACACATAGACCATCCCACAAGTTTGCATCCCTGGTCTTACCTGAGATTCCTCAGTCCTTCTGGCCCGAGGAGTTTCTGTGGATCCATTGATGTCTAGGGTATCCTTCTGCTTGTATTTTCTCATGATCAAGCTGTCCACAACCCAGAACATAATGGCCTTGGGGAGAAAGAAGTTACATGAAGACACTGCAGGGACCAAGATATAGAGTCCTTCAACCACAGACATTTCTTCTCCTTTTGGGCTCTCCAGACATCCAGCCTTGATCAACCTCATATCTAACTCAGCCCTGCATCAGTTGTGTCCATGGGGGTTGGACGAGTCAAATTCCTGATGTCCCCCTTCCTATTGTTTCCACAGTTGTCGAAAACCCAGATTAAAAATAGGCATCAATAGGTCAAGTTTCCACCAGAACATCACCACTGAACCAAGCTCCATCCAAGGTTCATCTGCCTGAACCAGTCCCTGGTCAGTTCTATGAGGACCAGAATTTGCTTTCTAATGTGGAAATGCAGCCTGGGATGGTGGAGAGAGGGAGATCAATCCAACTCTGCCAGTGCTGCATCCATTCAGATGTGCATGGGATGAGCTGAAAGTGAGTTTGACTCCCTGCTTGTCCAGGGAGCATCTGAGTGTTAACCTTTTCCCACTTCCCACCTCAGCAGCAACTGAGCAGCAGGTCAAGGATTACCCAGAGTCAGGGGAACCAGGAAAGAGCTGAGCTTTCAAGAGGTTTTGTGGAATTAGTTTTGAGAAGAACGACAGTTCTGGGTAACGCTGTGCACTTTATCTTGCTGTAACACAATCTGACATCCAGCCAAATGACTCGATTGCCAAGGTCACAAGCCATCCTACAGGACCTTGAAGGGGTTTTGGGCATCCCCATGCCCAAAGCTTGCTGCTGAGATGAGGTCTCACCTAAAAAGACCCATCTTTATTCCAAGAGGTGAAGAGTCAACCCCACAGCTCAAAGAAAGAGACAGAAATTGGGAACAGAGACTGTGACAGATTTGTGACAGATACATTTATCTTCCCCCACCCTCCACCCTGTCCCAGCCACTTCAAGGATGCCCCCAGCCAGTCCCTGTGCACACACCCACGAGGGTGGACCATGATTTCCAAACCAGCCCACCCAGCACTTGCAGAGGCACCACTTACATTGACTATGAAAGGCACAACGAACATCACCAGGACGAGCTCCAGCTGGGGGTTTGGGATGTAACCCAGGAGGATCTGTTGAAGCTGCAGAGGAGGAAACATTTAGAAGCATTATTTGAACAGCTCTGTTGCAAGATCATTGATGAAAACTGGTTGTGTTCTTACATGAGCAGCCAGAGCTCTGCAGCCTGTGCTTCAACCCAGCTCTTAGAAAGATTACACAGGATATTCTCTTAGCCCAGCTGCCAAACACATGATTTTGTACAGACACGAGTACTGCGAGTCTTTCAGTGTAACTAGCCATGGCAACAACTGGTGGGACTTCCCTTGGCTCCCTGGAGCTCATCTGCAGAACAAGGATACCAGCCATGAGCAAGAATCATGGAGAGGAATCCAGCAGCATCTCTGAATCTGGACTCGTGCTGCTGAACAAGTTCATATCCAAGTGTGAGCACTGTGGGCTACTGGGTTTGAAGGACAACCCTTGAACAGATAAGTGCTCCCAGACTGCTGGAGATAACTCCTCAAGCAAGTTACACACAGTGCCTGGTACCTCAGAGCCTGATGCAAGTGCACTCCAAACTGGAGTTACCATTGACTCCCAGAACTGGGCTTTATACCCATCACACCTGTCTGATAACCAGGTATGTGTGCTAAAAGTCTCACAGGCTATTATTTTAATTTTTTTTTAAAAGAGAAACTTCTGATCAACACAACATTGCTGCCATGCAGAAGCAGCTGAGCAGGAAAAGACAACACACTACTTCGGATAGCTCTTTCCAAATTAATCTCTAAGAGTTCCCCTGGTTTAGGCACAGAATCTCAAAACACCAGCATGGACTGACTTGACAGAATAACACAGAAATCCTCTGGCAGAACAGAAGGAGCTCAGCTGCCAGCCCAGCTCATTTTAGCCTTCCAAGAATAGGAAGGAAAATTAAAGCATCATCTTATTCCATTAGCTTTTGACCAGCAAGAGAATGCACCAAAAGCCAAACCATTATGAAAGTCATGTTTCCCAAAATTTAAGTAATAGCTAATGATTACAGAGTGATGTCATCAAGTGTGAAGATTAAAGGCCTTCAGTAATGGGAACCATGAATCAGGCAAAGCTGACAAAAAACCAAACCACAACAGCTACAACTAGAAAAACACTGCTTACCTTTGTCCAACCAGGGATAAGCAGGACAAGGCTAATCACAGTCTTCTCAAAAACCATTATCAGCAAGTAGAGGATACACTGGCCAATCCAGGCAGCAGCTTGTGGAGGGTCACCTGGAAAAACAGAATATTAAATCTGGGACAGAGGACAGGAGGAGGCAGCCTTGCAGAAAAGTTGCCTCATGCTTGATACTGACCCTCCTCTCTAAAAGGACCGGTCAGTACCTGCACGCTCCTCTATAAAATGAAGTAAATGCCAATAAATCTTTGAAGATATCACCTGCAATTTGCTCCCTGCCAAGCCTTACTCACATAGTTGCCACAAACAATTTGAAAATTTCAAGCCACCATTTTCACTACAAGCAGTGTAACCTCTCAGGCCTGAACAGAATTGTTTTACTGTGCTGATGAAGTGAAGGGCTGGTTATGTGACACCGTCTGAGCAAGAGACAGGGGCTCCATCGCCCCAGGTTTTAAAGCAATTCAGTCAAAAAGAATCAATGCTAATTAAATATGAATGTTTCCAATGGAGTACTCACCAAGTAATAAGGAAAAGCATATTTGTATTGTTAACAACAGTAGTGGTTCTGTATCTATTACATGTGCTTGCTTCAGCCCTCTGCGAGCACCCTGCCCGCGGGTTATCACCTCCCCTGGCTCACCAGAATATCTCAGCTCTGCAAAACTGAGCCACTGTATCTGGCTCAGGAAAGCTGCAGCATTTCCTCTTACCACTTAAAAACAAAGATAACCCCTGGCAACTCTTGTTCCCAGCATAATCCATCCGGAATTTGGAACCCCATCTGTGCAAGGGAAGCCGTGCAGTTGGCACTGTGAGATGCAGTGCTCGACGTGGTCAGGTGTCAGCAGGCTGGGAGCTCTGCTTCACTTTTGTCCACTTTTCCCCACAATTCTGTCAAGATGTGGAAGGGGAAGACAACACCAGCAGTTTGCAAAGGCACATTTATCTACACCAATATAAACCTCTGGCTACAAGAGCCAGCAGCATGTACCGGGATTTAGTAAGAGCTGGCGACCAACCAAGCCCCAGCTCTGCGGGGATCAGCTTCCCAACAAGTGCAAAACAGGTTTACATTTGTCCTTATTCAGGTACATTTGTCCTAATTCTGTCATTTGTTAGCAACATCCCAGAACATCTGCCTTGTTGCGAAGCTACAGCTAAAAAGCAGGGGCATCCTGGTAGTGTCCAAGGCAGGATCACCTTGTGCCCCAAATTCTGAATTGTTCAAGCCTTGACTGAGAAGGAAGCAAAGGAGGGGAGAGAGAAGGGCCAGCAGGCTGAGGGTGCAGGAATGAGGAGAGCAAGCAGAGAGAGCCAAACCAGCAGGAACTGCATGGAGGGAGGGCAGGAAGAGGGAGCCAGGAAGGTTATGTGGAAGCACACCCAGCAGAGACCTCTGAATCCTCTCCGAGGATTTCGGAGAGCGGAATCTCCGCTCCCTGGCAGGCAACAGCTTAATGGGTGGTCTGTGAGGAGATGGGAGCAGTGTTAGAGGCAGCTGGCAGCTACAGGCTGGTGTCAGAGAGGCTTTGATCCTCCTAAAAGCCCCTCCCAACAGATCGAGATGCCTGGCTGCCTCTGGCACACACGGTGGGTCCAGTGAACCTTTTCGCCCCATACCCCAAAACAAACCAATCCTCCCCGAAACCCCCACGTTACCACCGCGCACCAGAGCTCCGAGTACAAACAAAACAGGAAAACAAACACATCCCTTGTGTCCTTCCTGCATTTGAACTCTTTCCCTTTCGCTCTGTGTTGTCAGCTGTGCTCTGTCCCCCTTGGAGGGACAGCACTAAACAGCCACAGCACCCTTTGTGAATCAGCTCTCTGTGACAGCACTTCCCTCTGTCATCTCAGCTTGCCCAGAAAGCAGCAGCAAGTTTGAGATCCCTCCCAAATACGTGTCCCCTCGCATCCTTTTGGGGACAGGTTGCTACCATCCACCATCACAACAGCAGGCTGTGGGTCTTTGTTCTGCATTCTGGGCACTGGACAGCCCGAGGCAGGGTTTGGCTCACCAGGCTGATACACAGACACCAGGAAAGACAACCTGCTTCTTAACCCACCCTAGGCATGGACTTGCCTGGGTAGTCAGGACTTAACTTCCATGCCCAGCAGGGAGATCAGAGGGTGGTTCTACTGTTAGTTTTTCCTGCATCCTGATCTCCCAAGGACACGAGGCTGCTCTGTACCAAACTGATCCAGGACAAGGGTGAAAATGAAACAGCAGCATGGCCTTAAGGGCTGCAAAGATGACTTAGAGACAGCAGCTCATTTCCACTTCACCAAGGAATGCAGCTGTCTGCTTCTTACCTCAGCAGGTGTGGAGTCATCCAAGGACCATTGATCCACCCCAGTGTCCACCATCCACTACTCCACCACCTAACACCACTAATTCACCTAACTCTGACCAACACCAGGAACATTCAAGTCAACATTTTCTGGCTTCTCAGGGGAAGCTTTTGGTGTGCTCCCTAGACAAGCCCATAAGACAGATTTGTCCCATCTCCTCCTTCCACAGCAGAGAAAGGCTGGAAGACTTGAGCTGAGCTCGTGTAAGTGCTGGTTTCCTACAGAAAGCTGGTCAGAGGCATCCTCAGACTTGCCCTGATGTCTTTAAACGATGAAATGCTCTCCAGAGGAGCCCTGCTCTGTGGATGGGAAAGGATTCTTTTTACAGGAAGCATTTTTATTCCATAAATCTAAAGAGTGCCCACAAGACTTTCTGCTACACAACACCGCCAGCCAGCAAAAACTAATCTGGTACCTGGAGGCTAAAGAAAATCGAAATAAAATAGATGTCCTCCTCTTTGCTCTGTTCACAGCTTTTCTTTCCTTGTGAGAAAAGGAGAATGGGGAACTGGTCCAAAGGATCTTTGCAGCCTCCACATCACACCTGTTAGGTGATTATATGCATCACACTCCCTCTGAACCCTTCCAGTTTCTTGTCTCTGGCTCTAGCTGGGAGGTAACCCAGGACATCTCAGCTCTACACATAGAGTCTATCGCAAGCCTCTCCCTTTTAGCTCAATGACCACCCTCTGCTAAAACCTTCACGCAGCCACCTCCCATCCTCACAGAAATTAGTATCCTCCTTCACCCTGAAAGATGCACACACCAAATTTTGACTGCCCTCCTCCAGCAGCATTGCTGGTACTCCCCACCACCAGCAAAACTTCCTTGGAGCAGCCCAAGGACCACTGGAGCCGGTGGCAACCTCACACAAACGTGTCTCATATCCCACTTGTGCGTGGGAGCCCAGCTGCTGGGGAGCCAGAGCAGCAGTGCTTGAGGTATTTGAGCTCTTACCACACAGCAGGATTAGTTTTAATCCAGGCTGCCTAATGCACCGAGCTGTCAGCACAGCCCACACGTTACTGCCAGACAGCTTTATTTACAGTCTTCTGGGGACTGTGTACGCAGGGAGCAGGTAGGAAAAAGCTTAACCACAGTCAAAGTGGAGAGTTCAGAGGGCTCGAGGAAAGGCAAGTATTTGAAAGTACTGCAAGTTGTACTGGGTGACAAGGTGGGGGTAGGAAAAGCCAGTAAAAACTTGAGATACTCAAATGGCGCCTCCAAAACCAAGGGATCTAATTATCAGCGCCAAGCACAGAGGAGGGTAGGAAACAGCAGTAAACTCTGAATTGCATGAAATGCTCACTTAGAGAGCAAAACCAGGCTTTTAGAGATGGGAATGTGATGCATCAGAGCAGCCAGATGGGTCCAGTGGACACCCCAGACCCTCTCTGCATGTTCTGCATCTGAATTAAAATGACTGGATTGCAAAATGGTGTGGTTTGGAAGGGGCCCCATAGGCAGGGACACCTCCCGCTAGACCAGGTTGTTCGAAACCCATCCAACCCAGCCTTGAGAACTTCCAGGGATGGGGCATTCCCAGCTCCTCTGGACAACCTGCCGCATTGCTGGACTGGAAAAAAACATGTGCACAGCTGGAATCTGCCCCCAGTGTGCAGTGTCACACCACTGCTCTGGATCTTTGGTCCCTGTGGATATTCCAACTGCAGGGAACAGTGCTGCTGTCATGCAGTTCCAGGAGGCTCAGAGCTTTGCAACCCTGCTCAGAGCAAGGCACCCAACCACAGAGCCCCTGAGCAGGACCCTCAGCCCTCTCCTTTCTTTTCCCCCCTGGTCCTAGGGGTGGAAAGGCCCAGCATGCTGAGGACAGGACAGCCCCTCAGGTTAGAGCTATTTCCAGCAGTATTTCCTCAAGCATTAGCAGCCAGCTCCCTCATCTGCTCCAGGATGTGGGAATATTTGTTATGGAAATTTTGTGCAGCATCACCACGGGGCCAAAAGCAGCCTACACAGGTCCTCAGTTAAACTCAGCAGCTGGCACAGAGCATATTCTCTTAGAACTAAATTTGACCAGCAGAGTTCAACAGGCCACTAAACAGACTTTGAAGGCCTCCAAGCAAGATGCCTTTCCATTTCCAGACACTGAATGAGCACAAAGTGTCAGGCTTAGATAGCCAGGGACCACAGCTACAGTCATACACGAGTCAATATCCAGATGGGCATCCACAGGGACATTTTCCAGTGAGAACACTTTTCCTCCCCCTCATTTCTTAATGCTCTTCTAGAAAGATTTACTTGCACATTGCAGGAAATCTGTCTCAATGCAAATTTGTAGCATTTGCTTACTCAGAAGAAATACCGGGGTAATTCTAAAGTAATCCTGGAGAATTATTAACCACAATTAAAGTGTCAGGACACTGCAGCCATCAAGGTTCCCTCTAGGGAGCTGTTCATTGCCATGGGGAGGGAGAAGACAGCTGGACCAGTTTGGGGATGAGGCACAAAGTTCAACCAGGCTTGATCTGCACACCCTGACTGGAGCCAGCACCTCCCCTGCTCAGTCTGTCCAGGTCCAACAGCACCTCCAAAAACTTGGGTATCCACTTCCCACATATTTTGAAGCTTAAACTCTGCTTTTTTCTCCTCCTTGTGTTGGCTCCCTACAGGGACACCTCCTATAGCCATGACCTGCTACAGCAATGGTGCATTTGTAGAATTTCACAGAATCATCACAGGGTTTGGGTTGGAAGTAACCTTAAAAAAAACCACCTAGTTCCAATTCCCCTGCCATGGGCAGGGGTGCCATCAAGGTATCTCAGGGTCCCACATCCAACCTGGCCTTCAACACCTCCAGGGGTAAGGCAAACCTCATTCCCCAAAGCCCACCTGAGTCAAGAACACACTTCCTCAATCTTTGATCTTAGGAGCCAGGCATCCTGAGAAGAGACAGCACCTTCCAAAATGCAGTTTCCTGTGCTTAGAGGCAATTCAGAGAGTAATCAAGAGCTGCTGGGCAAAGATGGAGTAACATAAGCAAACAGGAGTCACCAGCTGTAAAACAGGTCATTCCTGGCTGCAGCAGTGTTGGCCACGAGCTCAGGCACAAGAGAGGCTCATCTCAGAATGCCTGTTCCTGGGTTTTTGGAAATATGGAAGTAATTGATTTTTCTAAACAGTTCTGGGCAGCTGGATGCTTAAAATAGCAGCATAGATTTAAGTGCTTTCCCTCCCCTCGACTTTGCTTCTCCATTAATGCAGCTATTGCAGCTGCACAGGGGGAGCCAGCCGGGGCTGTGGAGGCAGGAGAAGCAACCACGGAGCAGGAGGAGCTGTGCAGCCCACACCAAAGGACAACTGCAGTGGTTTGCATCAGTTGCAGGGATGTTGGAAGGACACAGCTGCAACAGATCTTTTTTTTGGTTGTTTTTCTCCAAGTTGATGCAGGAAGATGGGTACTGGCTCTACTGGACAAAACCACAACCACTCTCCTCTGATGGTTGGAGCAAAGGCACTGAGTGCTGTTTGCGACATGGATTTGGTGCTCCCCTGTTTTCTCCTCTGCAGGACTTATGTTGCTTCCCTCAATTCTCCTGAGGATCTAAAGTCTGGTAGAGCAATTAGCCCAGAAAATGAATCATATTCCTGGAGCCTGCATCAAACTGTACAAAGTTTACAAGCGTCTTCCCAACTGTTTTGGAAGTTACTTAACACCAGAGACGAGGACGGGAGTGTTTTCCTTCCCCAGCCCTGCCACAGGATTGCCTTGGACATGTCACTTGGCTCCTACCTGAGTTTTCCACTGGGGTCACCCTGGCCAGAGACCTGCAGCAAAAACTGTACTTGATGGATGAGGTATTTAACCCCCAATCCAAGAACCAAATTCAAGCAACAGCACAAACTTGTTTTTTACTAATGAAAGCAAGGTTTTGTCAAAGGAATGAGCTGTTTCTGTGGTCTAAGCCAGCCCTAATGAGGGGCCAGCTACAGCTCAACAGAAGTTCATCACTGCTCTGCCAATACACTTTGCCTGTTTCCTTGCCTCTGCTCAACTGCAGACGTGGCACGCGAAGCTGAACCTGTATCCTGAGGTGGTTGCGCTTCCAGTCCTTGTTGCTCAAAAGGGGAAAAATTCCAGTTCCTGAACTAAGAATATCTGGATTCTTCTGCTGTCTCATCTGACTGACTTTAGGGATCTATTATAAAGGAGGAGGCATGAGGGAAAATACAAAAGGTAGTCCCACCACCAAACGCCTGCTGTCGGGATGCTGAAACTGCTTGAGATCAGCCTTTAAAGCCACTCTCAGGTTTGAGAGCTGGCCCTGCCACATCACATCATCTCATTCCCAGTCCGTAGCTGCTTCTGCTGCCTCACCATGCCCTTCATCCTCTGCCAGTACCCATCTGCACAGGCTGAGTGTGAGCCTCAGTAAGTTCACAGGACGGTGGGATCCTCCAAACTAATCCTAGTTGGGCCCAAGTTTCACCAGCTCAGATACCAGACCAGCTACTAAAAATACACAGATACAAGACTAACTTCAGAACAGACTTAATGATTAAGGTCTTAAAGGCAAGACTGCAATTTGAATGTATACAGTAAGATGTCCTTTCTGAAGTAAGCTGACCTCATCTGTGCATTAGACGCAATGTGAAGTAGGCAAAGCATTAATTTTTCCCCTTCCTGCAGCTTCTCCTGGAAGCTGGCTCTGCTCTTTTGGAAGGGAACTGCTACCCTCTACTGGTGCTGGCTGAGAGCACCTTTTGGAAATGTTTTTTCCATCTCAAGGCAGGAATTTAAAAAGAAAGAGGCCAAAACTGAGAACTCAAGTTTTGCAGCCCTGTTGTGCCTGGGTGATGCCTACTAAAGCTCAAGGCAAATGCAAGAGCAACTCCATTTTCTGAATGGAGATGGTAGGAAAAAACCCACAGAAGAACCCCACAAAAGAACCCCAAACACCTTAATTTACCATATGGATGTCTTGGGGTGTATTACACACCCAAGGAAATGCTCAGCTTTTCATCACCACCCTGCTACACTCCAGTGTCCCAGCATTTAATTCAACAACTATGCTCTGTGAGCTCCTTGGAGAAGGCAGTTGCTCACATTTTAGCTCCAGACTAGTTCCTGCCATTTTCTTGTGCCCATTCCCATCTGGGAGCACACCAGTCCCCTCTGGGAAGAGCAGGTGACACCTACCATACTCCCCGAAGACCAGGTACGTGTATTTCTTGTGCTGCACGATCCATGAGACAACCTTCACACCCAGCCAGATCAGCAGCATCCCCAGCGTGGCATCCAGGATGAAATTAATAAGGTAGCTAAAAGCAGAGGAAAATTCAGTTTTCAGCTGTGTTCTTAAGTCTTACTCAAAATCTTTAATTTCAATATGGAAATAGATAAGAAAACCTCCAATATTTTAAATAACTCCATGTAGCAATCCAAACTTGCCTCCTTTCTCTTTTATTGCATTTTCCTAAGTCTTACCAGCGATTTCTTAGTTTACAACTTCGTTCAGGAGAGAAGGGACAGGCTCCACCAACTCTCTGGCACTGCTCATTTATTCATATGCAATAAACACTTCTTAAAAGTTACCCCCCAAAAAGGAGGCTTTCCATTTGCAGCACGTTTTTTTCTTACTAAAAAGAACAAAATCCCAAGTTTCAGAGGAAACAGAACCAAACTGTTCTAGAATTTCACATGCAAAAATGGCAGCTTTTTGGACACCACAGCTGCTCTACAAACTGGGCAGCAGAAGAGGCAAAAAGTCCATTCTTCTGAGCAGCTGCAAGAGGCTCCCAGAAACAGAGACACAGACTCAGAGGCAGGTTTTGGGAGAGGTGAGGGGCCCTGGCTCAGCAGCAGCAGGTCCCCAAACACCTCAAGTTCAGGTCCCACAGCAGATCCAGGAGCTGAACCCATCCCTGCCAGGAGATTTGGGCTCAATGGATTTGCTCTGCTTTGGATGTTTAAGTGTCACTGGGCAGAGTGCCAGAGGCAGGAGACCTGCAGGGACCTTGCAGGGATTGCAGGGTCCAAGCTCTAATCCAAGGCTTCGTATTTTAATGGACTCCAAAAGAAAAAAAAAAAAAATCACATAGACTAATGTGGTTTTTTATGCAGTTTTCCATTACTGCCATATTTTCTGCCAGATTTCTACAGCATGAAGAAAATGCCAAGCACAGAGCTACCAACAGTGAGCATTTCCTTTTCCAGAACTGGATACTGCCTCTGAACCAAGAAATTGAAAACAACAATCTGCTTTTGATATCCACTTTGAAAGCATAACATAAAGTTTTTCTATATCCAAAAGCTCAGACTGGCTTTTTACAGTTTCCAGCTGCTGAAATCAGAGCATTCCATACAAACATGAGGCTCTAGTGGTTTATACTGGGCAGAACACAGAGTATGAGCCTCAGAGACAGGGCTGGAGGGTTTTAAGCTGCCTGGTTCAGGATGACAAGTCAGGCAGCACAGAGAAACATAAAACACACATCAAAAATAAACAACACACCCAAAGGGCACAGCACAAGCATGAAAGGGTTTATTTTAAAACACTGTCTGTTTAAAAAAACAACAATACATCATTTGAGAGGTTATGCGCAGCCCCAGCCAAACCTGTGTCTGCTTAAAGAAACATATCAAGGTGCAGCACTTTAATGTAGAACAAGGGGATGGGCCAGAAGATTTTAAGGAGCATTTTGGAGTCTAGAGAAGTTTCTCAAAATGAGATGAGGTTAACTCTGAAACTAAATTTTTATCTGCACAGTGGCTGAAATAAAGGTGGCACTTCTACATTATATCTGAAGTTTGGTTCAGAAATCCCCCAAACAGGACCAGCAAAGAAGACAACAGAGACCACAAAAACAAGCTCAGCAGGGTTTATCCCCAGGCAGTGCTTCAAATGGATCCGTTTACACTGCCTACGACCCTTCCCAACACAATTCTCCCTTTGACAGATGTAGGGCATGATTTTGAGTGCCTTGTGTACTTACAGAGAGCAAGGGTCCTCCTCAGTGAGATCAGACAGAAAAACATTGGCAAAGTGGATGAAGAGGGCACCTATGGCTTGCTTGGAGGTATCATAAAACCTGGAGGAAAAAACAAGATTTTCTGGAGGAGGTACGCAGGGAATTTTATTTCTAGGGAGAACTTTATGGAGATTTCCTTGAGAAGCAGCAGCACAACACTTCCATTTAACAACTAAATGTCATGCAGGGGGCCTAGAAGATTGTTAGTATAAGAGAAAATAATATCATAAACACGGTCTTTTCAAGTTTCAAATGAAAAATCTCACCATATCCTCCAGGGACGCCTCTCTGCCTTTGGTTCCTTAAACCGCTTTACTGCAAAGAGAATAAGAGAGGTTACATTACCCAGAAGAACCACTCCACGTGTGCAGCCTGCACCCATCTCCACTGCAAAAGCAGTCAAAAAACCCTGCAGGACCCTCAGCATTTTCAAGTTAAAAGTTGAGCAAAGCCAAAGGACCTCCCAGGAGTAGTGGTGGAATCGCTGTCCTTGGAAGTGTCCAAATGACACGCACGTGGTGCTTAGGGACACGGGGTAGGGGTGGGCTTGGCAGTGCTGAGTTAATGGCTGGATTTGATGCTCTTGGAAGGCTTTTCCAGCCTCAATGATTCCATGATTCTATTCTCTGGCCTAGATGAAAACCAACCAGAGCCAATGCCTGCTCCCACGGGTCAGCGGGATGGACAGCAGAGGTGTTTGGAGAGAGGTGTGTGCTTCTGGCATCCCTCAGCAACTGCATTCCCGTGCCATGGGAAGTGACCTAGGGAAAGCTAGGAGGGGTCATCACTACCTACCAGCCCTAATAATCCTTCCAGGGAACCTGAAATTACAGTAGTGACAGTGAAGGAACTCTTCCTTCTTTGAAAACACACAAGGTCAGGTAGCAGCTCCGTTCTCCCCAGCTGGATTTGAGCACTCAGACTCCCCCCGAGGACAGCCTGGGCTCATTCCTCTGGGAAATGCCTTCCTGATGCAACGTGGAGGGATGCAGGGACTTCCCTGACAGGAGCCTTGACATTTAAAAAGTGCAGCTTTGTACTGCTTTTACTGGCAAGGTGATAGGGCAACAGATGAAAAGGTAACAGTGACAGGACAATGAGGAACTGTTTTCAACTAAAAGAAGAGATATTTAGACTAGATATTGGGAAGAAATTCTTTACTGTGAGGGGGGTGAGGCCCTGGCACAGATTGTCCAGAGAAGCTGTGGCTGCCCCATCCCTGGAAGTGTTCCAGGCCAGGTTGGACGGGGCTTGGAGCAACCTGGGATAGTGGAAGGTGTCCCTGCCCCCAGCAGGGGGTAGAACAAGACAGTCTTTAAGGTCCCTCCCAAACCAAACCATTCTCTAACCCTATGATCTCCCTAATCCCAGGACTTCAGCCAGGCATGTGCAGGGTTTTTGTGTCAGTCTCAAATCCACCAAAACCCAGCACTGCAATGACCTGATCCATTACTACCAGTAATGAGTAACAAAGCATCAGTCAAGTTACACCAGACATTGCTGCAGCAGTTTGTGCTATCCCTGTCCAGAAAAAAAAAATCTGTTTTCCCCGCATCCAGCTGAATCCCACCACGAGATATCCCTGCAGCAATGACTTCCATCAGCACAGACAAGATCTATCATCACTGATGTCCTTCAAAGGCCCATTTGCATTTCCCCTACCCACAAGCACCAGACCCATGGACCAACCAAGTGGCCCGAAGTGTTTAAACCAACCCTCAGCTCACAGGGGTGAAGAGCACAATGCTGCAGAGAAGCTGTTGGGGGGGTCTTCAGGCCACCAGGCCAGCCAGCTGACCACTAGCTCGACCACAGGAGCACCAGGGGTGATTTTCATTATTTTCTTAATGAGAAGTGACATGTTATGTATCCACAGCCACTCAGGCTAGAAATACAGTAATTCAGTGTGATAAGATGACAAATAAGAGGTAAGAAGTTAATGGTGTGGTGCCTTGTTGAACACAGCTTGTCATGCCTCATTAGATTTAAGAGAGTTATCTGAGACTGTGTAATTATCAGAGACAGTAAAACTGTTGTATTAAAGATAAAAGCTAGTATTATAGAGAAATAATTAACTGCTTAATAGGGCATTTACTGAGCAGAGCTGCAGCAGGCTGTCTCCAAATTAAACCAGAAATCCAGCCAAGATTACCAGAGCTTAAACAGGGAGCAGAGTTGTTTGGTACTGTGACCCAGGGTTAGGGGGGGATGTTAAATCCACACAGGAGCAGCACCACGTATTTGAAGACTCCAGGAGATGATGGAGCCCTCTATGAAGCAGCACTTCTGTGCTCACTGAGCACAGCAGGGCTCTGAAGACTGAGCAGCAACTGCAAAGCTTCCCTCTCCTCCTCCAAGCCCTACAGAGCGCCAAGCCATGGCATGCACAGGCTCAGCTGGGTGAGGCTGGAGAAAGGCTGAAATCCCCTCTGCTCTTCTCAAAATGTGTTTCCACTCAGGGGGTGGAACTGGATGGTCTCTGAGCTCCCAACCATTCTATGATTCTGAGAGCTCGTAAGAGGCAGGAGAAGGGGAGCCAGGCCTATCCCATCAAACACGAGCAGAGCACCACTGGGATGACAGCCTGCCTTCTTCAGGGTGTGCCCTCACAAGTTCCCACTCTGCCCCTACTTGGCTCCAGCTGCTGCAGACAAAAAGCTGTGAAGTTGAACCAAAAGGGAAGGAAGATGAGTGACAATTTGAGAGATCCCCTGCCCACAGCACAGAAAGGGTAGGGCAGGAAACAAAATACTTCCCAGCCCTTCCTCTTCAGCCAAGGACAATAAAGATCATACATGCTTGAAATCCCCACAGAACCAGCAGGCTGGGTGGAAGCTGACATCTGAATGAGAACCTGTGAAATGTTAAAAGAAGAAAGATTTGGAGGAGTCTTTCAGTACAGATCTGGAAACAGTCATAAATCCAGAAGATAAAAGCACAATGACAGCTGTCCTCACTCTTTCTCCAGGGTAACATAGAGGCTGATACTCCTTCTGGTGTTCTGTGGATGCAGTAGGAAGGGGACAGACAGCTTTGCCTGCCCTGGAGAGATAAATGCTGCAAAGTTACCAGAGCTTGCCACAGTCAATGCCTCACAGTCTACATCTGCTTTTAAACAAATTCTCCAATTATAATAATTGATTAAGACAAGGACAGCAGCAACAACAGCCCTATTCCCTTGTGCTGTTCCTCACCCATGCTGGACCATCCTCCCTGCATCCCCCATTGACCCCATAAGGCACTCAGGCAGATCTGCTGCAGATTTGTACATGAGAACAGGTATAAACCCCTTAATTTAAGCAGAATTAGCTGCAGCACCAACCAGCTGCTCATCAGCAAAACAGGTTACCATGTAAGGTTTCTACAAAGCTATAGGGGTAAAGTTATTTCCCTAGGAGATGACTGGACATGCTTGGCTGAGAGCCAGACCACCTCCCTGACAAATCTTACTGCAATCAACCACAGGGTTCTGAAGCTGAGGTTTGGGAGGGAGGTGCTGACTCCACAGACAAAGCTTTTGGGATTTGATGCACAGGGATGCAAGCCTGGCCCCACCGAGCTCAGCCACAGGCCCAGGGGATGGATACTGAACATGAATCTTCTATCAGAAGCACTACTAGATGCATCAATACGCTTAAAATCGTGAAAGGTCCACCAAAAATAAAGGCTGAAAAGCCCTGAACTAGTGATACTGTTACCTGCTTTTAAGAGGGGACTAAATTGACTGCCATAAACCCCCTCTGCAGGGCCACATCACACTAACAAGAGGGTCAGGACTTTATTTCTGGCCTGTGCCAAAGAGGACTCAGAGCTACTGTACCAGGGAGGAAACAGAAGCTCTTCCCCTGCCCAACCTCTGTGTTATTTTTGGCAGTACAGTCTCCAGTAACACATTTCAACCTATTTTGTGGGACACACCCTTTCCCAGGCCTTTTCCAAGCCCCAGGCAGGAAAGAAGCCAACATGCAGGATACAGAGCCAAAACCCTGGGGTCTGCTCTATTCTTAGCCTGAACATGCAGGCACTCAGACAGCTCGACCCCAGACACAATGGGAGGAAGCAGCAGCCACTATCTGTAGAGAGCAGCCAACATGCTGCTGGCCAGAAAAGTGTGAAACTTACATCCCCCATCAGTCCAGGGAGCAGCAGAAGTCCTGGTTTTCCTCCTCAAAACACCTGTCAGTGGTTTGATGACACAGACTGCTATTGACTTCCATCTTCTGGTCTGCACTAGGTGTATTTAGCCAATCCCTCCCAAACAGCCTTGTACCAGTTAAAGGAATGCAAGCACAAGTAGGAAAACTGGCAGAGGAAGGAACAGAAATTCAGGTTCATGGAATCACAGAATGGTTTGATTGGAAGGGACTTTAAAGACATCTCGTTCCAGCTCCCTGCCATTGTGAGGGATACCTTCCACCAGACTAGGTTGCTCAGGAGCCTCAGCTGGAACACTCATCCTTCTGGAGACTCCAAGTGCCCCAGTGAAGGCCACAGCGTACCCTGGCACGGTTCTCAGTTTTAAGCTCAAGCCCCTGTGGCTTACTTCTTATTTTTAGAGCTGTCACAGCCAAGTGCCAGGTGGTGACCAACCAAAGCTGTGAGGTAGCAAGCATCAGTCGTGCTTTGCACATTGAGAACAGAACATATTATTTGCTGACACAGTACGTCCTGCAGGACACCTGGACTGAGGCTGGGCTCCTGCTCAAATGCAGAGCGTCCTGGAGGAGGCAGTTGTGATTCCCTCTGTATAAACCATCACTACATTGCAAGCCCACCCCTTGAAAAATGGAGTTTAGACAAGGAAAGATAAAGATAAGACCATAAAATCCAAGATCATTAAGAGAACAACACCTGAAGAATGAAGTGATGCACAAGCAGTTATCATAGAATCACAGACGGTTTGAGTTGGAAGGGACCTTAACAATCATCTACTTTCTACTCCCTTTTAGCATTAAAGACAGCATTTTATCCAAATCCAACTTTTATCATTAAAGTCTCTCTGCCATACAGTTTTCTCACAAATGCTGTTAAAAAAACCAGGTGGAAATTTAACAGACTCCTGAAAGCTTTGCACGCTCCACCTCATAATTATAAAAGACTCCTTTCCCTGTAAAGTTTCATGTAGCGTTAAGTCACCCATAGCATCAACTGCTCACCTCATGTTGCAGAACCAACTCAGCCAGCTGCAAGGTGCTCTGCTGCCTGGGGATCACAGGTAGCTCATTTCTCATCTTCCCCAGCTCCTTTGTTCCTTCAGAAACCAGGAGCCTCCCAGTCCCCGCTCAGCTTCCACCGCTCGGTTTGGCTGCTCTTGGGGTGACGGCCAAGGAGAGGTCAGAGCAATCCACAGCTGCAATTCAAAAGCTTGGTGGAAAGCTGTGTGCAGCTTAATGAAGCACACTGAGTGCTGCACAGACCTTCCAGCCCACAAAGTGCAACACGTGTTCTCAGGCTCATCCAGTTTTCAGATGTATTGAAGCAGAAGAGAAACGTGCTGAGAGTCCTGCCATGTGCAGCTGGTTGCTTAACCCACAAACCTACATGTAAATCAGCAAGGACCCAAGCTTCACACTGCCAGAGGCACAGTTAACCTCTGTAGCTTTGTTTTTCTCTACAGGGAAAAGCATTTACAGGGGTGAAGCTGGAATTTAAATGTTCTTGAGTGTGAACAATCAAAATCACACAGAGTTATGCACTTGTGTGAGAGCAAGCAAAGCCAGCAGAGCCTGTCTTGGGCACGGTAAACCTGCAGTGTTTGTGTGTCCTGGGCAGATTTATTTCAGAACAGAATGGAAGTCTGGGCAGATCGAGTGCTCTAGCATTTATTTTTTTTCTTTTTCCCGACATGGACTCACACTTCCACCCACCCTTATGAGATCTTTTCAGTGCACAATCAGAACACAAACCAGAAAGCCCTCGGGATACTTCTGAAGCACACAAACAACACTTCACTTCAAACTGTGTACAACAACCACCCTGAACTTAGCACTGGGACAGGATCACAGGATGGTTTGAGTTAGAAGGGTCCTTTGGAAGTCATCTCGTTCCAGCCCCCTGCCATAGACAGGGACACCTTCCACTAGACCAGGTTGGTCAGAGCCCTGTCCAACCCGACCTTAAATGTTTCTAGGAATAGGGCATCCACCATCTCACTGGGCACCCTCATTGCAAAAAAATTCTTCTTGTATTTAGTGTAAATCTATCCTCTTTCAGTTTAAAAACACTGCCCTTCTTCCTATCACCACAAGGCCTAGTAAAAAGTCACAAAAAGTGGGTTAAGTTTGATTTATCTGGTGGAGATGAGTGCAACAGCTTCCACGAGTCCCTTTCAAAGTTCAGACACTTCTCAACACAAGGATGCTCTCTCCCATTTTACCATTCAGGAGAAAAACAACATTGAAAGGCCAGCTGGAAAATCCACAGGGATCAGGAAAACACAGACCACAGATCAAGGGGATACTTCTGATGCTCTTTAACAACTGTTTTCTACCACAGAGACACCGTTTCTTTTAGAGGAAGTCTGGTAAACTCCTATTCTGTGGCTCTGCCTCAGGACAAGCTACGTGGACCAGTGTCTAAAACACCATCCCAGGTGCTAACAGAGCATCTCCAGCACCAAGTCCTGCCTGGGGGCCAGCACCAGGGTCCCTACTGCAGACAGCTCTGCCTTCTTAAGGCTAAGCTCAAGGCAAGATGTGCTGGAAGAGCATGTCCAGCAGTGATGCGCAAGAGGAGAGAGGGACACTGCTGTCACATGAGGCAGGATCAACACATTTTCAAAAGCAAAGCTGAAACCCAGATTTCCCACTGGGTTGTGTGAGCTCAGTCCAGTCCAGCACTCCTTGCCTGGCAGCATGAGTGTTCTTCAAAAGCAAAATCTATTTTCATACCAACATTACAAGTGCTACTACACCTCATTCAGCAGCTCAGAGGGCTGCCAAGACAGTTTCAGGAAAAGAAAAAGCTGGAAGAGAAACAAATGTTCGTGCATGTCCTCAGCGCTGTTCGTGGTAGTTGAAAATGAGTATACCAGCTCCAGGGAAAGCTTTTTCCATTCGCAATGGAGACAAAAATTCTACAGCTCCCCAAATCTGTTTCTCCTGCACTCCAGCTAATTCACAAAGAAGGCTATGAATGTAATTTGTACAAAAGATCTTCCCTCTTTTCGAAGAGTTTTGCTGTCCCCTGTGCAAACTTGGGACAACTTTTGCTAGTGTAGAACCCCTTCCTCAAAAAAAAAATAAAAAAAAAAAAAAAAAAAAAA
>VZRR01011752.1:281448-304468 GCA_013398015.1 Oreocharis arfaki
CAGATTTCCTAGGCTGCTGCTAAAAAGGCATTTTCAAGAATTGCTGGATGGTAATTTGTCTCTCGGGAGGTGCCTTGGACTCTACTTGCTCAGGTACAGCACAGCAATTGGTGAAAACAAAGGGGGGAGGGGGGAAAAAGACATTTAAACATGATGGCTATTTCTTAAACAAAATTTTAGTTTCTATGAATAACCTGCGGAGTCTCTGTGATGTACCAGGGTCTTGCCCACGGGAACTTTTTTTCAAAAGCTCCCTCGGAGCCAGTGCTGCCTCCTCCCCTTTCTTCAAGCCCAATTAATGGTGATTCCTTCCAGCTGCTTTATCAGCAGGACAAAGTTGTCTGCACCCTATTTCCAGGTGCTGATAGTTTTACAGGAGAGCAGAGTGCCTCCCATGTGTGAAAACACTCAGGCTACAAGAGGGCAATAAACAGAACCTCTTGATTTCCCCCCTCCTTGCAGGAAGAGGGAGATATCCCTCAGCGGCTGTCGATGCTCCACACTCCTCTGTGAAAACACAGCTTTGCTTTATCAAAAGCACCATTTGCACTTCAACATATTTGTATTTTCTGAACCCATGCAAGAAAGTCCTTAAGATTTTTCTGCATCCCAGGTAGAGTCCAGGAGCTTTGGCTATTAAATTCTGCTTTATTATTTTGGCAGTTAAGATGCCTCACCACTGGCTCCTTGCTTTTTTTCCCCCGCAAGGTTTTTCTTTCTCTGGGGAGGCTTTAGAGCCCCTTTCAGTATCTAAAGGGGCCCCAAGAGAGCTGGAGAGGGACTTTGGACAAGGGTAGGGAGTGAAAGGATAAGGGGGAATGACTTCCCACTACCACAGGCCAGGGCTAGATGGGATATTGGGGAGAAATTCTTTGCTGTGAGGGTGGTGAGGCCCTGGCACAGGTTTCTCAGAGAAGCTGTGGCTGCCCCATCCCTGGAAGTGTTCCCGGCCAGGTTGGAAGGGGCTTGGAGCAACCTGGGACAGTGGAAGGTGTCCCTGCTGCCCATGGCAGGGGGGTTGGACCTAGATAATCCTCGAGGTCCTATCCAACCCAAGCCATTCTGTATTTCTATCATTTAGAAAAACACTCAGCAAAAGAGAAAGGAAACCAAGTAAAGGCTTCTTGAACAAGTAGCGTTTAATAAAGGAATCATTAAAGAAAAAAAAAAAACCCTAACAAAAATGAATTAAAGTATTAGGCCATGTGCTTAATCATGAAATCAGAAACACCAAAGCAATTTCAAGTGATAAGGAATGTAAAAACCAATCCAGGCTATTTATGAAAGTACAAGGAAAAGGAAGGATGGAGTAAATCCATTAATTCTCTATAAGAACAATATTCTATTCTATGGTATAATCTAGGATAGAATGGAAACCCAGATAATGGGAACCACAGAAAATACCTTCATTTTTCCATCCTTCCAAAAAGGATTAGCAAGTGAAATTACCTTAAAACAACATGAGCAGTGGTAATACAGGACAAGAACAGGTTAAAAGATGAGAGGAGGCAAGACTGATGGATTCAAGGGCCCGAAGAAACCTAAGCAAAAGTAGCTGTGAAGTGGGGAGGGTAAAGTCTGGCTCCTCAGGGGTTATCACAGGAGAAGGGTAAATGCTGTGCCTGGCTGAGAGGAGGGGAATGAGCGTGTGGGGAATCAGAGACCCGCCAGCTTTATTCCAGTAGCCAGGAAGACACTGTTAAAAATTATCAAATAATCAATTTATAAGCACCTAGCAGATAAAAAGGTAATAAAAAACAGCCAGCGTGGGTTTGATTAGAATAAATCATGTCAAGAGTGTTTTATTTCCTACTCTGAGAGGACGACTGGGGAAGGTTTGTGTTGCTGCCCCAGTAAAAACCAAGGGAGCACACAGCTCCCATGAGCTCTGCAGGAGCCCCACCTCCAGACAAATCCTCCCAGCTGCTCCAAAAGCTGTTTGCTGCTGCATCAGGAGCAGTGTGATGGCTCCAGGTGGGCATCTGAAGTTGGATGAAGTAAATTAAACCCTTAGGAGAGCGTCAAGGTATCAAACTAGAAGAGCCTGCAACCCTTCATGAGGTTAGGGTGAAAATTAGGAATTATTTTGTTAAACTGAAGGGATGGTATCAGAGTCAACAGGAGGAAATGCAATGAGTGGTAGGGAAGGAAGGAGGTAGAAAGTGGCTGGAAAGAGTTTCAGGAGATGTAATGTGCAGACAAAATGTGAGTGGATAACAAAAAAGGTGTTGCAATGAAGTACATCCTGTTTTGGGAGGCGATCTGGAGAGTTTTATAAAAAAATTGGGCAGTTGCTGGGTTCAGCCCAGTTTTCCTATCACACAAAGGTGTACACATGCTGGCGTCTGGAGAAGGCAAAAAGGAATGGCAAGCATTTGAGAAAATAAGAAACAGAAAGGAAATGGGATATTTTCTCCTCCATAAAAAACCTGCAGGAATAATAGGTGTCATTGGAGGAACAGGCTTTGTGGCAAAACTATTCCAGTACAGTTATAAAAAGTTATTGAAGTTATTGGAGTTGTTCTGCCTCAAAAAGACAAGTCAGTTTTTTGTTTCCCCCCAAAAAAAAGTGTTTTGCAGCAGTGGGAAAATTGTCCAGCCCATATCTGACACACAGCACAGGTGCCTGCTGACACTCAGCTGCCTGTGCTGTGGCTGGGCTGAGTCCAAAACAGACCTGGGAGGAGGATGAGGCTTTTCAAGGCTTCCTCACTTCAAGGGCACTTAGCTGTGAAAAGCTGCTGGCTTGAGATCCAGAGGGATACAGTTTTTTTAGGTCTACTCCTTTTTGTAATGTTGCTGTGGCCTTGGACGCCCTTAGTGCAGTCTTGGTACAGTCACAGGATGAGAAATCCAACCCCTGCTCTGCACAAGTTACTCTTGGGTGGGATCCACCTTACCTGGCTTCAGATGTCCCCTATTGGGAGATCTCTTGCCTCTTTTCATAGCCAGTGCAGAGGAATAACCTCGTTCAGGACATCTTCCTCTGACCCATCCTGATCAGCTGAATTAAGTCTGCTCCAGCTCCAGGCAGTTCAGTGATGACCTCATGTCATAAAATAGTCAAAAAAACATGAATGTCCATTTTTTAATAGTAACACAGCATTGTTTTCTTCAACTCCCTTGCTCCCACAACACTCAGGTGTTTTGTACCCCCAGGGTCCCCAGCTTGATGGTGGGGATGGGGAAAAGGCAGTGGCAGGTCTGCAGGTGGTTGTTGTGGTAAATTGGAGGGGGACACACAAAGCTGCCTTTTCCAGGATGATGCTCATGTAAATTATTAATCTGGTTTTATTTACCATATGATGAAGAAATTACTTCTGAAAACCAGATCTCTTGAGAAAACTTCCTTTAGCTGATACTTGGAACAGACTTTATTCATGCTGCCAGCAGCAATGATCCCTGCTGATTAAATGGTAGCTAGACCTTATTCTTGCTGAATTACCCATTTTGCAAGGCCTGGCACATTTAACAATCAGTTCCAGGTTATGTTCATAAGCAAGAGGCCAACACCAATTTTTGTATCAGCCCGGACTTTGTATTGCAGGATACTCCAAGGAGTAATTGTCAAGGTAATTCTTTTCTATTTTCAATAAGTGCTTTAGCTGTGTTATTATGAGATGTTCAATGTCTCGCTCTGGATGAAATAATGGATGGAATAATTTCCCACTTTACAGGGCCTGTGGCATTGTTGGCTGGCTGTGCTTGCCTTGGAGCCGAGGCTCTCCAACATCGCCTGCCCTGCTCACCCTGGCTGTCTAAGCCAGAGGGGCAGGGGACAGTGGCTTTCGGGTCTGTGCCCAGCTGTGAAAGGCAGAAGGAAGAAGGTTTCAGCTTCCCTTCCCCCTTCCCCTCATTCAGAACACCTCAGCTCTGCAAATCAGCCCCTGAGCACAGCCCACTCCTCTGCACAGCCATCCCTTTACCCGTGGCTGGAGGACAAAGTGGGAGGTCCTCCAACAGCGCAGAGGAAACCCTCACAGGCACCACCATCCCAGTGGGATGATGCCCCTGCTTCCAGTTTGACTCTCTTGAGGTCATAGATCACCCTCATTCCTACAGAGGTGGGCCTTGGCAGGGGGGCTGAACTATATGATCTTGAAGGTTGCTTCCAAACCAAACCATTCGGTGGTTCTAGGATGATCCTTAGGTTTGTGACTATTTGGACAAGGGTAGAGCTGCTAGAAAGGCTCAACGTTTGCTTTTTCAGTCGATTTCCTTATTGAAAATTAAACTTGTGTTCTTCTTATGTGAGAATGGCCAGAGACAAGTTCCTTCAAGCTTAAGATTCGTTCGAATTTATGGCCATTGAGACCTGGGCAAAATTCCCTGGATCTGAACTGCAACAGAGTGTATTTAGGTTGGCAACAGGACACTTTTTCCAGGGCTAAGGCTAGTTAAGAGATGCAATAAGTTGTTGGGTGCAGAGGGAGAAATTCTGCCACTGGAGGATTTTAAGAACATCCGTCTTTTTAGAATCAGAGAATCATTTAGGCTGGAAAAGACTTCCAAGATCATCAAGTCCAGCTATTAGTTGAGTCCAGCCAATAGTCTTCTCTCGGGGACAGCTGGGTAATTCCCACTTGAGATGGGAGAATTGAAGCTCTCCATGAACTGCATTTTCTTGGCTGCCCTGCTTCCTTCTGCCAGCCTGTGTCTCCAGCCTCACCTTGTGATGCATTGTTATTTCTTGGACAGACAGGAAGTGTCCTAATCCTGTGCTTTTGGAGATCTCACTCCTCTCAACACCCTTCCAGTTCAGGGGGATCAGATTCCTCCTCAGGTTAAAAAAAAAAAAAGGGATAAAGAGAAAAAACCCGATCAAATATGGTTTTGTTCCTTACAGCTCTTCCGTCTCTCTGGCAGACCTGGGATTGCCTCAGGAAAATGGAAGCTTTTTTCTCTGCACAGTTGTGGGTTTGGATGAATCCTTTCAGGTCTTTAGCTGGATGTCGGAATCTGACAGCCTGGGTAACTATTTATGCAGAAAGATCAGTTAGGAAATGGAGACCTACCCTATTGGAGAAACGTTAAATATTCACAGCATTCATGTAGCACGAACCAGAGAGGACCTTGATTATTTTCCCCCGAGTTCTCACTCACTGAGAGCCTTGAAATCAAATGCTAATTTGCCAAGACCTGGCGAATATTCCCTGCTCCCGAGCCTTTCTCCATTAGCACTTGAAAACCACAGGTTCCTTCACAAGCCATCCTTGATGTTTTATGAATGTTATAGCTGAGACACTGCTTCTACTCCCTTTAATGCATTTTTTACAGCTGTAGCAGAGATATTCTTTCCATTCAGGCTGCAAAGAGTCATCCTGGACCTCAGTTACCTCTCCTGAGGTGTTTCCAAAGCAGCACATGCTACCTAACCTTAAGCTAATAACCTGCTCAAGGACTCCATTTCACATTTACTGTGCAATCTCAGCTGCAGAACTCCAGGTCAGGAGCATGATGGGTCCTTACAGGTACAAAAAAGGTTTCAGAAGAAGGCTCAACCTTGGCTAAATTTCACTTGGATGAATTTCCATGAGAAAAAACACCCGGATGTGGAAGAAAAGGGGTCTTAATAGAATTTGGATTAGAAACGGTGCAACAAGTATTGCAACAAACAAACCTTCTCAGGGTTCAGGAAGAAGATTGACTTGGGCCTAAAAACCTCAGTCAAATCTGCCCCCATGCTACACCTACAGTGTTTCTTCCCAAGGATTGCTGAATAAACCCCTTCAACTGTCTTAAAACTGTTGGGTTTTGCTCACCTAGTTGGTCTCTGATGAGAAACATGCGAACAGCTGTACAGGAAGCCCATAGTGATCCTATTGGATATTAAATGGAAGGAGGAATTAAAGCAAGGGGACTTGCGTTACTTTCCTTAGCATCCTTAGGATCCTATCCAGGAAATCAGGCAGTTTGAGTCCCATCCCAGCTCATTATCCAACATGCAAACATTGGGTGTGCGCTGTAGAAGGCACAGAGAACTGCTCAGCTCAGCCGGTTCTTCCTGAAGATCTGCTGGAATCTCAGTTTTAGGTTTAATCCCTTCTTAATGACTTCATCTAGTTAAGCAAGCAACAAAAGTCACAAAGAAAACACCAAGGGGGGGCATTGCTTATTTCTCCTGTGCTGGGTAACCTCAAATGTGGTGGTGCTAACTAAAACACTTCACTCTAAAATATGCATTTCATTTAAAATAATAACTTTGCTGTTATTATTTTTTTTTCATTATGATAGCCAGTGGTTTTCCAAAGCAGTGAGCACAGTGATGAGGTTACTTTGGTCAGGCCTGTGTTTTATGAACTCAAGGAGAGTCTTTTTCCTGGTTCCAGCTGGCGTTAGATCAGATGTGTAAATCTCACCCTTAGATGAGATCTGATACAAAACAATCTCACTTGAAAGAATCCATTTACCAGAGCTGTGTTTTCACATTTTAGTTCCCAAACACTGGACACATGCCACAACATACAGCTTCTTTTCAAGCAGAATTATTGTAGCATAAATCTGTACACGTACTGAGCTCAGAGTCTCCTCCAGCTCTGGAGGGGAGGCTGTAACTGCAGGGAGTTGGCTCTGCTGCTTCTGAGCACTTAAGCTCTCTGAGATGTAGCCCTGCAGCCAGCTGGCTTTCTAGGCTTCCTCAAATTGTGCCTCCTCACCTTGTGCCTGAATTTAGCTTCTGGAAGGATCCTTAAAGTTATCTACAGAGAAGTCCCAATGCTCACATGAGCGCAGCTCGCAGACAAAGCTTTCTGTGGCTCCGAAGCCCAGCACTGTGTGGATGCAAAGCTGTACAAAATGCCTGGCAGCTGCATCCCAGAGAGGCTGCATCTCAGAGGAGTCACGTTTTTACTGCATTTCCATCTTTAGCAGGAGAAGAGAGAAGTATCTGAAGGAGCAAGAGAGAAGCTGCTAGAGATGATCGTACAAATCCGTCCCACCCTGCAGCCCTGCTCTAGCTTTCCATAACTGCAATGGACAAGACACTCCTTTCCAAACTAAATGATTCTATGATTCCATGAATAGAACACAGCTTTAGAAGAGAAAGTGTTAGAAAATTGGCTTACAGAGTGATGTACAACCCTCAGTCACTCTAAGTGTCTGACAGCAGATCTGCTCTTTAAGTTTTTCTGACAGTGTTGCACCAGTGAAGGAGTGGAGTTTTACAGTCACCTTCCTCTGGTAGATGCAATTGAAAAAAGGCTTTTAACTGGCCTAAATTTTACATATTGCACCGGAACAGTAGCTCTACAGGCTGAAAAGCTAATTTTTTCAAGGAGATCTGTGCCTAGTGACTTTTGTCTTCTTTTCCCATGCTTTTGGCATAGCTCAAGGTGGGGGTCCCAAGCCTGAGACTTTTCCTCTTTGCCTGTGAGGAATAGGCTTGTACCAATCAATAAGAAATTACTTTTAATTCAACACTTATTTCAAACTCAACCTAAATAGGGTTTCTACATTTTTCTACTGTATTTTTTCTGTTTTCAGCCTTGCCCTAATCAAGGGCTGCTGTTGTAACAGGCAACCCCTTAGCTTGATGCTGATGTAGGCCATATGTTCTTTTCCTCCCCATCTCTTCACTTCTGGATGTTACAGCTGAAATACAAACCCCTGAATGCCCAGGGATTTCCAAAGGCCAGAAGACATCTGCTTGCTGTCACAGATGTTTGCAAGTTAACACATGGATGAAATAACATTAGTCAGTGAGATTCAGAACTGATTCAGATTTCCACAATTAGGCATAAATGGTGTTTTGATGAAGAATTAAACAGGGATGAAAAAATTGAAACATAGGGAACAGTAAGACATCAGTTGCCAAATTGATTTCCACCCTTCAGACTGGAGTGAAGACACCCAAATCAGCTTGGTTACAGGAATCAGTCTTACTGTAGCAGGAGGAAATGCCCATGTGGACTCATTTTCCTCTGTTTTGTAACAGCGAATGTTCTACAGCAGCTTCATGGTTTCTGGATAGGTGTATCTGCAGCAGGGGTCAAGGCCAGGCTGGATGGGGCTCTGAGCAGCCTGGTGTGAGAGACTGAAATGTTTATGGTTGATGGCTCCAACATTTGCCCATTTGTGCTTTACTGGTGCCAGGTTTGCACCCCCAGAGGGGGAGGAGGAGAGTTTTTGGGTGTGTGGTGTCGTTTCACTCTAACCTGCCCTGAAAGTCCTATTAACAAGAACCTGGGTTACTGCCACCTCCTGAGGCAGGCTGTAACACCTGGTCTGCTGGAAGATGTCCCTGCCCATGGCAGGGGGTTGGAAATAGATGTTCTTTAAGGTCCCTTCCAACCCAAACCATTCTGTGAGTCCAGGGAGGCAAGCGTGAATTTGGAGCCCACACCAGACCAAAGCGGTGAAGTGGAAAGTGGTGGCTTAGGGCTGCAACACATAAAAAAGGGAGATGTGCCAGCAGAGATGAGTCCCACAGGGAGATCTGAGTGGGTGTCACCTTTCCTGGGGGAGCCAGCACTACCACATTCAAGAAAAATGCAAAGTGGGTTTGCCTCTCCAATAAAGCTGGAATTTTCACTCTCCATAAATACCATGCTGTTCAATTGCTGTGTCTATACTGATATCCACAAGAAAACCTCTCATTTTTTTTTTCGGTAGGATCCTATTGGCTGAGGCAGAAATAATTCCAGAAATCATTTATTTCTTCAGAAAGTGTAGGAGTACTTGTCCCTGCTGCTGTCAGTTCCCATCCATCCCTTTTATCAGGCAGTATCAACACACTCTCTCCAGCGAGGACTGCTCAACGGCACACAATAAAATTGATTCATTACTCATTTTCTCCTTATTATCTTTCAATTGCTCCAGCTCTGGATACCACTAAAAGTGGACATTAGCTCTTCGTAGCCAGTGTGTGAATGCTTTTTCTCCAAGCTTTCATTACATATATTTTCATTTAGTCTCATTACACCACATGTCTTTCTCATGAACTTCTTATAACGCCTTTATACAAGGTTGTGTATGCTCTGCCGTGGTGAGGAGTGAGAACACAAATGGATTTCTTGGAAAAGCTGTCCCAGGTGCTCTGTGGGTGTAAATGAGAAGTATTTAGTGCTAGAAAGTGGTTTTATTTACAGGAGCTGGCTCTTGAGCTCTCCAGAATGAAAAAGGCCGAAACCACTAAGAATGAAACTCAACATTGGTGCTTGTCTTTAGCACGAAAACAAAACTGATTAAATGCCAGGAGGAGCAAGACTTTCTGTTTATAATCAGCCATGAAATGAAGATGGGAGTTGAGAGCTTTGTTTTGGGATAGGAGGGAGAATCATTTTAACTTCTGTCTACTTTGGGAAGGATTACAGTGAGCATGAATTTAATACAGTTTTGCAGACTGATTCATACTCTGGAAGGAAAGCTCTTCCCAGTTACCACATTCATGCAGGGTTTAATTCAAAGAAGTTCAAAACAGTGTAGCTCCAGTGCAGCAAAACTTGTAAGTGCCTGCATAATTTTGTCATACAAGTAGTGATCCTGTGGGCAATCTCTGCTCCCTACTGGAATCTGTGGGATCAGGGTTTCTTCTTGGTTTTGGGTTGGATTTGGGACTCTTCTCACCCGAAGGTCCAGACCAAGGTGTCTCACAGGCTGCTTTGGTCCTGGAAACCAGTTTTCCTTTATTGAGACAGATCGTAGTTAATACTCAAATGTGGGAGTTTGGAAGTGCCAAGCATAGATAAAATATTTGTTATTTACCCTGGAGGGAGATTAATTTCTTTTCCAGGTCCCTGCAGTGATTTCCCCCCACCCCTCCCAATTACAAAGGGGATTAATACTTCAGCTGCAGTTATCTCAACATCTCCTAGCTCAGACAGATGAATACAACCTTCACCATTTTATGGGATCAGATTTCTTTTTAATTAAAGCAGCCCTTTGTTTCACTGTGGCTCTAAAAGTCTTATTTATCATTAAATCCTTTAGAAGTCTCTTAGGAAAATAATTTCCTGCTCCCAGTTTTACCGAGCCTTTGGATCTCCTATCTCTTGTCACTTGTAACAAAGTGCTGTAGGAAGGAGCGGTGCTGTATTGCTTTCATGTTCTCCATCAGCTCTGATATGGATGGTTGTTATAAAGCTTCATACATAATAAATGCCATGTCTTAAAGCAGCCCTGTAAACGACTGTACAGCTGTAAAGGTTTCTTAACTCAACCAGCCTCGAGCTACCAGCTATAAAAAGGCAGTTAAGCAGATTAGCATTAAAACTACCTGGTGAGATGAAAAATGGGGAGGCAGAACGGCCTGATGATGGATCCTTGGACTGTGACCAGTCACGTGGGGAAGTCACCTTTCTGTGCCTCCAACCTGCAAGTGCTGGCACTGATCACTTTTGGGAAATTTCTCTGTAATTGCATGGTTTGCCCCCACAAGGGCCACCTCTCTGAGCACACACGGGGAGGATTTTCCAAGAAGTCCAGAGGAAATGCTGACCTTCTCCTACTGGGTCTGAGTTTTCTCAGTCTCCTTTCAAAGTGCTGCCTTTGCAGTGCAAATGCCTTTGAATGACTTTGCATGCTGAGTTTTCTGCCTTTTTTCTATGGCAAAGCTGGGGAAGAGCCTTTGGAGCCTGCTCTGCCGGGAAGTGCGGTTCCATCCCTATCCAAAAAACTTCCACTAGGCCCAGTGTTTGAAATGCTGAGCTGAAAATCAAGTGCATTTTAAAGCTTGTCATGAGGAAAATCAAAGTCCTCTCCTACCCTGACACCTGTTACTCAGCAGAGGAGGAATGTGAGTTCTCAGCTCTGTGCTGTCACATTGATCAGTTCTAGATCAGTCCCCGTGGACATTTCTCACTGCTCCCATCCTGCCACTGGGCTGGGCACAAGTCATTGCACAGGAATAGAGGAAGATGAAAGTTACAGAGTCACAGAATGGTTGGGGTTGGAAGGGACCTCAAAGATCATCTCATTCCAACCCCTGTCATGGGCAGGGACCCTTTTCCCTAGACCAGGTTGCTTAGAACCCTATCCAACCAGGCCTTGAATGCTTCCAGGGATGGGGCACAGAAATGATGGAAATATCCCTAAAATACTGACATTTCCCGAGGAAAAAACCCCAATTCCTTCAGAATGCAGTCTTGGGTACATCCATTGATGTATCCCAAACATGTGACAGGGGCACTGCACTTGCTGGTTTAAGAAGGTATTTTCACACAAACTTTAATCCCTGACATTGCTTTTTGAACAGAAAACGTTTTCCCTGGTCCTGTCTTGTTGGCATCTCTTCCAAAGTCCCCCTTTGCCCCTACTTTTCACTCTTTGTTTGTGCTAATAGATAATGAGCTGCCTTTGTGCATCTTGGATAGATAGGATATTTCATAGACAGTAACTTAATCAATTAATCGACAGCAATCATGATTTGTTTACCTAAACAGTACTTTAAATCCAATGCTTGTCAGCAAGCATTTCCTCCTGACAGGACTGTGCAACATCCTTTTTTTTTTGTAAGGAGACAATTTAAAGGACATTGAGATGAAGACTAAGAAGATTTGTCAGGGTAAAGCCTTCTCTCATTTTACATTATAAAACTGTATGTGTGAGCAAGAAAGCAGAAGTTGTTTGTGCTGAGCAAATAAAAATATGGTTTTTTCCCTGTGTAAAGACTTGTGTTCCTTTGGACAAAAACTTTATTTCAGAGCACTAAAACCTATTCTTTTCCTGGAACACCATGCCAAGAAGCTTTTACATTTATACCTCACATTTGTAATGAGAAGTGAACAAAAAGCGAGGAAGGAGGAGAATTTTTTCATGTTAAAGTGTTTTAGCTGTTGGAACCATACCTTTCCCAGTGAAGATCCTGAAAATCTTGTCCAGTTCCAGGGAAATGTTACCTGAATCTACCCTGCTAGTGTTGTTTGCTCTAAGGGGAGATCTCCAGCCTCCAGGACAAGTCTTGTCCATCCAGCTCATGGCTGGCCTCTTCCCAAGGCCACTGGCTGTGTCCACCTTGGTCTCTTCTGGGATTAATGAGGAATCTCTCTACCCCCAAGAAAAGAGGTCATTTGCAGTGCAAAAAGACTGAAAATACAGCCCATGAGGGTGGCACTGATGTGGCAGATCCCTCCCATGGGAACCTGGCAGAATCTCTTAAGGGTTCTTGAGGCTGAGACTTGCTGGGATAGTGTTGGAGAACCATGCAGGACTGAGGAAGGTAAATTCATTCTCAGTCACACTGTGTACAAAGGGAAATCCTTCAAGTGACCCCTGAATGCTCCCTGGATTCATCAGGGAACAACCTGGCTCAATCCAAACGAAAACCTGGAAGATGGTTAATATTTATAATGTGTGACAGGAACAACCTGGGAAAATATTTTTTTTTTTTCACATTAGAGCTGAACTGACAGGAAAGTAGGGCTGGCATGAATGTCAGAAGCTGGGAGATGTCCAGAGATGCCCACTAGAAAAGACCCCTGTCCAGAGATCCCACTGTAAATCCTGACCTCCAGCAGTGCCAGTTTATAAAATCAAAAGAGAATCAGCAATTAGGTTGAATTGCACTAAATCTCTGCCTCACTAAATGTCACCAGCTCTCACTTAGCATGTCCCATGCTGTGTTTTAGGGTGTCAGATCAGTTCCACCACGTAAATCAGCATGGTTGACTCAGATGACACAGCTGGTGCCTGAGGGCACGTTCTTCTCCTGGCACTGTGGGCTCTGTGTGAGGGTGTCTGCACACAGCCAAAATCCAGGGGTTTTTCCCCATGATCCTTCCTGTATGTGAATTACGAAAAAGTACAGCCTTTATTGTGCCCACTGGGAGCCAGCAAAAGCCAAGTCACTTTTAACTGATGGGATACTCAGGAAAGAGTCCTGGGTTTTGGAGGCTGAAGTTGTATCTCATTCCCTTAACAGGAATTTCCGAGCAGCCAGGATGGGTGCTGAGGATTTTCACCCTCCCTACGCATGGCAGCAGCTACAATTTTTTACCAAGCTTGAATTTTTTGGGGGGTTTGGCTGCAAGTTTGTGACAGATGTGGGAGCTGAGTCTCTCTGCAGGATTTCAGAGCGGGTGTGAATTTCCAATGGAGGAGATGCTGCTCTCAGACCAAACCTTCCTAAGGCTCCTACAAGCCTGGGGGTGCCTGAATGTAACCAGACATGTCCTGGGCAGGCTTACTGAGACCCTAAAAGTGGACAAAAAGGGTATCAGTGTCATAATAAAAGTAAGGACTTTGAGGAACTGACTTGATCTTGGAGTCACATCTACAGCTGATTGCTTTTTGAGTTCCTTAAAAATGTCTCTACATTCATAAAACCTATTGTTTGCAATAGGAAATCAAAGAGGGATTGAAATTCTTACATATTTTCATGGACCTGGCTTTTAATTTGCTTAGATTTCAGTCTCCCATCTGTACAGTGCTTCCATTCTAAAGACAAAGTACAGAGTACTTATACAGTACAGAATATGGCATTTTCAGCAGTGAGTTCTTCAAGCAGTTTATAAAGCCAAGGCATTCCTCTTTTCATTTTAGGGATGGGGAAACTGAGGCACAGAGGCTGTCACTTGCCAGAGGTCAGCCAGTCTAGGGTAAAACCATGGTCACCATGCAGGTAGGACATGAACTACCACGGGGGCATGGTCTGAAATGAGATCAGAAAATTCACTTCATGAAAAAAAACCCTCTGTTTCCTTCTTTACTTATAAGCCCACAGCCATGTCTTGTTCAGCAGAGTTCTGGTAAGGAAAGTATTTATACACCTTCCCTCCTGATCCCTGCACTGAGATACTTAGTCCTGAGCTCATTATGACCTTAAATATGTTACCTATTACCTTTAATGGCATACTGTAGACTCCTCCACTCATATGCATCCTTATTAAACGTGCTTAGCAACCTGGCAATGAAGAAGTAGAAGTGTCAGCCTCTTCAAATTAAAATAAAAAATCAATTATGCTCTTAGGGGCAGATGGAGATTAAGCTGAATACAATGTACAGTTACTCTGTTGTGGAAGCCGGGGCCTTTATGTGCAATTAGTGGCATTTCGTTCTTAATCTTCCTCCTTAATACAGAAAGAGCCATTAAAAGAGCAAAAGCCATCCACAAGCCTGTTTCATAGTCAGCTTCAGAGAGACGCTTCCAAATGCATCATTTTCATCTTAGTACTGTAAAAAAAAATTCCCCCAAATTACTGATACGACCTTTTAATACTTTGCTGTGAGTTTGGGGGTGGTGCTGAGTGGGGCCTGCAAGGAGGGAGGAGAAGGTCAAATGGGTAACTGCAAGATGAGGTTTTGTTGCATGGTGAGACGTTTGCCAGAGACAATTTGGGCGCAAATTGTGCTGTGGATGGGCTTTTGGGCTGTGGTGGGAATGTGCCTGGGCATTTCTGCCCACAGCTGACCAGCTCAAAAATCCTGTTAAGTACCAAAACCATGGAAATGCCTGAACTGGCTTTTGAGCCCACTGTGCAAGCAGGGCACTGAGAGAGCCAGACCAGCTCAATATTTCACATACTCTGATATAGAATTCATTCCACGTGCAGCAATGACGAGAAATGCAGATCTGATGCATAATTTACACTTTAATAAAATGTGAGCTCCTGGTCATCCTTGTCAGACAGAGATCTTGGTCTTGTTCCGCCATTAAGGAGATTCCTGTATGAAAGGGGAGGGAAATGAAGAATTTACTTGTTTGACATCACAGAGCTGGGCAGAAACACCCCTGTTAAGTGAAAGCTATAACTACTGTGCTGCATCTGAGGTCTAAATCCATTTCCACTGTCACAGCCATTCCCTGGGACTGCATATCTGCGTGTGAGAGCTCAGGTTCTCCTGCCTCAGTTTCCCTAGCCTTCCTTCCCAATACCAGCTCGTAGAGGCTAAAAACCAGGAGGTGTTTGCCTGCCAAGGCAAAGCCTGTAAACACTTGAAATAAATAAGGAAGCCGTTAGTAAATGGTAGAAATGAGCAAGTTTTTGATATGAGAGTGGATCTCTCCGGTAGTGCTGGCACGATCGATAAGGCTCATAGCTCTGAGCCTCAGTATTGAACCTCAGCGCTGTGATTTATTGGGTATAACATGTGCTTCCTTTTCATTTACTGCTAAGGTAGGAGAGCTATTGTTTAGCACAGAGACCACGCTTTCTGGGCATTCCTGAGCTGCAGGCATGAGGTGCTGGCTCAGATTTTCCAGTTAATATTAAAGCCAGTTATTGCCCCTCTGCTGAATAGCCACAACCCCTACGCAGTGATTTCTAATCAACAGGCAATAAAAATAAATAAAATTGGGTAATTAACTGCTTTGGGCTGTGGAGTTGGTGTGTGGGTCTCCACATGGGCTGTGTGTCCAGGGCAGGGTGTGCCGGGCAGCTTCTGCCAGAGGCTGTGGGGATGCCTGGTCCTGAGACCTCCCATTTGAGAGGTGATGATCCCTTTTCCCTGATATTCCTTGAGTTCCTGCAGGAGAAGGGCTACACCAAGGGACCTTTTACCTCTCCAAGGGGCATTTTGCCTCTGCAATCACTCCACACAGGGCTGGTGCTGCCAAGAGGTGCAAAGCCTGTGAAACCATAACCCAATGAATATTTTATGAATCCCAAGCCAGCAACCTCTTTGGTGTTCACAGCATTCAAGAAGCAGGACTTTTACTATGAAGGATAAAGAGAGAGTTTAAATTTTGGATTAACTTCACTTATGCTAATCTGTTCTTTAGATCGTGCCTTGAACACCTGCCTTCAAGGCTCAGATACGTCGGACAAAGAAAGGTATCTGAGAAATTCAGCCTGAATATGATCTCCAGGAGATGGCACTGTGAAACAAGTCTTTCAGCATCCTAAGGCCACCTCCCAGGGACCAACTTCTCTCTGAATTAGGGCAGGTGGATAAAAAGAAGACAAAGGTAGAAGTGAAAGCCCTGGGCCAGGGACTATCAGGAAATAAGGACCTGATGGTGTCTCTACCTCCTGCAAAGATCGTGGTAAGGTGGGGTGAAAACTTAGAAGCTGAAGGCCAGAGTTTGTTGGGAGGAGAGGGAAAATGCAAAGAAACTTCACTGTGAACCCAGGAGCAGTCCCAGGAGATGAGTATGGCACAGGAACTAACAGGACCTGCACTTGGCCGTGGAGGTGGCCCCAGGTGATGTCCTGTTGGTCTCCCCTCTGACACCAAGCTCTTGTCAGACACTCTCTATCCTTCAGCTCACTCAGGCTGGACGCTGTCAGCCAGCCCCAAGTAATTCCTCAGTGTCAGCTGCACAGCCCTGCCCCTTTTTCAGTGCAGGGCAGCTCAGTGTCAGCATCTCAAAATCAGGCAAATATCTCCAAAAGTGGAGATAACCATATCCTTTGGGTTAAAAGGAAACCTGGCTGCCACCAAGGAACTTCTGCCCAGTCTCTCAGTGTTAATCACAGATGAAGCTCCAGAGCCTGAGCTTTGCCATTTTACCTGTGCAAAGGCTGGCTCAGATCCCCCATTGGCATTGTCTGCAAGGCTAATGCCAGTTACTCGTTTATGAAATGTCATCTGAGCACCATGGTTAGCCTGTGGGATGCTCTGAGTCCTTCAGGCATCTGCTTAAATTTGGGCCAGAAATGGATAACAGAATGCACAACCCCCTACAAATCCCATAATGTCCCCCAGAGCATTTATCTTCCCAAGAAAGGAGAAAAGAGAGATGTTAGGACTGTTAATGCCACAACATCTCTATTTGTGTGTGTGTTTGTGCCTCTTTGTGTAGGGGATCTTTTTGCATGTCTACCTATCCTCCAAAAACCTGAACCTGCTGAAGGCAACAGCCTGGAAAATGGGAAAGGAAAATTTTTTTGTCATAATAATCTTATCCTGCAGATCAGGAACTGCTGATATCTGATCTAAAGTAATGGGACTGTTTGAATTTCACTGGATTGGACATGTTTCTTGTGTTCTACTATGGAAAATTTGGGATGTGAGCAGCTATATCCTTTGGGGGTGATCACCAGAGGCAAGGGCAGATGGGTGTGATGTTCATCACAACTTGGGTACTTGGTGTTCAGGTAAACCTTTTATCAGTGATACGTGCATTAAAGTGCTTTGGTTAAAAACAACAAGATTCAGATGTGGAACTTCTGTTCCCAACTTGAAATACAAGATCAGGTGTCACAGTTGCCAACAAATGTATCACTAAGGAAGATGGATAGCAGTGAAATTCATAGAGTTGCTTTAGATCAGTGGAAGATACACCCCTGAGTGTCACTGAGTCTGAAACTGGAGCTGATCTCAGTGTGGGTTTCTGCCATTAAATCCATTTTACATTTTGGGATACTACACTGGGACAATTCAGTATTTCTCAAAGCACTTTCTTTTTTCTCCCAATGATGCTCTCAAAGGTAGCATTAAAATGAAATCTCTCAGCTATTACTGCAGTTCATGTCCACTAAACCAATTTGTATTCTTAGCTGTGAGCAAGATGCAAAGTCCTTGCTGCCAACAGGAGCCATTAGAGTCATCTCCAGATCAGACTGATATAAATCTGCAGCTTTTTTTTCATATCTGAAAGCTTTGTTAGAAAAGTTCCAAAGGAATTTTATTCCTCAGCTTTAATTACTCCTAGGGTTTTTTTTTCCCCAACCACCTCTTTGGACACCATCCACAGACCTAATTTAGATCACAAACTCTTTGGACAAGGAGAAGGCTTTCTTCCACCTCTCTCTATACAGGGCCAATTGCACTGTCAGTGCTTCAGAAAGATTCTCTAAATAAAACTAAAAGAGGCCAGGACAGAGAAAATCAAGGTGAAGAGGGAAGAAGAAGCTCCAGAGAAGACACTGGAACCAAAACTTCTGAGAAGACCACTTAAGCATGAATGAAAATAAAGCATGAAGGCATCTGGTGTTAAAGGAAAGGAGATGGAGAAACACCTGAGGCACTGTGAGAGCCACTGTGACTGTGTCTGTCCCTAAACTGGATGATGCCACCAGCTTTAGATGAAAATAGGCTGCAGCCAGAAGAATATCAGTGTAACCTAACTCAGAGCAGATTAAAAGGACAGAGAACATAGACATGGTGTTTGTAGAGCATCTTCCTTTCAAAAGTATGTTGAAAATTTGAAATGTCACCGTGCTGAAAATGTCACCCCCTTCCACAATCATCTGGAGAAACAGGACTTCAATGCTCTCCTGGCATCTGTTTGGGGTTTTGGTCTTATTTTGAAGTTCTGACAGTGTTCCCTTGTTGTTTTGAAATCCCATCCAGCCCAAAGCTTGAAAATAGGAACTGCTTGATTTGTATGTTTTCCAGGAAATCTGCTGGAACAGGAGAAGCTGAGCCCATGCCCGTGGCCTCTCAGAGACGGAGTGTGAATGGCAAGAACGTGGATTGTGGTGAAGAAACACTCATTTGACAATATTTGCTTCTTTTCCCCCAGTCTTCTCTATCTTCTCAAAGGTGTCCCAGAATCAAATCACATCTTTCTTCATCTTCATTCCACTCCTCGCTTGTCTTCCTGCACAGAATCCATTTGGTGTGCTGGGGGTGTCTATGAGAAAGGGATTGGGGAGGTTCAGTGATGAAACCCCAGCAAGAACCAGTGAAAAGGGTGCTGGTGCTTGCGATGGGGCAGAGAAGAGCTGGGGTCACCTGTGGGAAATCGGTGCTTCCCCAGGTGTGAGATCACCCTCCCTGCAGTGTTCCTCGCTCCTGCAAGGAGGGATGCTCACAAAATCAACCTGGAAACTTCAAACCTCGGCACGGAAATGACCAGAGGAAGGCAAGTGGAGACAGCACTTGCATCTGAGCCTGAGGGGTGATGCAAATTTGGCAGCCCAGGCAGGGGAATGGACACAGCAGCGTTTGGGGTTAATTCCAGGGTGAAAAAGACAAAGCCCAGGACTGGTTGCCGACTCGAAACAGCGACGTCCCTTCCCTCCGCTCTCCTCCAGACCTGTTGAATGTGTGTGCCCTGCACCAACCCCCACCTCGGAGGGTGCTCCGAAAGCATCCACTTGAATCCCCAACCGCACCAATCGTGCCTGGAGACGGGAGCTGGGGCTCCAAAAATCCCCATCAAAGATGCTGTACGCAATCCCTGAGCAGGGCTGCAAGAGGGAGGGAGAAAACCCTGCAAAATTCACCCCCAGCCCCGCTGCTGAGCAAACCGGGGTGGGGGAAGCTCTAGGATCTGCCGGCGGTCGGAGCATCCCGAGAAACCCCGGCTGCAGAGGGGGGGGTTCATCCCCATCCCACCCAGCCCTGGGGATATTTCTGGCCCCCCGAGGGCAGGACCAGCCGGGGCGGGGGGAACATGGGCAGTGGTGTGTGGCATGATTTTCCAGCCCTGCAGCGGGGCTGATTTTCTCGAGAGGGGAGAAAAAAATATCTATACAATCTGAAAAATCCCGCAGTGTGGCTGTACGTGCAAACACCCCCGCAGCAGCACGGCCGCGCACACCGGCGTGCAGCGCGATTCCGCCGTGAATCCCCCGCAGCCGCCGAAGAAAGGAAAAACCATCAAATAACCCGACAGAAAAAAACCCCATCCAATAACCCGAGGAGCAAAGGAGGGAAAGTTGTGCGTGTCCCTGCGCGCCAGGAGGGCAGAGGGTGCCCACCAGTTGATTTTACATCCCGCCTTGTGCCTTCGCCGGCTTTTCTTGATATATTTTATTTATTTCCTGCAACAGGGAGTAAACAGGTAATGCCGGAGCCCGGCGAAGCGGAGGGAACGGGCGGGCTGAGGGATGCGCCGCATTTTTTTGCTTTCCCTCTTTTCCCCATCTTCTTCCCATATCTCCCTCCCTGGAAGTTTCTTGGCCGCAAGAAATGAGGGAAAGCGAAATAAAAGGTTGCGGGGAGCGGTGGGGAGGGCAGGCTGGGAGGCAGCGCTCCGGTGTTGAAGGCTTTATGGTATTTTATGGTATTTTATGGTATTTTACAGCATTTAACGCGCGGGCGGCCAGCCCGGGATGCCGCCGCGCGCTGCCCCGCGCCGCGGAGCGCGGCCGAGCCGCGGCATCACTTCCACGCGTGGATTCCATCCCTGCCCTCGCCCGCTGAGCCCAGATCCCCGGAAAAAGCGCGGCCCGGTGCGCGGAGGCACCGCGGGCGCGCAGCGCGGCGCAGCCGGGGCGGTGTGGGTTGGGGATGCGCGCGGGATTATTTTTACGGATTTTATTTTATTTTTATTTTTCTTAATCTCTTTTCTTGAAACTGCTGAAAAAGGTCACCGAAGGAGTTGGCTGCTCAATATTAAAAAAAAAAAAAAAAAAAAAAAAAAAAAAAGAGAGGGGGGGGGAAAAAGAAAAAAAAAAAAAAAAAAGCCCTAAAAAGAGCGGCAGGCATGCGCACTGCGCGGATGCCATATTGGAATGAGTCTGCCGCGGGTGCGGGCGCAGGCACGGGTGGGCTCCGCTCCGCGCAGCGCCGCGCACCGCTCCGCGGGTGGGGAAAAAGGGGAAAACACCCCAAAATAAGCCAAACTCGTACAGGTAAGGCACCGCGCCCGGCAGCCCTCCCTTCCCAAGCGCTCCCGGCTGGCATTTCCCTTTATTTTATTTATCGGGTTTGGCAGCGCTTGGGTGGAGAGGGTCGCTTTCCCCTTTCCAAGATGCATTAAAAAAAAACTGTGTAATTTTTTAAAATTTCTTTTTAAAGCGTGAGAGATGTGTGCGGATTTCCCTCCCCATTTTTCCAGAGGGTTAGCCCGCGGTGGAGTTGTTGGAAGTGTTGGCATGCCGGGGCTGAGCCCCCGGCCGGGACCGGCGCTCGGAGCGCGGCTGCCGCTGCCCGGCTGCGCCCCGCGCTCCGGGAGGCTCCGCGCTGCCTCTCGGATGCATCGCAGGCGTGGGGAGCTTTCTTTTTACCTCGACAGATCGCATTTTGGATGCTTTCATTTCCCCCCACCCTTTTTTCCCCCCCTCTCTTTCTCCTTTTTTTTCTTTCCCCCCTTCTTTTTTTTTCTTTTTTTTCTCTTACTCCTTTTTCCCATCTTTCTTTCCTTTTTTATTTTTAAATTTTTTTTAAAGTAATACCTACGGTTTTTCTGCTTTCTTGCCAAACGCTCGTGCGACCTCCTTTCAAATTTACGAGGCTGATGCACATCTCTCAGAAAGAGTTATTTTGGATGTGCGGGTGGGTTTCTTAGTCTGCGGGGGAAAAGGAAAGGGGAAGAAAAGCTGCTGCTGGAGGCGAGAGGGAAGGGGGGGAAAAAAAAAGAAAAGAGAAGAAAGCAATCAGCTGTGCCAAAATGTGCAGCCCTGATCTAGACGTATTTTCCTGTAGCGCTCCCGAATTGCGGTAAATGAATATTTATAAAGCTTGTTCAACATGGCGGGTTAAGGTGTCTTCAAAAACTGCAGATAAACATTTTGAGAGGAGAAAAAGAGGGAAGGCAGGGTGCCACGCGTTTGGTTCAACTCTTTTGTTGCTCGGAGAGGTGCGCGGCTGGATTCAGTGCGGAGGGATGAGGATGGGATCCCAGTTCGGGGTCCTCCCCCCGCCCGACCCAGCGGTGGCCAAAGTACCGGGGCATTTCTGTGTGCTGGGAAGGAACGTGTGGAGTTGGGAGCGCGGCCGATTTGCCTTTGAATGCCAAAATTGCAGGCGTGCCATGAGAGAAAAAAAGAAAAAAATAAAATGCGCCGAGAGACGGGAGCGCCGATTCATTTTGCATTAGCAGTAGACGTGTCGTGGGATGAGATGTCCTGTTGGAGCTGTCAAACCTTCCTGGGCGCAGTCAGCTGGGGATGTCTGGGGTGGTTTTTGTTTTGCTTTTTGCATGTTTTTGTTTAGCGAAAACACTCTGGAATTGCTGCACGCCGAAACTTGGGCGGCAAACAAGTGACTCGGGCAGTGCAAGCTGCATCTCTTGCAGAGAGACCCCAAAAGCCCCACGGTGATGGAGGCGAATCGCAGCTTTTGCAGAGCAGGAGAAGGAGGTTGCAGAGAGTTCTCAGGGAGTTGTTCGAGCCCTTCCCGGCTGCCTTTTCCAAATGTATTTTCCAGGGGAGTGGAAGAGTGAGGCTGCCTTAGTGGGATTTGAGTCTTCCCCGTTCCCGTTCAGGGAGCACTTCGGTGCTGCTGTCCTGGGGTTGTTTCGCCGTGGCTGTAAGATGTTAACTCTGGAGCATCTGTGTTAGGGAGTGCGGGAGGCAATGGGATGCTCCAGCATCGAAAGCTGTCGGTGCCTGGGTGTGGAATGAGGAGCCAGGGAGAGTCCAGGAGTGTCTGAAGAGCTGATCTGCTGCTTGTTTTCCTGTGCCTCTTGGAGGTGCTCCCTGGAACCTCACTGATTTTATTTATCAGGAGCAGTTGGAGATGCTGTCTGCACACCTTGTCGTGCAGGTTGAAGTTTCCCATTCCAAAAGGGCTCCGATCCATCAGCCCACCCGTTTTTCCCCTCCTTTCTCCAGCCCCTGCCAGGACCAGGCTGGCTCAGGGATCCAGCAAACTCACGTTGCAGAATATGGTGGTGGGGAGGGGGGGCAGAGGAGAAGATGGGGGTGACGTTGTGATTCCTTATCAAAATAGCAGAAAACTGCATTCATTATAAGCAGAGAGCCTTGGAGGGCAGTTATCATCAAACTGGTGGGATTTGAGTGGCAAAATCCAAGAGCTGCAATGGGGTTTTCTTTGGGGTGGGAAGAGATCTTCCCTCTTTGCTTCCCATGCATCTCCCCACCCTCAGCTTTGCTGTCCCTTGGACAGGACCGCTTCTAAAATCAGTTTGTGCCCCTGGTGCTCTGCGGAAGAGAGTGTGGTAGCAGAGTGGTGACCTTGTGTCTGAGCAGAGAAGCAGCTTCACCTGGTCGTGTGATGGGGACGTGGAGGGGGTTTGAAAATGTCTCTGGAGATCCCTCTGAACCTGGGGCAAACCTTCTCCAAGGAGTTTCTTCATGCAGTGGCAGAGAAGGGCGCTGGCCAGGATTTAGTGCAATTTGTTTTCCCTCCCTAGAAGCCTTTAGGTGAAAATAAATTTGATTTCCTTTGCTGGTGGCAAGGTAAGAGCAGGTGAGGCAGTTTCTTTCTCTGAGGTTGGCACTGTTGCCTGGGTGAGCAGGGGTGCAAGTGGCTTTTTTCCTCCTCCTCCCCCCCCCCACCCACAGAT
>VZRR01011752.1:304485-315377 GCA_013398015.1 Oreocharis arfaki
CTCCTCCCCCCCCCCCCCCCCAACAGATTATTTATGAAATGGAAGAAAATATCCTCACAAGTCTAATAACTTAAGTGCTTATAAAGGATTAGGTCCTAATAACTCCTGCGATAAGATGGAGGCTCGGTGTAATCTGTTACTAAGTGAAAATCTAAAAGCCATTTAAATAAACGTAGCAAAGAGCTATCGGGAGATTGGAACCTTGTACACAGCAAGGAAATGCCTTTTTAATGATTTTTAAGGGGTGCACAGGGTAGTGGGACAGTAAATACATTGCAAGCAAGACAGCGTAATTTCAGTTCTGTATTGAGAAAACATTTGCAAATATTCAACAGATGTTCCATGTGGCAGAGGTGGAGAGTGTGTTTTGCACAGATGTAAGAACATCTGTAGAAGACAGTATATAGTTAGATTGCTGTGATTATGAGTGATAATTGACTGGCTGGACAGACAGTTGATGTTTTAATGAAGCATTTATTAAAACTTCATGGAAGTGTTACTAGAAATAGGGTAAACACCACAACTGCCAACACTTTAGGCTGGGGATGCTTTTCCCCCACTCTTGGCTTGTGCTGTGCTGAGCTGGTGTATTTTGGGTCACTGTTTTTGGCCTTTCAGAGCTGTCTGATGTGAGTGAGGGGATGTGATGTTACCTTGTTGAAGGACAGGACATGGCAAAAAAGGTGCCATCTTGTTTCTCCAACAGATGTTGAGAAGAAATTCCTGGCTGTGAGGGTGGTGAGGCCCTGGCACAGGGTGCCCAGAGAAGCTGTGGCTGCCCCATCCCTGGGAGTGTCCCAAGACCGGGCTGGAAGGGGCTTGGAGCAGCCTGGGACAGTGGAAGGTGTCCCTGCCCCTGGCAGGGGCTTGGAGTGAGATGGTCTTTAAGGCCTCTTCCAGCCCAGACTATTCTGTGTTTCTCTGAGTCTTCAAGGACTTTTCACTTGTTAAATTCATGTTGGTGTGGGGTAAACAGAGGCATGGAGAGCCTCTGAGGAGGTTCACAAGGACGATGGTGGCTGAAGGAGGTGGCTGGTCCCTGACTGTGTCCAAGTGGCAAAGCAAGGGAATTGTGGAAAACTTCAAAACTTGTGGCAGGTAGCCAAAACTTGAAGCAGAGGAGCCAGAGGTGTGTTCATGAGGGTTCACAGAAAAAGATTAATGTGGTGACCACAGGGTCCATGTTTTAGATGACTTGAAGGTATCAGAAGTATTTTGTTACTATGACTATTGATGCAGAGTATATCAGATGGTGCAACAGGGTCCTCAGTGCTGAAAATGAAATGCTGTTTCTGTTGCTAACAGTGATGCCACCTGAAATAGGAGTTTGTTCTGTCATTTTAACATCTGGTCCCTGCGAGCAGGGTTCCTTTAGGATTAGAGTAGCTGATGGTACCTTGTCAATATTTAAAACTCATCATTTGAAACTGTTGATCTTTGCATGACAGACCCTGATGAAACCTGTCAAATCAATCCTATGGGGTTTTTTTTGCCAAAAGATTTCTCTTTTCTGTGTTTTCTGTGTCTTGGGGTATGACTCCTACAGTGGTTAAAAAGGTTTGAGTTGCGAAATAAGGAAATACAGAAATAAGAGCAAAGACTTCATCACTGACATTTAAAAAACTCCTGAAAAAGTTTATTTTGAGATTGGCATTTTGTAAGACCTCAACAAAGCATTCTTGTGAAGGCTGATTTGGAAAGTATATTCACGGTGTACTCCCATTTTTATGAATCAGAAGTGTTGCTCTAAAATTAAATAGTAATAAAAAAGAAAGAAAAAAAACAACCCAAACCCAAGCAGTTCTTGACAGCTGACCCAGGGATCAATTCTGAGTAGGTGTGAGGCTTAAAAAAAGGTATGTGCAGAATCCTTGCTATTTTTACTCCCAGTTCCTGCTTTCATGACTAATACTCTTAGCATCACTGGGTGGCTTGTGCAAAGGAGCCCTCTTTTTCTGGGTGAAGTTCTGAGACCCAGTTTGGATACAAGTTAATTAGAAAGGTTTGCATTTCTTTGCTTGGCAAGGAAGTGGAATTCCCTCTTAAGATCCAGGAGGTGACATTATGCTTGCCCCTGGAGTGTAGGAGATCAGACAGGACAACCACAGGCTGAGGATCCTTAAAGTGTGAAGGGTCATAAGTGCCTTCTGGAGACTTCTGGGTAAAAAGCTGTAGCTCTCCTAGGTGCATTAAAAATACACCTTTAAAGAAAGCTCAGGAAAAAGCAAAAATTGACTGGTTCTTGGAAGGTGTTTTGAGCAAGATCCAGGGTGGGAGCTCAGTGCAAGTGTAAGATCAGACTCCAAGATGCTTTGTTGGGATGGTGGTGTAGGGCATCAAATCTGGATGTTTTGCAGCAGTTCTCGTGTTCACTTGAAAGGGAATCTGCTTTATTTTTCCATGGAGAAATTGGGTGGAATCAGCCCTGTGTGACTTGTAGGACTCTATGAGTTAAAATGTCTTGTGCAATTTGGTTCTGGATAGACCTTGGCGGGTCTCACTGCTGGCTGCCCTCACATGTGCTTGGTGAAGGGAAGGGTCCTTCACTTCCCGCTGTTGTACTGTGAGGTGGCTGGAGATGGTTGTGAGGGCTGTTTTTTCTTTAATTTTTCTTTTTTTTGGCAGACCCTGCCAGTCAGTGAAGCTGCTTCTGGATGTAAAGCACTGACAGGGATGTAAGTGCATGTAGGACTAAAACCCCAAGTGCTGATCAGCTGTGCTGTTTAAGTGAACCTAACAGTGCCAAGATCTAAAATGTCATTTTTTTTCCCCTAAAAAGTGTTGGAATCAGATGGCAGATGTTTCCTGGATTCTGGTTTGCATCTTGTGGTTTTTTTTTTTTTCCTCCAAACATGGCTCTAACTGCTGCAAAGGCATAGAAGGCAGAACTGATTGCCCTGGACAATGGGAGTTTGGTTGATGAGGGACTTCTGAACTGGGCTCTAAATTAAGTCCATGTAAACAGCATTTTGTGTTTCCTGCTGGGTGACTTCTGTGGCTGCGCTGATTGGTACCACTCAGGGGGTCTGACTGATTAATTTGGTCCATGTGGCTGGTGTTAAGCATCAGATGATGGGGGTTGGAACTCGATGATGTTTAAGGTCCCTTCCAGCCCAAACCACTCTGTTCTATGATTTTACCTAACGAGAGGAGATGTCTCAGGATGATAAAGCAGCTCTGTGTCTTCAAGTTACCCCCTCAAAGGCTTCCTGGTTTCAGCTCCATTTCAATCACAGAAGTGGGAGAAGACAGAGTGTTGCACATGGTTGTTGCTGTGCTTCTTCCTTGCAGTTCTTTTTCCTGTTGTAAAGGGCATTGAGGACATTGTCCCAATCTTCTTCGTGGCCCTGGTTCAGCTGAGAGCTTTAGAAGACGCCGAAATTTAAATATGCCCTATTTCCAGTTAGTTGGTGTGTGTTAGGTGCTTGACATGGGTAGAAGTGCTTTATCAAAATGGGGGGCAATGTCATGGAAATTGCCTGTAGAGTCGTGGAGAAGGTGATAGACACCTGTGAGGTGACAGAACAGGAAATATTGGTATGTGGTGACCTCCCTCTCCTTGGCACATGTGCTTTGTGGGATGCTGAGTGTGGGCATGTCCAGGGTTCACAGGGGCGATGGCAGGACTAGAGGTGGGGCAGCAATGCCTCCTTGCCCTTGCTTGTAAAACATCCAGCTCACTCAGGAGGAGGAAAATGTAAACAAAAAGTGCTTAAATTTTCGAGGTTTGATCTAGTCCTCAGAGAAGTTTGTGTCAGGTTTGAAAGTCCATCTCTGGGCCCTTAGGTTTCATTTACACACAGGACAGCTAAGAGGCAGATATGTACCCGAGCCGGGGTGTCTGCCTGTCATCTCTAGTTTTCTTCTTAATACTGCAGGGCTTTTTACTGTAAACGAGTTAAGAGTCTCTAATTAGGTTTATTTTACTTTCTGTTATCTTATCTTACTACCATTTATCTCAGCGTGTATCCCGGACTCGAGAGTGTGCCAGGTAGGGAGGATGAGAAAATTGCTTTGTGAAACAGGCCTGTCTCTGTTGGCATCAAAAGTGTGAAGCTTTTGGCACCAGTGCAAGAAGAGAGGAGAGCAAGGACCAGCTGAGTTACAGGGGCTGCCACCACCTTGCAAAATCCCTTCTCCACCATGAGCTTTCAGAGAAGTTTGGTTCCTGTCCTTCTCTGACTTTGAGATGGGCAATCCAGACCTTCCCTACTCTGGTGGTTCCCCAGTTTCCTGGTTTTGCATGTTTTCCCTCCAGGCTTACTAATTTATTTTCTGCTGCTGCACAAATGTTGACTTCAAGAGCAGAAAGATGAGCCCTGTTGAGTGGCTGGAAGGGGCCTTGGACAGACCATCCCTTACCCCAGGGCAGGATTAACTCTACCAAGATCTGTTTCTGGACAGATCAGCACCCTGACTCCTCCAAAAAGCAAAGCTCTGTGCCCTTCCCTCAGTGTATCCCACTTCTTCACCGGATTCATTATAAGTGATTTCTTCTCCTGCCTGAATCAAATGTCCCCTCCCTGCAGTTTAAACCAAGCTGCCTTCTTCAATCCACCAAGAACATGGAAAACAGATTATATTCTTTTCCCGTTCAGCTGTTTTTTATGTATTTGAATATTGGGAACATTCCTGGTTCTCCAGAGTACGTGGGATTTGTTTCTTCCAACCCAGAGTATAATGCAGAGCTGTTCAAAGTAGTAAATTTCCCTTATTAAAATCCTGTGGGGTCTTCAATATGAAAGAAAAATTGTCGCTTGATATAAGTGAAAACATTTGGCGAGGGAAGCTCTCAAATAAATAGAGAGCTATTCTCACAGGAATTTGGAAGAAAAGGTCCTTGAAAGGTTTCCAACTGGTACTGTGTCTGAGAGGAGAGACATACCCTCTTTCTAGGAGGTAAAACTGTTACTTGATGTGTTCAATAGCCCTTTTGAATGAACTTCCACTGCATTGTGCAGATGCTCAGGGATGTAAATGTTGTGGCAGGCTGCCACTAGCAGTGCATCCTGGATCATGTCCCGCCGGGATGAGATCCCCTTCATCCTGCTCCACAAACAGGATACCACGTGGCATCTGAGCATCTCCCTTCACCTGGTCTAGTGGAAGGGGTCCTTGCCCACGGCAGCGGGGTTGGAACCAGATGATCTTTATGGCCCAACCCAAACCATTCTATGACTGATTCAGCTTGTCTGCTGGGAAATTTGGATATTTAAAATCTTAACAAGTGTTGTGCAAGAACAGGAACCCCCTGAGGGTTGTTCATCTCATCTGAATTTCAGGTGTCTGACTTGGACCACTTAAGTCATCCTTTGGACGTGGTTTTTCTTGGCTTGTTTTAGGCTGGATATTTGGAAAAGGTTCTTCACCCAGAGGGTGTTTGGGCACCGGAACAGGCTCCCCAGGGAAGTGGTCACAGCACCAAGCCTGACAGAGTTCAAGATGTGTTTGGCCAACACTCTCAGGCACAGGGTGAGATTCTTGGGGTTGTCTTGTGTTGGGCCAGGAATTGGACTTTGATGATTCTGGTGAGTCCTTCCCAGCACAGGACATTCTGTGATTCTCTGACCCTGCAGCCCTGCTGCCACTCTTACGTGTCACCGTGCTGAGAGGTGGGATCATCTCCAGTCGATGTCTGTTGCTGGATTTTGGAGGGCCCAAAATCAATCTCAGATCACTGGGAAAGCAGTGGAATTTATTTCTCCACTGTGCAGGACTCAGCATCACATTGACACACCTGATTCACTATTTAGGCAAGAGGTTTCAAGGTCTTTTTTATCCTTCTTGTGTCAATCCCAATTAACCAAGCGTGCATTAGAGGGAGAAAGTAAGTTTTTCAGGAGGAACTTTAAGGAAGAGTCCTAGGGGTGCTGGACTTGTGTGTGGATAAGGGACCTCTCCCTACAGGGAATTACTCCAAAGGAAGAAAAACCAGGATGGAGTTGACAGGAGATGAGAAATGTAAGATGGTGTGAGGAAGCCAATGCCGGCGCTTGTACAAAGAGCCAATATTGATACAGATGACAAGGCAGCACGCTGGAGATAAAGGCAGGGCTGAGACTGACAGCCGTGGGAAGAAGGAAATAAAAGAGATTCTTTATTATATTGCTTTCCTGCCTGTGAGTTAAGAGCCTGGATCTGAATTAAATACCAAGGGAATGGGAGCTGCGTGGGGGGAAGAATCGGATCAGTCTGCACCACCACTGTGCAGAAACAATGAGCAAGGGGTCTGAAACCAGGGAATTTCCCCCCTCCCCGCTCTTTCAAATGCATTTCATAGGATTTTCCTTTGTGCTCCTGCCTGGTGTGATGTCACCTTGAGCCTCTTTTGGTGCTGTTTCCCATCACCTTGTTCCCAAGCTGGCTGTGTGGCTTGTGCTCCTCGATTCGGATTCTGGGGGATTTCACACTGGCAGAGGAATTGGAGTACAGTGGTGTGTGCTGCTTGTGTAATGTTGACAATTGCAGGCCAGCCAGTGTGCTACTGTTAGCAGCATGGCTGGGGACTCTGTTTGAAGTGTTAATTAGCAGCAATTAATAAGAAGTGAAAAATTAATACCCTGTGTCAGCTTTCTTTGCTAGTTAGTTATATCAACACTAAAGCTCGGAGCTGTTTTGAAGCTGGTATTTGTGTGAGAGTTTGGTCTTGTTGTCACACGGTGTTGGGAAAATACTGAAGTGCTCTCCTACCCTAACTTCCCAAAATAAGCCAGGTAATGGCCTCTGATAGATCCAGTTTCCTTGGGATGTGGATGCTCTCGACATGACGTTTCAAAACCAGTAAGTTGTCCGTAGCTTAAGCAAAAAATACATTAAACTAGAGTTAAAAATCCAAGAATGTTGATGATGTTGCTGAATGTGCCTCAACAGATTATGTATTTCCCCCTTTTAATTGAAATGGGCTCAAGCCCAGTCCAAGATGGGGCCGCTGAAGATAGGTCCCAGTTGTGTTGCAGACACCTTGGGCACGTTCCTGCTGGTTTGCCCATCCATTTTCCATTTCTGATGGGAACTTCCATGATCCAGGGCTTTGAGCCCCTCTCATGGGTTTGGTGGCAGATTTAGGGCTTGGCTGTGTAAAAAAAAAAAAGCAAAAAAAAAAAAGCAAATACTGTTGTTTTCTGGTTGGGCACCTTCAGCTTTTTATTAGCTCATAACTTTATCATCACCACAGAGGCATCACAAGATTTAACTACAATACCGAGAGGGTTATGTTTCTTCTTGGTGTTTATATTGTTACCCATGAGCTCTCTGTACATGATGGATTTGTTGTGTTTAAATTGATCTCTCTGTTTCTCTCTATTCTTTGAATTTTTTTGGTCGACCCAGGTTACGTTCCATCCTTGTGTGGTCCCAGGCAAAAACGAAACCAGCCATGTCCTCCCAAGGTTTAGCTTCAGCTGGCATCTCCCCTCCTCTCACATTTAACAAGCCTGATGTAAAATCCTGATACTTAACTAATTTATTATTAATGATATTTACGGAAGTGTTCTCCGCCAAAGGAGAAGTGTTTTGTTTTTTTTTTTTTACTTTCAGTAAACTGATTGCTTCTAGTTTCATGGTTAATTGAAACTTAATATACACTGGGGATGAGCGATGTGTGTGTTCTGAGGTTAGCTGCACTCAGAATACTCGGAGTCTATAATACGCTTAATTCATTAGCAAGTCTCATGTCAACAAAGAATAAAGATGAAGTGGTGTAGTGGCCCTGGCAGTGGGAAAAGGGTCATATTTATGGATAACTTAAAGTCTAAAGAGCACTTTGTGAAGAGACCAACAACCATATTGCTCTGAGCTGGTTTATGATCTTCATTTTTTTAAAATACTTTCTTTCTTTCATTAGCAGGTTCCTTTGGGGCGGGGAACACAAATTTCTAACTTTGCCTGAACAGCCTTCAGTGGGGGGTTGAATCACCTGCCTTGGTAATTTGCTTCCACCAGTGATTTTTTTGTGAAACACCTGTGGTTTTTGCAGGGTTTAATTGCAGCTGTGATTGCTCCAGCAGACAGTCCCACCATGGCCCGGTTAATGGCTCCCAAACACTTGACATGCTCCTCATCTTTTTCAGTTCTACTGTAACTGCTCACACACATCCATTTCTTCTTTTAAATTGCCATTGGAGCTGCCTCAAAAACTGGGAGTGAGAAATCCACGGCAGAACACTCTCTTCCTTTCTATTTTATAACCATCATATCTAGTCTTCTAGAATATGCCTCCAGAGTAGTAAAAGTTGAAAAAATCCCATATATTTTTTACAATCTTATTACATCCTGCTTTGGCTGGCCTCTGGCAGTAAACTTCTTTCCTACTTTTAGTCACACATTTTGCAGAGCATTTGGCACTGGTGCTGCCAGCACAGTCCTCTCTGTCCTGCACGGTTTGGAAGCTCCTCTAATGAGCAGGACCAGTCCTCCCCATCAGATATTCTGGACACACACCTTCCCTACTGCCTGCCTTTGCTTTAGCATATCTTATGTGAATAGCTGGTTCCCTCTGTGCCCATAACCCCAGCTCTTTCTCAGCTGTCCTTTGACATCTCATGATTCATCGGCATCTCAGAGTTTTACTGAAAAGCTCACTTTGGAGTTCTTTTTAATCTACTCCTAAAGGTGCATCTCGGGGTATTGCTTGTCTGGTGGCTTACTGTGGCTGGAAATATAGCTCTCATTTAGTCTGGTGGCTGTTGAAAGATCTGGTCAGCCTGGATGCCCTTTCTCATGTAATTTTTCATTTCTGTGTGTTTTTATTCCACTTTGAATTTACTATGGTCATTCCTTCTAGAAGAATCTCCTCTGCTAAAATAACCCAATTTAAAATGAGTTAGTATTTGCTACCCTGCATATTAAAACTGGTACAGTTACCTTAGGTCAGTCTTCAGTCAATAAACAGTTGCACCTATTTCATGAGGGTATCTGCATTTTGCATGCTCAGTTTTATTTTCTAGAGTTACTCCAGTCTCTCTCTCTCTCATATGAGTATTTTCACTTCAGTGTTTCCTCTGTTTCATTATCACAAATCTCCCCCTTTGGAAGTTTGAATATTTATGGAGAGAGATATCTCACACAGTGTTAGCCATCAAAAAGATGAAAATCAAGGGCTGAAATGGGTGGAAGATAGTGGAGATGGTTCTTGCCTTTTTTTATTTGTTTTGTTTGTTTATTCAGCATAGGTTGTGGTGCTTTGTGGGCTGGTGCTTCTCTCTCTTTTGGTGGCATTGGGAGCTGGAGGGAACTTTGAGATGTGAAGCCTCTGGATGCTGTTTATTACCTTATTATCTCCTCTGTTGTCATTATTTTTGCTGTTGCTGTTGATATTATTGCCACTAAGGTCCTTTTTTTGTGGTTTTCATCCACCCCCAGCTTCAGCTTGGAGACAAGAGCAGGATGGAAGGGTCACCATCATAGAGTCACGGAATTGTTTAGGCTGGAGAAGACATTTAGGATCTTTTGTTCCAGCTGTATCCAGATGGGATGACATGAAAACCCTTGGGAAAGGCTGAGGGAAATGGGTTGGTGTAAAATAAATCACTCATTGCTTTTTTAAATTTTTCTTTTAGCTTGTCCTCCTTGCTGCAGGATGAATTAGGAGGGCAAAGCTCCTTCCTCTGAGCTATGGAGACGAGGGCATCCTTCATTGCCAGCATGAGAGAGACCCAGCACCTCTCCCCAGAGAGGGATCCCAGCCCGGCCAACGGCGATGGGGAGCAGTTTGATTCAGGTGAGCCCCCCTTCCCCTCCACGAGTCCTTGTCACTGCTGCAGCTCCTCACAGGTAGAGCTGGGAGCCAGGGAGGTGTTGGGAATGGTTGTACAGCTCCAAGCCCTTTTTTGAGTCTTACAGATTGAACTGTGTCCTGTGGTTGATGGAAAATAGGAGCTTTTCTTCTTCTGGATCTCTTGGACAATATGTATCAGCCATGGGAAACCTTTCCCAAGGCATCATATTATGTTCTCCCAGCTTCCCCACCATTTTTTATTTTATTGAAGTTTTGTGATTAGGAGAGATGAAACAAACTTTCAGAAATTACAGCATTTTTCCTTTGTTTTGACCTTCCCCCTCATTTCCTTCACTAATTTTTGGAGTGCTTCAGGTGAGGGGGCTTCACAGACGCTAGACCAGCCAGAGGAGAGCTGGTCACGCATTGTCCTTGTGCTCCTGAGAATGACTGGTTGCTTTGTGGTGTTCTGGGATGGGCTCCTGAAGCTGAGGATTTGCTGTGCTAAATTTGGGGCTTCTGTGGTGGATACAGAGCAGTAGATGTTACATTATGGTGATTTTTGATGGAATTAGGTGCTTAAACTTCTCATATCCAGCCTTAACAGGAGGAGATGGTGTCATATGATGAAAAAGTACAGTGTGGCTACACCTAACCTACTTTCTTTCTGATGCCAAGCTTTTCCTTGCTTCTCCCTCAGCATGTCAGGCATTTGTCCGCCCAGCCTTCAGCTTCTCCACTTCTTGTAGCAGCTCAGTGCTTTTCCTGTTTCCTTGGACATCAGATCCTTGGATTTCCAGAGTGGACACATCCAGGCTGATCTAGTCACCACTGGATCTGTTTTTATATGTGGGAGAGAGATGGGAGCCTCTAAGATGAGGTTCAGTTGGCCACCCATAGACCTTTTTTTTGGGAATGAGAAGAAACTGGCCTGCAATGCCTAAATTTCCGTGGGGATGAGGATTTTGATGGCTCTCCCAAGGCCGTACCAGACGTTTGTGGTTGATCAGGTGTCTGTGTGTTTCCTGCTCCTCACCCCGGTGTGTGAGCATTTCAGTGCTCTGCTCACCTAAAAAGTCATGTATGTGTATCTAGGTGCTGTAAATAAGATATCCAAGCAATTTGCCTCGAATACTTCCTCCTGCAGTGAAGCCTGGGAAAAAAAAAATCTATGTTT
>VZRR01011756.1:7127-105449 GCA_013398015.1 Oreocharis arfaki
CCGCTCACTCACCGGCACGGCCGGGCCATGGCCGGGTCTGCCGGCCCGGGGGGCTCCGGGCGCGGGGCTGAGCGCGGTTCCGGGGTTGGGCGCTGCCCGCCCCGCCCCGGCTCCCGCCCTGGACCGGCCCCCGGAGCGGCGCTCCCCGATGGGAGATGTAGTTCGGCCCGGGGAGGGCAACTTCGGGGGGCGCTGGGGGCTGGAGCCGCTGGAGGTGTCCGGGGCTGCGTGGGGATGGGGTACGCCAGGGGCTGGGCTGGGGACATCGGGGTTTGGCCCTGGCGGGGCTGTGCCGGGATGCTTTTGGGTCGGGATGGGGTTTTCATGAGTTGCTTTGGAGCTGGGACAAGGTTTTCATGGGATGCCTTGGGGCAGGGACGGGGTTTTAATGGATGCCTTTGGGCTGTGCTGGGCTCTTCATGTGATGCTTTGAGACTGGAATGGGCTTTTCATGGAATGCTTTTGGGCCGGGACAGGTTTTCGATGGCATGCTTTTCATGGGATGGTTTTAGTCCAGGATGGGGTTTCATGGGGTTTTCCCTGCTCCCAGGAGGATTGGGGTACTGCTTGGTGCGGGCACAGCACGGCAGGCTGCTGCCCCACTGGAATGTGGGTCCCCAGATGGCTCTGTGTTGGAGCATCCCCGCACTGTGAAGACCTCAGTGCCGTGTATTTATGATCAGCAGCACACATGGAGGGGCCCGGGTGGTGTTGCCCCCTGGCACTGTGCTCTCAGGTCGTAGTCAGACAAGGATATTTCATGCCTTCATTAATTATGCACTGCTTTCAAAGTACCCCTCCTTATGTGGACTGTGTCAGTGCTCAGTATCCCAGATGGATGGCAGCTCTTTCTGGACAACTTGCCAAAAGCAAGCATGTCCTCAGCAGCCCAGCATGAAGCCAACAAACACGGGTGTCAATGACTGCTTCTATTTTTGGCTGTGTTACTATGCTCTGAGAGCTTTCCCTCGCATGCTTTCTTGATCTGCAGCTTGTGCATGGTGGGAAGGCACCAGCCTGCAAGGGCTGTTAAAGTGCCCACCAAACCAGCAGTCAATGAAGTTTCTCCCCCTTTCCCAGGAACTTCCCCAGCCTCTGGGAAAGGGTCTGAGGGGAACAATTGCCCAAGCTAGCTTTAATGAAAGGCCACCTTTGCCCTTCACCAGTGCCATGGGGCAAAGTAAGCCTCTGAGATAAACTAATGTACCCAGGCATTGCCATGTCAGTGAGCCATTTTCAGTGGGTCTCCCTGCCTGCCAACACCACTCTCTCTTGCATGGTCATTTTCCTAAAACTCTCATTACCAGACCCATGCCAGCTGAGGAAAGTATCCCTGTTTCCTAGTGGAGAAGACCTTGAGAAACTTCTCTCTGAGGCTCAGGTGTGGGGACATAAATGGGGAATCCAGTGCTCCCTGTTTATTCTTCTTGTTGCTTGGTTTTAGTTTCTGATCTCAGGAATTTGAAGCCAATCACATGTTTTCTGCTAAGTCTCACACCTAATTTTGGCCCACAGGGATTTGATGCAGTAGCAGAGTGATAACTGTGCTGGTTGAACAGCGTCTTTTCTGCCCTCTGCCCGGGGCTGAAAAAAGCTGCTTCAGCAACAGGGACATCCTAAAGGTAAACATGTGGGGATTAAAGGGTGTGGCCAGACCTGCAGTGGGTGAAGGACAGGGCTGATTACTGCATAACAAACAGCGTGGCCAGGGAACATGTTCTTGGGAAGCAGAGCACACAATGACAACAGAAAATACAAGAGCAGCACAAGAAGCACTGATGTGGCCCCAAAATCTGGGAGATGCTAAGCTACATGCAGTCAGGCTCAGGGATGCCAGCAGGATTTCAGGTGTTGTACAGTCCCAAGCATGGCTGGATGAGACCATGCATACAAACACCTGCCCTGGGAGTAAATCTGGCTTTGTTAAGGATCTGTCATAGAGGTGACACACACCAGTTGCAGCTCCCTGGCCACTTGTCCCTGCCCATGCTTCCTTGGTCCCTGGGGACTCTGGGGCATCAGGAGAGTATTTCCCAGGCAGCACTTACCACCAGGAGATATTTATGAGGCACTGGAAGTCAGAACCCTCAGGATGTGCAGACATCGCTGGGACAGGGACAGTTTCAGTCCAGGGAAGGAGATGGGTGGCCGTGGCAAAGCCACAGGCACATATACTGAGGGAGCATCTCTTTGGCACTGAGAGGAGGACACAAGATGCAAAGAGGGGATGAACAGAGCCACTGCCAGCACCATCAGCCCCCTGGCTCCGTGGAGATATGCCTTCTGTGTCACAGAAGGACAGCTGGCACCTTGGCAGAACCTTTGGACCCGGACAACCAGTTCTTCTCAGGCTGATAGGCAGCAGGGTTGATGGTGTTCCTGTAGTGTTCCTGCATTGCCACCTCAGTCAGCTGCTTGGGCTGACCTTGGCTCAATGGATTTTGTAACAAGGGCATTTTTAATCCCTACAGACAGTAGGGAGTGGGAAGAGACACCCATGCCGTGGGGCAGCATCTGCCTTTATGGCCGCCGGGGCACACGGCGAAGCCGATTACTAGGCAGGATCTAATGCTGGGAATACAGTTGGAGGTCTGAGCACCAAGCCTCCCCTGGGGGTCCTAGCAGCATTGTGGTCCTCTCCCCAAGCTCCTCACTCACCCAAAACCGGGGGACTGAGGATGGCATCCCTGGCTCCTCCACCCCTGCTTCCAAGGTATCCACAGACATTCCAGCACTTTGCGTCGTAGGAGATGAGGAGAGTGCACTGAGACTGCCAGGAATGGGGCAAGCAGAGGTTGGGAAGGGAGCTACAGGACTGTACCAATGTCCTACAGCTGGCAAGGCCTGCAAGGGCTGGGTTTCATGGGGCAGAGGGGTGCTCTGGTCCGTGGCGTTTCTGTCCTGCACAGTGGTGACATCCCTCTCCATGCCCTCTGCTCCCTCCCTCATTATAATGCACATGGTAATGAGGCTGCAGGAGATGAGCCGGTTTGCAGCAAGCTTTGCCTCAGTGCCGGTGACCTTCTTAGCCTGCAAGGAGAAAGCTGTGTCTCACCCTTTGAGTGGGGCCTCAGCTCAGGGATTCCTCCCCATGCAGGACCAGGGCCGGGAGGGATTTTTTGGTGCTCAGAACTATTCCAAGCCCTTCACATGATCTCCCTTGCATGGAAGGCCCACCAACTGGAACTCATCCTAGCCTGGGGACTGTGTTGCAGTAGCTCTCAGAGCCACCCCATCATCACCCTTGTCACAGAGCAGCCCTGGCATGAGCTCTGTCACTGCCTCAGTTTTCCTTCTTCAGCAGATCCTGTGCCTGGCGCACTCCAAAACCTGTCCGTGGACAGGGCTGACACGTGACAGTTTGTGCTGGTGATTGCCAGCTCTGAGAGCCCAANTGCACTCCAAAACCTATCCATGGACAGGGCTGACATGTTGTGACAGTTTCTGCTGGTGATTGCCAGCTCTGAGAGCCCAAAGCCACTGCAGGATGCAGCTCCAGGGGACAAATCATGAGCACATGCCATGGGTGGTCTAACACTTTCCTGATCAGGGAGCATGGCACCCCCTCAATGCAGAGATACAGCAAGGCACCCTCTGAGTCCTCGTTTCAGCCTCCTGCATCTGCAACTGGGTAGGTGTAGAATTCCCCCATTTCCTCCTCTTGCTGCATTTTTCCGTGTTATAAACTTGTTCTCTTTCCAGAGCTCCTGTAGAGCCTGCTCTTGGATGGACTTTTTGACAGAGCATAGTGAGCAGTCAGAGTTGGTGCAAGTGCTGCTGAGGGTCCTGTGTTTTTTAGAGAAGAGGAACATGCAGCCTGCTGGGACAGGTGTGGGTGTGGGCACTTGCATCCCAGTGTGATGCTTATGTGATCAGTGATGCCACAGAATGAGAGCAGTGGGATTTGGTGGCTTTCTGTCAGTCCCATAGCCATGCTCCCTGAATGCAATTCCTGCGTACGTCCCTCCTGTGCTGCACCCTCTTGGCTTTGTCTTGGCTCCCCACTCCCTCCCCTCCTGCTGGCAGCTACCTTAACAATGGTAGGAAATCATTTCAGCTGGTCCTAGTCAGGATAATTTTATTTTGGGAGGTGCCCCTTTCTCCTGTAATTCCTTGGAAATCCTACAGCAATCCAGCTGCAGGCACAGAGCCCCACACCAGTGCAGCCAATGCCTGTTGCACGGCACCAGCACAGCTGCCCCAGCCTGATGAGGTACCCAGGGAAATTATTGCTTGCTCTGTCTCCCCTTTTTAATTAAAAGCTGGATTTGGGTGATCCTGTGTGGTTTGTTTGCTGTTCCATCCTGAGTAATCAGAGTGAGCAATCATCCATCTCAGTGCAGAGGCAGCTGGGTCATGCCAAAGTGGGAGTTGCATGAACTTGGATTTGCTTTCTCCAAAGCTGGGGAGTTGAGCAGAGATGCCCCTGCAGGGATGGGGACAAGCCAAGCCCCGCTCTGGTCTGGCCTGTAACACAGTGCCAACGCAGAGCCCTGCTGTGCTCCTGGTTGCAGCCCCTCTGCTGCCTCATTTCGGCAGATCCATGGGTGCAGCCCCACACCCATCTTGGCAGGGTGGGTGACAACCTGGGCCCCTGAAGGGCTGCAGAGCCCTGCTTGGTTTGCTGCTGGACAGCCTGAGACACCTGAGTGGCTCTTGGCAAAAGTGATTGCTGTGCCCTTAGAAAAGAAGAAAACAAGCTGCCCTTGATTTTCACACCCCACTAGTCACTGTTGAGCCAGGTTTCGGCTCTCCATCAGCCCCATCCCCTCCAGGGAGTCACTGGGAGGCTGGGAGGGGAGGGTGGACACTGCGGTGCCTACCCCTGCCCCAGCTCCCTGGCTTTGGAGAAGAGCACAGGTCTGGGGAGCACCACTCTGCAGAGAGGTGGAGTCCAAGACTCTCTTGTGGGGGAATTAATCCTGCACCAGGTTTACTGACAGCATGAACCACTGGCCTCCATGGCTGTCCTCTGTCCTTGGTGGTCCACAGGTTTTCCAACTGCTGGCACTGGACTTTAAAATCAGGGCTTGGCTCCTGTGCCAACAGCTTTGAGGGGCAGAACAGCTGCAAGGCTGGAGAAAAGGTTATTTCACCCATTGGTGTCGTACAGGTGAAGCAGTTCTTTCTGCTTCTCACAGGCCAGATGCAGGGGCTGGGTCCAGCCTTGTGTGCCTTCCTGCTGCCTTGGGGACTCGTGTTTCCCAAATGTTGGTGGCCAGTCCTGGAATATTTACCTCTGCCATTCACACAGCTCACAGCACCCGCTGTTTCTGGAGCCAGCAGGCCATGGTGTGGAGTCTGCACCCCTGGTTTCAGTACCTGTGACTGCTGGGGGCTCAGAGGAGCTGGTGAAGTCCACACCCCCTTGCCCTGGTCTGCTCCAATGAAAAAAAAGGCTGTCAGGCTGGTTTTCATATGTATGCTTTTTAATATCATTAATTCCGTTACACTACACACAACCAGTAACAATGATAAATACTGCAATGGAAATGTTAAAAAAAAATATTATACACGTTTTTCATGTTTTTGAAAAAAACCCCCACATTTTAAAATAAATTAATGCATAAAACTGATGGTAGAAAAGAGAAAACCCAAAACAAACCATAACGCAACTGATCTGTTTAAGGCAATACTCTACACAGACGGGAACAAAAGTACAACAGTGTGCTACATGATCTGAACAAGAAAAAAAGAAAACAAAAGAAAACCCACACAAGATGCAGATTGATGCTTCGGGAGTGAAAAAACTCCCGAAACCAGATAAAAAAAACAATGGCCAAGTTAAGTGCGGCATTAATACACTCTGCATGTCAAATGATTAGCAGGTTCCTAACAAGGACTAAGGTCAAGCTACAACAAATTTATCTTCCTAATTAAAAGGTTATTCAGGTCAAACCCTACATTTAACTCTATTTGCGTTTGGCTGTTTCAGCTATATTTCACTATATGCAAGGACAGCCAGAAACTCATCTCCTGCTCTTGAGATTAACACAAAGGTCGGGAGGTCTCCCGCCCTGAAATATATTTCCATTAAATAAATCCAAAAAGGATCTTCCTTTTGGTGACCCTGAAATGCCTCCCACCACCCCTTCCCCTGGGGCACCAGGCACCACATGGGGAATGGAGACCTGTAAGGCATTTGCTTAGGTTGACTTTTTTCCATGCTGAGGACACAAAATGGAAGTGCAGATTTGATCCAGACCTGGAGGAGTGTTGTTTCTCTGTCTGCCAGAAGTGTCCATCTGGAGCCTGCTGAAAGTACTTTGCCAGCATGGAAGAAACCCATCCTGTACCCAGGCTCTGGACACAGGCAGGACATTTGCTATTAAGGTTGGTGCAAAGCTCCACACCTGCCTGGACAGCCAATGAACCCCAATTATTAATGCAGCCCAGAACTTGGCCACTGGAAGATGGACAATAATTGTAATGCCAAAAAAATCCCCCTCTCCCTCAAAAAAGAAAAGAAAAGGGACAGTAGCCACTTTCTGCCAACTTCCTCGGGTGGATCCCCATCAGCTGCCACCCATTCAAGATCGGCAGTGCCAGATCTCACCAGCATCGACCCAGTACATTCCCAGTAAGGTGCATGTCTGCAAGGTGCTGCTGGGGGCAAAGAAACTTCTTGGGACATGATCAGAGCTTCCTGTACTGCCCTGCTAGAGTGCGTGGGAAGGAAGCCATGGTACACAAGGAAAGAAACCCAACAGGAATTACTAGACTTGTGACGGCCAACAACTGCCTGGGTTGCCTTGGGTTCGAGTGGGAAAGGGGGATGCAGAACTTGGCTGAGAATCACTTTGGTGCAACTGCCTCTGATGCTCATCACTAGTGCATGGGGAGCAAAGGCGACGGCTGCTTTGAGAAAAGGGGAGTGGAAGGAGGACGTGTGTGCAATATAACAAGGCTTGCAATTCTAGGACTAACCACTGGACACGGATACCGAAGATTACCTGTGACAACTAGCTATCCTTCTACTGCTGCTGCTCCTTCCCCCACTTCCTGGTCTGATTCTTCTTCAGTTTGGGAAGCTATGGCTGTTTGGCATGATGGCCAGCGCTGATCCTCCCACCCCAGTCCTCGCCCAGCTCATGGGGTGACTCTGCTAGCGGTGGGACAATGAGGCCTGGAAATCACGTCAGGCACAGACCGGCTCTGCGCGCCAGCCAGCACCTGCTTTCAGACCCTTAGAAACCTATTTAATGGCAGCTCATCTCCCTTATTAAACTGAAGGTTCAATAACCTCTGTGGAAGGAGTAAAAATGGTTTAAGAAGTGCAAAAAGGGGAGGGGAAAAATCCAACTTTCTGAATTGTCTCCCCCTTCAAAGACTTCATCCTCCACCAGAGTCTTTCTCCAGGCAGAACTACAGCCCCACCAGTGTCTCACAGCGCCCTGCCCCAGTGCAGCAAGAGCAGAGCCAACAGGCTCCCCACCAGGGCCTCTGCTGCAGGACTCCAGCCCACACCAGGAGTGTGTGAGCTGGCAGGTCTGGGACCCAGTCTGCAGACCTGGACCCACAGCACTGAGGCCAGGAGGGTGAAGGCATCCGGCTCGGCGGGCTGGATCTCACCAGGTTTTGCACGAACCTGGTGAATCCTCAGCCCCACAGCCTTCATGTGGGTGAAGAGAAATCCCAGCCTCCTATCTGACTCTCAGCCCATCGTGTTCACTGACCTACAGCTGGCCTGACTTTTGCCTGGGGTTTGTCTTAGGACAGAGGCAGCCACAAGCTGAACACAGCTGCTACCGCAGCTTCTCCATGCAAAGAAACCGAACAAACAAATCTGTGAACTGCGGATGGATATGAAGGTCTGTCATGAAGAGTGCTTGCCCAAGTTTTTAAGCTCTTTCCACGTGTCTGTATTACATCTCCCAACAAACTGTGTCTCCCAAATCATGAAGGCTTGAGGAAGGTGGGTAACAAATGGAGTTGCAGCTTATTTAGGTTGCAGAAGCAAGAAGGCAGCCTGGGTGAAGAGGAGTGCTTCCCAGAGAGCTCACCTGGGACAGCTGCATGGGCAGCTAGGGGAGAAATGATGCTCTGGGAGGGTAAATATCTCAGCAGCTACGGGACTTAGCACGGACTTTCAGTGGCCTTTTCTTTTCCTGGTGCCTGCTGCTCTGCTTCCCAGTGACAGTGTGAGTCACATTTTAATGAGGTTTATTTTGTACCTTCCACTCCCTGATCCAGTCCCACCACCTGTATCACCATTTGTTATTACGGAAATGCCTCCACAGGCCAAGCACCATCAGTGACGTGGGCACTTTCCAGGCGCAAACCCTTCTTTTGCTGGAGCAGCTTTTTAGAGAAAGTAAAAGGCTCAAAGTCACCACCACTGGCAAATGGGTCTATAAAGCAATGGGAGAAGCTGCTCTCCAGCAGCACCAGGGAAAGCTGCCACCTGCCCTGCCAGTGTCTGTGCTGCTCTGGGACACAGTTTGCTGCATGTTTGCGTGGGCCATGGGGCTGTGCTCTGTGTGATCTCAGTCAGTCCCAGCCTCTGCCTCCCCAGCAAGCTGTCAAAACAGGGCTCAGCCAGGCAGCACTCAGCTGCTGTCATCCTGGGACTGCCAGCAGTGTCAAGTGGGGCAAAGGAAGGGATGGAGCTGTAATTTTGGGGAAGCAACGCGTCAGCTCAGCTGCATAACACAGGAAGTTAAAATATGGACCACAACCCCTGTGAGAAACCTCCATTGACCTTCTGTAGATAATCCCAGGCCACAACATCTCCCTCCATGCTAAATTCCTGGCCCTTCTGCTTCAGGTCTTGTGTGGTTCTGTTACAGAGGTGGATTTGTCTGATGAGACGTGGTTTGGAGCAACCCCTCTCACAGCTGAGCCTTGAAAGGAAGTGACAAGTATGCCTAGAGGTGAAAAGCAGCTTAAAATGAAGACCTTCCCATGCCTTCCCAGCTAGCCCTGTGGCACTGCTCCTCTGTGCAGATGTTGCTTTTGAACATGCAGCCCAAGCTTGCTGAGCCAAGCAGCAGCCAGGTGCCAAAGCCCATGGAATTCTACGTAAGAGTGGCAATACCCCAGGCAGGTTTGAAGTGAGAATGGAAAAGGAAAGGAGGAGCCCAGGCAGAAATCACCAGTTAAATGGCTAAGAGGATCATATGGCTGTTAAAAGCACGAACATGAAACTGCCATGGGAATATCCCCAAAATGAGCCTTTCAATCCTCTGTTCCCCATCACTACTTGCCATCCCAAGTTGCACTCCTAAATTCTTTAATTCTGCTATCAGTGGATGGTGCTGTTGGGCCACCAAATCTTTGTACATGTTCCCTGTGGGAGCAGGCAAACTCAGAAGCCAGTTGTGCAAGAGTGAGCTGCCAAATAACTGAATAACATATCCTTGACAAACATCCTTCTCCGAAGATGTTTAACCTCTGTACTAACCTCCACCCCGCTGCCTTCTGGCACGTGTGAGCAACATCAAAAGATGGTAAACAGAGGGAAAGAAGAGTAGTACTTTGAAAATAGGAATTAAATTTCTATAGCATGGTATTTACATCCTGATTGCAGAGCTGTCCTACCAATGGTGCCTCTCACACCTGGCAATATCCATGCAGGACGATGGTAGCACTTTAGGAAGGCAGGTTTCTCCCATGTGCTGCAGAAGGGAATGGACATCAAGAAGGGGTAAGACTTGCCTGAGGTTAGAGCAAATACCAAGAGCAGCAAGGACCCCAGATCTCATTTCTGTGCTCTAACAGACCAGCAGACCCACCAGAGCCATATCTGGCTGCAGTGCCAGCTCAGGGACAGGGTGTTTCTGGTGTGTAAATCTGACAGCAAGCTTTGCTCCCTGCTGGCATCAGCACTGCACTGAGACAGATCAACTCGGACAACTGGGATCTGCCCTAGGCCACGACAGCACTCGGCAATCTTTCTAGTTACTGCTTGTTTTCCTTTTCCTGTTTTCCCTCTGTTGCCCAGCTGGGTCCTTCCTTTCTTCAAAAGCATCTTCATGTTTCTGTTGAGCCACACACAGGGCGCTGGATTTTTCAAGCCTCCTGCACTCTCCTCCTGCACAGCCTGCAGGCCAGCCCAGGGTCAGACTGTGCACGGAAAGGAAAAGATTCTGCTCAGGACTGCAGACCTGTGTGTCAGCCAGCGAACTGCTGAACATAGTGGGCACCTCCTATTGGGACAAGAGGTGGTGAGACAAACCAGAAGGAGCTGAGTCCATCCTGTCCATGGGGAAGCTGTCCTGAAGTCCCTTTCAAAGTCCATGCAGCAGGAATGGTCACCTGCTTTTGCAGTTGCAAGGCATCTGCAGGCAGGACAGCCAGGGGAGCACAGCAGAACCAATGGCCAAGCACACGTGTTGGGGACACACACACAGCAATGTCAGATATCATCCAGTGGCTCTTCCAAGGGTTTACTTCAAGATGTGTCTGATAAGATATCAAATGAGCCTTCAGGATGGGCATCAGCCTCCTTTCAGCCGAAGTCTGTTTACAAAGAAGACATGACCACGCTATCTACAGACCTTCCTCAAGAGTAGGGGGCTGTTCCTCCTCACAAAGACATCTGGAAATGTGGAGTTTGCAGACCAGAGAGACAGAACAGAGTGCTGAGACCCTGGAGTTCAAATCCAGCTCACATTAAAGTATACTATCTGATATTTTATCAGATTAACATCTGATAAAAGAAAAGGATTTGCTTAACCTCAGGTATTTTTGTGACTGACATTACATAAAATCCTAACAAAAACCCAGTCTGGCTTTATGAGGCATCAAATGCAAATTCCTTTGTGGAGGCACCAGCATCAATATCCTTACATCCTGTTTGCATGGTAATTTAGATAGACAGCGATGCAACATTTCATACTCCATGGTGTTCCTCTCCTTGGTTTTCTGTACAAGTTTGGATTGAAAATCCAATGAGACAGATATCTCATTTGGTGCGAAGACTGGAGGAAGGAACAATTTTCTTTCTTGAATGCCATCTGCATTTAGGAGAGCACCCAGCAACTCAGCAGATTTTGTAGAAATGCTGTGACAGAGAGTCAGAGTCTGCACTCTTTCCTTCTGCCTTCTCCTGGCCATGGTGGCAGAGACTGGTCTAAGGAGAGCAGTGCTAGAACAGCCATCTATCTCCACACCTTCCCAGGAAATCACCACAGCATAACCTCCAACAAGGGCTGCTTGAGCAGAGAGACTGGATCAGATGATCCCACCGCGGCCCCTTCCAGCCTTACCCCTTCTGCGATGATGAGGGCATAAGGAAAACCTGCTGGCTTAAGCAAAGGCCTGAACATGAGACCAGACAGGGGGGACCAGCCTCATCTGTGGTTGATACATACCAATGGGCAGTCCTCAAAATTCCATAACAAGCCAACAAACATGCTGCATGGTCATAATCTGCTGAAGGGGCTGCAGTTCAGAAGGGTTAGTGTTCCGTTTTCTATGACAACCACATGTGCATTGCCTTAAGCCACTCAGCCTTTCTGGTAACGACCTACACAGGTAACTACTTTTCCCCACCCTTTCTACATTATTCCCCTAATAAAATATATGAACACAAAGCATAGAGAGGAGAAGCCAAAAAATTGCCATTTTATGGTCCTGTACTGTCATGCCAAACCAACTATTTGTGCAACCAACTCCTTCTGCGCACAGGCAAAATCACTTGGGTTGTGCTTCAGTTCGTATTTGGAGGAAGCACCGGGTATAACATTTGAATTCATCTCCCTCCTTCCCTAAAGGGTTGTGCTAGAAGCAGATGCACATCACAAAATGCAGAGGGCTGAAGGCAGTTGCAGGGTTGGGGAATGCCTCAGGGCACATGGCAGGCAGAAACCAGCAACAGGGTCCAACAATAAAAGGACTTGGTCATGGTGCCGTGGGACAGTGGGTGTCATAGAATCACTCAGATTGGAAAAGACCTTGAAGATCATAGAATCCAACCGTTAACCCAGCACTGCCAACTCCACTATGTGCAAGTCTGTCCCTCAGAGGAGAGGTGTTAACCCTGGGGGATAACAGTGCCAGCAAGCCTCATTCTATCTTAGACTGAACAGGATGGTGCTCAGTTTATGGCTGGACCCAATGACCTTAAGGGTGTTTTCCAACCTAGATGATGGCATGAGTCTATGATAGCAGCATGATGGAGACCTTTGGGACGTGCAGTCTTCAGTGGCTGGCCCAGGTGAAGAGATGGCTTGTTGCTCTAGCAGGCACTCCGAAACGCTCCAAGCTCCTGAGCAAGGGCTGTGGGAAGGCTGAGCGTGTGCAGCCCGGCTGGAAGGCACAGAGACTGACCCAGGAGGATAAATGTGATGAAGACATTCCATGGTACCAGTGCTGAACTGCAAAGTCCCTCTCCAGAAGAGTGAAAATTTAAAGAGCCTTGGTCATGTCCTATAGGATTTGGTTTGACTATGGTATTTCTATTAGGTTTTAACTACATTCCCCATTAAAAAAAAAAAAAAAGACTCCTTAAGGAATGCTTTTCCCTTTTATTTTTCTCTCTACTCTCTACTTTCCCCACCTCCAGACGACTTGATAACCTCAATCTGAGTTGTATTTTGGAAATATTCCCTCTCAGCACTACCAGGTGGTGAGAAAATGAGAAGAATTCACTTGAGGAACACTATCTCTACAGGAGTTAGCAAGTTAACCATCACTTCTACATGAAGAGGCAGGGATGCTCAGTAAACAGCACCATTCAAGTCCTCTTTCTAGGGCCTGGAACCAGGGTGGCAGCATGTTGTTTTAGGGAAAGGGGACAAGCACAGCTTTAAAAGTTGTTGATACCATCCAGTGAGTAGTGAAGCCCAGGAATCTTGTGTGCCTGCTCTTTCACTCACACTGTGGCCGGTATCAAGTGTTGCACTGCACAGAGTAAACCCCCAGGATGTTTAATAAATCTCCTGCTAATTATGAATAGAATTTCTTAAAGACTCAGCTCACTTCACGCAGATTTCAGATGGGGGATCTCTCTGTTGTGGTGCAGCTCAGGCTCTGCTTTGTGACTCAGGAATTCTGATGGGAAGCTCAGAACTGCCCTCATTTTTTTCTTTTCCCAGGCTACAAAGCAGGTGATGACCCAAAGCAGGTGGTCCTTTCTCCTGAAAGGCCAGGAAAACACAAGAATTGTGCCTGTAGCGCAAGATTTCAACACTGAGAAAAACGCCAGCCCATCCCTTGCATGTGCTGAAGCTGAAGACTGGCCAGTGAGAGAACATGTTTCCTAATTCCAGAAATGATTCAAAACGATTTGCTGGTGAACTGCCAGCTCAGCCCAGCAACCTAATGTAACAGGTTTCCTAACTTTTCCATCACCAAATAAAACACAGCTACTCCTGACAAGGGACAGTTGTAACACAGACCATGTCTGGCTCACAAGTGGGCAGACAGGGAGTGACACAGTAGTTTCCTCTCATGGGCATCTTTCTGCTGAAGCTGTTCATAAGTTTTCTGCTGCTGAAAATTTCTCTCAAGTCTGACCCCACTGCACTGATGACTCCAGTGTTAATGAGTCTCTCCCACAGGCACCCAGAGACACAGTCAAGAGAATATCTAGAGTCAAGCACTGTTAAATTGTGCTTTCTTCAACTAGCTTTTCCAGCACTGTTGTTCAGGCTGTACATCTCTAGTCCTGACTGATGCAGGATTCATTTCCTCTCAGCTGAACAAAGTTCAAGATTTTTGGAAAGAGATGGGTCGCACAAGGATTAAATACAGGCTGAAGTCAGAATACGTGACTGAACTGAACTCATGAGTATGGTTGGTATTCCTGGGCAAGGAGCAAATCCCCAAAGTGCATGGATGGATTGTGGATTGAATCTGATGTGTTTGGTGGTAATTTAATGTGGCGCTAAGGGTAGATTGCATTGGCTATGTGACACAACAGCTCTAGCTAGTACTGACTCACAGTGAAATGTCACCTGTTTGTCCCTTTTGCAAGTGAATGAATTGTGTCATGCTAGTCCTGGCTAGCCTTGCCATAACAAAGGATGCCCTGGTCCGTCCCCATTCCTGTGCCCCAGTTATAGTATCATTTTGGTTATGCAAATGAAACAGGTTTAGTGAATGAATTAAGAACTGACTTCCTCTTATTGGTAAAACACTCCGATACCTCCAACTTGCCCTTATCTTGCAGGTGGATTGGTTTCAGTGGGCAGGATTACCTGAAGTCCCATCTGACCTTTCCCATTCTGAAAAAAAGACACTTTACAAAATATCCCCAGTGCCTAAACAAACCAAGGAGGTATCTCTGGACCCCTCTGCATTCGCTCTCCAGACCAGTCAGTTCTGCCAGGCACTGCCTGGCACTTTGAGCAACTTCTCTTTTGTTTTACCATAGTTTAAAATGAGTTATCAACCAATCATAAAATGAATTTTTTGGTTTCTCCTGGCTCCATGAACACAAAGAGGTGCACGTCCTACCATAGGAGGAAGCAATGGCTGTTAAGTTTTACAGTTATAGTGGAAAGCACTGATCACAGCCTGCCGGCCTCACTACTGGATGTGACAGGCGGTGGAGGAGGTGGCTTGGCAACACATGCAGGTGGGGTTGACCGATTTAGGGGGGATTAGGTCGAGGTCCTCATCGTCTGGGATCTCATCTAACCGGTACCCATCCTTTAGCAGCTGGATGTTCAAGTCTTGGTTGATCTGCTACAGACAAAGAGACAAACAGTCAAACACTTGGGACTTCTTACTTCTGGTGGTCAGAAGACAAAGGAGGTCCCCTACTCTGGAATGTACTTCCCCATCATGAACAGCTGCCCCACTAATGAAACAGTCCTAGTTTTTGACCTCAAGTGAGGGGAGGGTACTAGCTTCTTCCACAGTAGGAGTACCTAGAGTGAGATGCACTATTTTGTTCTGGAATAATTTTTCCCTGAGGGCAAGCCCTCAGTTAAAGTAATGTAATAATAACATTTACTAGCAGATGGGCAGCCCCCCCCTCTCAGTCTGGGGCACATTATAGCAGTTAAAAGAGGGTAAAGTTTGGCTGTGTGATCTGAGATTCGAGTGCTGTCTAACCGGATCTGTGTAAACAACACTTCATCAGGACACAGAAACAGCTCAGATCATCTGATACGGTCATTGCTCTTGGCTGTTTCCCAGGGTTTCAGAAGGATTTTATCCAAGGAAGAGATAGAAGGGGGAAGAGTTCTGAGCAGTTTGTGGGCAGAATGGCTGCTCAGCACCCTGGATGCAAAATCCTGCAGAAGCAGTAGCCAGAGGCTGAGCAACGAATTCATGAGAGTTTAAGAATATAATCAGAAACAGTGCAGAAGGACTAACAAGACTGAGCTTCCTGCCTTTTCTCTTTGAAAGGGCAAGAGTTCATACCTGCAAGTCCTCCCTGGAATTTCTGCTTGCTCCAAGTAAACACACACTGGGTGACCCTGACCACTCCAATAACTGGAAATCACAGCACACCCTCAGATCCTTTATTTGTGTCCTTGGCATGCATACAGTTGCTGAGCTGACATGGCAGACAAGATGATACTTTTGCACCTCAAGGGTCACTGCAGGACTAAGCAAAATGAGGGAAAGTTCAAGTGAAACCAAAGGTAGCTGTGAAAACTGATGATGGGCAGATCTCTGTGCCATGGCAGAGAGGATATGGAGCCAACTGGATCACCAGGGAAGAAAGCAACATGACTCAGTTTCTGCCATGGCCCCTTCCAGACTCACAGAGTCTATACCACTACTAAATTTGTTATGTAGCCATTTCTGCCTGTGCAAGGCCACTCTAAGCCATTTCTGGCTGCTCTGTTATTTGCATTCATGGCAAGGATGGCAGGAGAGAGTATAACTCACCTCAGCTGATGAGTATCCCGAGGAGGAATATCTGGACATATCAAAGTCATCATCACTGCAGGGAAGTACAAGACACAGCAAAGAAGGAATTGGTTAGATGAGGCCTGTACTCCCCACTTAGTCCTATCTTTCTTGTGCCATGAAACTGTTCTTGAGGCACAGAGAAGTTACATCAAGGAAGCCTGGAGAGCAGCTTTCATCTGTGACACTCAGATCTTTCCATCACAGTGCTCTCTGCTCACAGCTCTTCTCACTTGTTCTCACACAGAGACCCATTACAGCACAGGTCAGAGGGAACAGAGGAGGGAAGAGTGTGAGTGCTGCCCTGTGGCATGAAAACTCGCTTAGGCTGTCATGTATATCACCTTTTTAACCTTTTGCATACCTGTCTGTATCCAGGGCTACCAGGGGCTTTTCATCTGGACTCTGGTCTAGCGACGAGTAGCCCTTATTGGGAACGACGAGCCTGAAATAATTAAATGTTGTCCATTAACCACACAGCAAAGCTCAGCACCACACACTGCCTAGGGTAAAGCTATATATGAGAGCTGGCTTTCCCCATTCACTTCTTTGCCAGCCCTCACTTATTGGTGAAGATGTTTGAATGGGTGCAATTCAGAGGGAGTGAGCTGTGTCTCTGGGTAGCCTACAGCAGTTTCACAGGGATAAACACTGGGCATGCCTTGGAAACATTCTCCTCCCTGGAAGAAAAAAAAAATTGGGACACTGTGCACTTCATTCTGGTGAACCTGTTTGGCTAGCACTGCTTGTCATATCAGATTGCTCATTTTTGTGTTGCCTTTTTTTTCCTGGCAAGGGTACCTGACACCAGCAGTAAGTACATAGGAGAAGGAGTACATAGGGGAAGGTAGAAGCTCAGAGATCCCACTGTTCTGCTACTGGAGATCAGGGATATGACGTGGTCTCTCTTTCTGAGTGCCTACCCAGGCCCCTGGCAACACAACACTTTTGAGGTCTCAGTCCTAAATTTAGTTATATTAGAAATACGAGCTGGTGTGCCCAGCATAAGAGACCAGTGTCAGACCAGCACTTTCTAAATTCCATTTTTTTTGGTGCTGACTTGCTGTTAATCAGAAATGTTACAACGGCTGAGGATGACTCTGCACCTTTAACTGCCCAAGAGAGTTTGTGAAATGGAATGTAGGCATCAGAACTTCTAGGATAAGGAGAATGTGTTAATACAATGGTATCTTGTTCACATCGGAGTTCTTTCCTCCAAAAAACTGCAAAACTACTTTGGTTCACATTTAAATTAAGATTAACTAAACCAAGCAAATGGAATAAGATTCTTTGTTCAGTAGGTAGGAACCATAAGAGTGACAAAAATCTTCTCATTCAATGAGAAAACTCAGGTTTTCTCCCAAGTGGTCTTTAACAACACACCATGAAGCACAACGATGCTTCACTAAGAGCTTAAAAATATAAATCTAAAGATGATAATCCATGTCATCCATGCTCCTGACTCTCTAACTACCTGAAATGTTTTTCTGCTTCTGTGCAGAAAATTGCAGCAAGCCATAAATAATTTTAGAAATAAGAAGTCCTGGCAACTGTCAGTGGGCAGGCTCAGGGAGAGTAAGATATACCAAGTCCTATAGCAAAGCAGATATACAGGTTCACAATTAGTTATATTTTCTTACTGTGTTCATTGAAACGTAGATTAAATTAACTAATTTAAAAACTGATGCAGAATTTCTTAAGTGCTGCACCAGGGGATCAGAGAAAATGGGATGTACTTGCAAAATTCAGTAGCCCTTCTCACAGAAGAAGGACAGTCCTTCTGCTCCTGAGGTATGTAGGCAGGAAGTCAAGAAGCAAAGATATCTAGAACTGAAGCTGAGATTCGGCAGCAGCAGTTTGCCATACAGATATCAGAAGTAGTGACTCCCATTTTCACTCTCCAGTATTCCATACATACTCACTGACAGTTGTTATTAAATCATCAGTGAACAAAGCACTCTCAGGGGATCTAGGAGGAGAACGCAGTGGTGATATTTACTTGATGAAAAAATCCCACTACATCTTCTTCTTGAGAAACGCCTTTTTCCTTAATAATAAAAAACTTCAATTTAACTGTAACAGACAGAAATTGTCATAGTGTCTGTCCCTGATTTAAGTCTTTCCCTCACATCCTGATTGTCCTTATTTTCACTTCCCATTGTCCTTGGGATAAAGTTGGGTAGCAGTGGTAGCTGCTTTCATCTGCAGCTGTCTCAGTATGATCTTCTTGTCTCTGTGTTTTTGCTCACTTGAAGCAACACAAGTTGGAACACAAATTCCAAGTTTAGGTCATCCTAAGTGGACTGTAGCATCCAGCTATGTCCAAGTGGTGTGGATGGTGTTGTGGGCTCTGTGCTCATAGGAAGAGTGCAGAATCATCCCTACCTCATTCACATTTAATTTGCTTTTAGGGAGACTGAGAGTGTTATGGATCCAATCACTCTCACCTGTAAGGGTGGCTGCACCCTTGTCCCAGAAGAGGACTGAATGGTGAAGGCAACCTTGTACTAGAGGCTGGATGTCAGAAATCCACCGGGATAATACAGAATAACAGAGGGCTTGGGGAAGAAGGAGGAGGTGGAGTAGAGACTAGGAGAGGCAAAGCACAAACGAAAACATATTTGATGAGATGAGCAGAACAGTCAAAAAGGGGAAAATGGCTTTAGCTTATTCTCCCACAGAGATCTGAGGCAGCCAACAGTTCAGACTTAAATCATAACCTGGAAGTTTTGCAGTGTATCCTCCTGGAATATACCCCATCATACTGCAACCACTACCCTGTGAAAAGCTGCTTGAACAAGCTTGTGGCATTTCTGCCTTGCTGGTGTTGCCCTGTGTGCGGTAAGACAGACTGAACCATTCAGAGGTGCTCAGATGTCCTTAAGTGAAATGAAACTGAGCTGGCTGTTTGAAATCTTTTGTCAATAGGTGTCACTGCTCTGCTCTTTCCATCGGCAGCTTGGAAACAACAACCTCTCCATGGAAAATTCACTCATGTTACAGGTAGATACCTCTATTTATCCTGTCTTCTCTCCCTTATTATCTTTCTCCACTAATTTCAGTGTTTCTAAACCTCTCAAGCAGCAAATCTGCTACCATTCCTCTCAGGATACTAGCTTGCAGCCTACTGCCAAAAGAAAACAAGTTTTTCCAGCATGTACTTGGAAGATAAGGAGGAACAGTGGGCATGGAAAACCAGCTGAACACACTTCCTGAATTTCTTGCTGCCATGAAGGGTCTGACTCTTTTACATGGCCTCAGGAATGCAGCACATTCCACCCATATTTCAGGGGCTTACAAAGAAAAGTTGACAAGGTCCTGTCAGGATTTATGACTAATATTTTGGGTCTGGGGAATTAGTGTGAACAAGAAAACTCATCTCTCAGATGCACTGCATATAGAGAGGCTCTGACCGGCAGCTCCTATTCTACTTAATATATGGTAATCCAGGCAATTTTCCCATTCATCAGTAAACATACAGCATTCCACAGATTCTTCTGTCATTTTAAGTGAAGTCCTCCACTAAAAACTGCCACCTTTCTAGCAGCACGCAAAGCATGTAATCCTGCGGCCTCACGCGGTCTCGTCCCTTCTGAACATAGGTAACTAACACAGTGGTGTACTGAAGTTTGCATGGAAAAAAATAAAAATACTCAAAAAGAAAATATTCAGCTTGGAATGTCTTTGTTTACAGCAGGTTGCAGCACTGCCTGATACTGTCTTACAGAGCTCTTCTAAAGCATCTCCAGCAAAATGTGACCGTGCTGTTCCAAGGGTGGAGGAGGTTCTCAGCAAGGGACCCAGAGACGGGTTATTTAAAAACCTTCATTAAATCTGTCAGTAGGGGAAGGGGTCACCATCAAAAAGGAACAGTGGAACTTCCTGTGACAAAAGCAACCAAGGCAGAGCTAAGCTCTAAATCAGTTTGGGTTTCATGAAGGAGCACTGCTCCTCTCCCACTGGCAGGATTAGGTGTTACATGAGACGACTTAGAACCTGCAGAATGGCCCTATCAGCCCCCTAATTTCAGCCAGGCTGCACTGCCACTGGTCCTGGGCTCAGCTGCCCCTGCAGCTTCCCAGGGGCTGGGATGCAACACAGCACAGAGCATTTGGGCCTGCCAGCTCCAGGAAGGGCCATCATTCCTTTTGCAGTGTGTCTGGCAGGAGGCAAAAGCTACGAACACTGTCCTTGACCACCTCAGGGCTATTAGGGATTGCAGCTCAGAGCACAGCTACCAGTACTTTTCCAGCCCCTTACCTTGTTCGTGCCATCACGTTGTTCTTCTTGGGCTGCTGATTAACCGGGCTTCCCATGTTGCCATTCTTCAGTGAGCCCTTCCGAGCCAGCTCCCTCTGCTTTTCTGCATAGGAGATAGGACAGGGAGAAGCAAAATGAGAGTAACAGCCTGACTGGCCACCATAAAGCTGAAGAAACCCAGATCTGATAGTAGCAAAAGGCACAGCAGGATTAACAGCAAAGGACGTGAGCACACCATCTCTTATGGAGGGATGCTGCAAAGGCCAGATGAGCCATGTCCCACTTTCTCCAAGGTCACCAGGGACTAAAACTAATCTACCTTCACTCACAGCAGCTTGTTGGCAGCAACACACTAAAATCTTGGTCTCCAAGACCCCTAAGGCCTTGGAGCTTCTGGATGAAACCCAGCTGAGGCAGACAAAGAACAGAGACCTTGTCCCTGTCTGCAGCTGGTTGCTGCATGGACCCCAGTGCTGTGCTGTACTAATATGGCTCTGCCTCCAGCAGCGATGGGAACCCAGGGATGCATATAAATTGACATGAAATTGTCCGATTTAAAGTTCTTCCTTGTTTCTTGTGGAAGATCAGTTGTGTTGAGCTACCAGCTAGTCCCAAAAGTTGAGCTAACTACCCCAATCTCATCCTGCAATGGCAGGCAAGGCTTGTGTGGAAACACTGAGCATGGGGCTAGTAAGGCAGGAATGAGAGCAGTTAAAAAATAATTCTCCAGAGTGTGAGAAAATGCTGGATACTACTTTTGTGGCATGCCTGAATAATAGGTATACCAGACAGCTTACTGAGGAACCTGAAGAGTGAATCTGTTTTGCTTCTGCTTCCCCTGCAGTGCGCGAATTCTGTCGTTGGCTTGTTTTTTCTTTTGCAGTTTTTAGTTCCCCTTGGAGAGAAAAGCAGCTTTTCGCACTTGCTATGGAAAAGCAGCATGCTTCTATGGTGTGTAAGTTCAAGGTGGGCCAACACTTTCCCTTCCTCACAAGTCACACACGTCCAAGGCTCCCTTTCTTGAGGGAGAAATAAGCAGCAGAGGTGCCTAGAGATTGTGATGATGAGAAACATGGAGAGAAGAGTACATACACCTACAAACCATACCCAGTCTGCTCGTGCTGACAGCAGAGGTGAATAAATGCTCATGGAACTTGGCAGGAAAAGGATTGGATTAATAATTCACTCTGGTGTGAACAACTAAGAGACTGATTCAGGATCGAAATCAAAACCTTAAATCAGAGCAATTTCTCAGTATGGAACTTGCAAATGCATTGGCTACCTCTGACTCCAGAATAAAAGGCTGGTATTTCGCAGGCCACGTGGATTTTGCTGTTCAGAGAGAGATAAAGCGAGACTATGTAGGCAAATACTTACAACACTAAATACAACCCACTTTCCACTCATCTCCGTCAGAAGCTCCAGCATTGACCACAAATACATAGCACTGAGACAAGTTGCCAATGCTTTAGGATGCTGATGAAATGGTTACAGGTGACTGAACACACTGTGAGTGCAGGTGTGATGGCTTGCAGGTAATCATCAGCAACACCAGCAGGGCTGAAACAACCAGGGGAGCCTTAACCACACCCAGGAAGTTCCTTCTGGCTTTTCACTAATTTTCCAGACAGAAGCTTCCCTCGAGAAGCTTGAAGTAGCCTGTGTGTGCCTTTGACATTACAAACCAATTGGGGGTTTGAAGATCCTGTCTGATCATTAGCAGGATCACTGTGTTGGGTGATGTTTTTGGTTTGTGTGCAAATTTTTGGTAGTGGAGGGTTACACAGGTGGGTTCTGTGAAAAGCTTCTAGAAGCTTCCCTGTGCGTAACAGAGCCAAGGCCAGCTGGATTCAAGGGGGACCTGCCGCTGGGCATAGCTGGGCCCATTAGCAACAGTGGTAGAGACTCTGGGATAACACACTTAGGAAAGGGGGGGAAATCCTGCACAACTGCAGCCAGAGGAGTGAGGGTGTGTCAGAAACAGCCCCGCAGACACCGAGGTCAATACAGAAGGAGGAAGAGAAGCTGCTCCAGGTGCCAGAACAGGTTCCCCTGCAGCCCACGGAGTCCAGAGGGGAGCAGAGATCCATCTACAATCCATGGAGAACGCCACGACAGAGCAGGTGGGTGCCTGAAAGAGGCTGTGACCTTGTGGGAAGCCCATGTTGTTGTTTTCACTCCTCTGTCCAGCTGAGTGATAGAGAGGCTTTGGCTGGCTTCTGCTGTCCAGCCAGGGTCCCCTCACCACAGACAATCTACCTGTCTCCATGCTTGAGTTGAAGTAAAGCAGCAGTTTTCTCTTGAGAAAGAGAACTTGGAGAACACAGACAGCTGTGCTGTCAGTCTGACTCACAGGGGAATTTGGCTGCACTGGTTCCACTTCAGCTAATCCTGGAGGTTGTGTCAGAACACATGGAGCAGCACGTGAGTGTGTGTGTGTGTGTGTGTGTGTGAGAGTATGTGAGGAGGGGGTCCAGGATCCTTCTGATACCACTATCCTGCTCTGAACAGCACAGGGAACAGCCTTTCATCTGGACCTGCCAACCACATCTCATCTTGCCCCTCCATTATGCCCCTCCTCAGAAGATGCATCTGTCACTTCATCTTCGAGACACTCTGTCTCTTATGACACTAAAATCACTTAGAAGATGCATCTGCTCAAAGAATAAACCACTGCTTTCCTGCTAGCCCCACACCAGCCTGTGCTGCTTGTTGACTCCATCTGAGCCATTCAGCATCTGCTCCAAGTGCTGCTTCAAGGTAAGCTCTCTGCCGGTGACGAGACAACAGCCAAGCAGACCATGGAGCATTCAGTAAGGCAGGGACAACACCTAAGTATGCAGTAGCAAAGGAAATGCATGCTGCAGGCACAACCAGCACTGTAAGTGCCCCAGCCTTGTCTCCTGCCTGGCAATAGTCTCCTATTACAGCTGGCTGCAAAGGTCCTTAACAAGAAGGTGCCCCAGTATGCCAAACACTCAGCAAACCATTCCTGTCCCAGTATCTGTTCACCTGCCTGATCCAGGATGTGTCAGAGGAGGGATGGACAGATAACTGCATGCTGACAAGTGACGCACACTCTTGCAGTGAACCTCCTTTAGAGAGAGTCATGTCTAAAACGAGAGGGGCTGAATTCTCCCCGATCACGGGAACACCTACAGCCGTAATGAACGATTTCAAGCGCTGCCTGAGATGATTTAGTGCAATCTAAAATGGTTACCTGTTCAGCTGGCAGGATCTGTCTAGCTGCTTTATGATGAGAGAAAATAGTAATGGAGCATGGGAAGCAGAATGGACTTAACATGAATGTGTCTAAACTAAATATCAGACTCGAATGAATCTTTAAAATTACTTCTCTGGTTTCAGTATTTAACAAAATCATAACCAGTTTTAATAACATTTCCCCTTTTTTTTTTTTTTTAATAAAAGAAATACTGAACAGTTTATTCAGTGCATGTTGCTATGCAGGGGTGGCCTTGGTTTTGCCTACTATCTTCCCCAAATCAGAAATGCCAAAAGTACACGTATGCTTGAGTCTCCTGCAGAACTGCTCCTTTTGTGACATGAGGCAAAGCAGACAACCCAGGAATCTGGTGAACATCATGCTGTACTACGCTGAAGAGCTATTTGGAGGATCAGATATCCAAAATCCACATTTTCCATTTGTCTCAAGACAGTGGGTGAGTCTGGCTATGATCAGACAGTGGTGGGTGGAGAGTGGTTTAGGATGCCATTGTCACACTGTCACTGTGCTTGACTACCTGCAGCCCCCTCAGCTGAGGCAGCCTGACTGGCACAAATACTATTTCATGGCAGATGAGGCTGATTTGCTTCCTTTGCACTGGGGGGTGGAACAAGCAGATGCTGACTATTCCTGTCTCTGCTGAGAGCTGCTGGCTGGACCTCAGTAACTCAACTGCTTGTGAACCTGCCTGACCAGGAGAAGACGGAGCTTCCTGCTACGGGGACAGTGCAGTGTGGACCCATGGGGTGTGCTGCAGTGGCAAGACAAAGAGAAATTAATCTAGTGAGACAGAGTCGTATTTTTTCATTTTCAAGGTTGATGAGATGAGATTTTGAGATGTATTTCTCTCTCTGCCCCCCACAGTCAGCTAAATTGTTTCTGAGGCTGACGACTGCGATTCCCGGATGAATTCTAATTTCTCAAGTAAGCTGAGAATTTAAATTACACACTAGATGAAATTAATATGTCTGCTCAAATTCTGCTGAATGATGAACAGATTCACAAGCAAATGAAAAGAGAAAGAATGAAGTGCTGTCTACAGCTTCTTCATGCCCAAGCCCTGATTTCAGTTCACTTGCATCACTTAGCTGGGGACATTAGCATGAATCTAGCTAACACTGAAATCTCTACCTTTCACCTCTGACAGAGAGTATTTGTCAGTGAGGACAGTGTCGCTGCTTGGAGAGGATTTTAGGGTAGGTCCATCAATATGGGCTTTGCCTGCAGGATGCATGGAAAGGAAGGTGTAAGAGAGCTGTGTGATAGGGCCATGCTGATCCCAGCACTCCCTGGAGTGCAAGTGTGACCATGTAGGTGGCATTAGTGCAGCTGATGAAAAAAAAAGGCGAAAGAAAAGTGATTGTTACTAAACAGGTGTAGCAGAAACAAGAAGGACCTACCTCTGACCAGTCCTCTGCTGTGAATACAGGGAATACAGTTTCAAGCTGATACAGGCATCAGCACTAATTATTCAGGACAGGCCATCAGAATAAGGATTGTTTCACTTGGTTTCAGAAAAGACTGTTCAGATAGCAAGGGCCAGACAGCAATGTCACCCAACTAGCAACCTGGATGAGATGCAGTATTCTTAGCTGAAGCCTGTTATTTTTCTGATCCAGCCAAACTTGGGAAAAATAGTGAACTGTTTTCTAGTTTCTAACTCCAGTTGCGTGAACTGGCTAGCAAGAAAGGGTGTATGAATCTGTCTTCCAAGGTCCCTCCTGGACCAGGTTTTAAACATCCAAATAGCAGCATTTCCATACATTTCCATCTGGCTGCTGCTCTGTGCCTTTGGCATGGCTGAGAGCTGGCACAGTGGGCTAGGAGTGGTTTTAAGCTCCCTTCAGCTCCCAAGGAGGCCTGATCAAGAACTGGTAAATGACCTAGGGACCGCAAAGTTAATGTTTGTGTCCATTGTTCAAGGATGCAGCCCTTAACTTCTTGCATGGGAGCTACTACCAGCAGCAGGCAGTGCATTGCACGCACAGCAGTGCAGGGCTCATTCTGAGGTAATCCTCAGCTAGAACGCTGCCTGCACAAGTTACTGAGGGTGTAGATGATGCTATTTTGCACTTCTCTTCAGAAAACACACACCAAAGCCCAAACACCAAATCACACTATTCCTCAGCATGGAGGACAATGTGTAAAGGACTGTTCCAGTCCCAACCAAAGCTATCATCTATTTTCACCAAGCATCTCCAAAAGTGGCTTTATGTTCCCAGCAGCATGTCCTCGTTCCCTAGCCACGCTATTCTAGCCCCAAAGCTCATTTTTCTGACCCTCATGTGATTATGTGAAGGAATGGCTTCTCTGCTCCTACCGTCGATTGGGCTTTGTCCCAGAGGAGAGCAGGTCATTTCCTGCAATGAAAACCTCATGACTGTACACTTTAGGGAAAAAAACCCCACTATTTTCAACACACAGAGCATTTTACCTCTTCAGGGCACAATAAAGTAGTGAATCATCTTTGTAAAACAGTAAGTTGTGTTTTACTGCTGGTAGAAACTATTTAACTAGTTTACCTTAGAGCCATGTAGAGCATCTGTGGCAGCAGGGGAGCACAGAACCAGGGCTCCTGCTCCCAGTCCTCCGCTCGAGCTGTCTCTGCAGCCATTTTATTCAGACAGGTTGCAAGTGCGTAGCAGCAGGCAGCAATTAATCTCTCTTCATCTTTGAACACCTTTCTGTACTGATTTCAAAGGCATCTATTGTCGCAGCTCCCACCTCACAAGGGCATTTATTTTGTTCTCATTCAGAATGTGCTTTTTCACTTAATTTTAAAGGATTGAGATTTTTATTCCTAATGGCTGCAAAATACTGCATATAAGGATTTCATTTATCACTGTCAAAACTGGAATATAGGAACAGCACAGGTGATATTTAAATGTAATTCTTTTTCATTTTCCACATTTACCTTCAGAAAGGGACTTATTTGGTATTTTCATTTACTTTTCAAAGAATATTTTTCCAACCAGCCAGAAGAACAAAGTTAGATATCTGGGGAAGCATTTGCATCCTGACAAGCCCAACTAAAAAGTTTCCATTTACAAAATCTCTAAAAAACATAATCCATAAAACTGAGCTGCTCTCTTCTTCAACATATTTTAAAGGGACGGAGAGAATTAATTTATTTCACCTGGGAAGAACTTCTGCAAATGCCCCCTCATTATTTTTACTCAACTGAACACAGATATAAGTCAAAGCCATTTGCTTGACCCTGCTAAATGATGTGACAGACCAAAATAAAAGAGAAAAAAAAAACAAAAAAAGGAGTCTTTTAAGTGCAATTTAACTCTCTTCATTTAAATAGCTCAATTAACTTAAAACATCACTTATGCTATAGGCGCAATCTACACAATCTGTGTACAGATACACAGAGGTAATATATGTGCCTACGTTACACTTGCTATGAGTTCTGATATTCTGTGAAGAAGCATTAAGGTCACTGGTGCGTGTACTAAACATGGTGTGTATTTAGGAGAGTAATAGTACAAACTTGCTCAGCTGAATACTTACAGCCTTTATTTACACAGGATGTCATCAAGTACTGTGTATTTGTATAAAAAACCACTTGAATAGAGTCTGACGTAAGTGGACTTGAACTGCATAGACACTTAGTCAAATGTCCAGGCTTGAGTGCTAAAGACTGGTCTGTGGGAGAGAGCACGTGTTGTATCACCTACATAAACTACAGATTTGAAATAATAATAAATAATAATTAAAATATTTTTAATATGTTGTCACTGGGAAAGCTTTCACTGACTGGCAGATACCCCTGCTGGAACGACTCGTGTTACCATCAGTAGGTAAACAAATAAAATCCTAAGTGATAATGCCACAGGCAGCACATGAGCTTAGAAGGGACTCACAGCCTGCTGACTCCAGCATTGTGCTTGGAAAGGACTCTTGGCCTTTTCTTTTGCCAGGACTGGACTGCATCTGGCAGTCCAAGCCACATTTCTGGCTTTATTTAGCAGCAAAATACTGTGTATTTGATCCATTCTGCTTTATCATCTGCTGCATTTAGTTTCTACGAATCTAAGCACTTCAAACAAAATTCTCTACTTTCTGTCTAGTAAGATGAAAGCAGATGGAGACAGGCAACTAGGCTGGTTAACACTACTGTTTTCTTCCCTGGAAAAGGTAAAGAAAGAGTGTTACTAGTGAGCAGAGTATTTGGAGGGCATGTCACCCTCCAATTACTCTGCTCCCCAGAAGAGGACTTTCAGGCATCGTTTCACTAGATAAACTGCCTGTTTACTATGGAACTCTGCAGGAGAACAGGATATGTACAGCTCAGGGTGTCTCTTCCTGCTATTCAATTCATGAGTCCCAGTCCTGGGTACTTGTCTCAGCTGGAGAGCTGTCCCACACAGCAAACCTGCTCCCCTAACAGGATTGCTGACCCTGATCCCTCCCTCAGTGGGGCTGCCACAGTCTGGAAATTTGACACACAGCCTCAGAGCTCAATTAGTTATTTAATAAGTTTATGATTAACCAATCTGCTGATTAAGCTTTCATTAATTAGGTTGGCAGGAATTCTGTTTCAGAGGGACAGTGGCCTCTAGTGTCTCAGAGCAGGGTTGGAGCAGTGTCATGTTTGGCATGACACTTCTCTTTCCTGCTCCAGAAATACCTGTGAAAGCAGTTTGGGTGGCACCTGAGGATGCTGCCAGATCACTGGGGCATGGTGGCCCTTGGGGACAGCTCAGTGCTGTGGACTCGTTGCTATATACCTGGGGAAGCTCAAAGGCTCCTGCTCCTCCCTTCTCTCTTCTGAAGTCTTGCCAGATGGTGATGAGGGAGGCAGGCAGGATTTATCTAGGGCAGCTGGAGATCTCTCAAGTACAGTTTCAAAGGGTCTGGCCTGTCATTTTGGTATTTTGATTGGGGTGGGTGGCTCACAGAGGGGAGTGGGAACCCCTTTCCTCTTTCTCTTTTAGGGAGAGTTTAGAGAAAGTTCATGGCTTCACCTCTGGCTTTGTTCTGTGGTTTATGCTCTGATGGATGGGGCCCAGTGGGTGCAGCAATCTGCTCCCTGTAGGACACCTTGGCTGAGAGGGCACGATGCTGCCGCTTTCCTCCTCCACGTTGGCCCCTGCTTTGGTAGAGAAATCAGGACTGGGCTAAGGGATTAGTCCCAAACTATCACAAATTATTACATCTTTTCCCATCCGCAAGGGATCCTCTGTCTTCTTTCTAAGGCAGGGCTGGTATCTGTTGGTGTTAGACAGTGGAGGATGGCACAGGTGATGGCAACCAGCTGTTTCATGTTCCTTAATGTTGCATGTCCTCATGTTACAGGTGCAGGGCTGAGGGTTTGGCAGCTGCCTTCTCCTTTACACCTCTCCAAAGGGTTGGTGGGTGACAAAACACAGCCATGCTTCTAAGTGGCAGAGGGAAACAGGACTGGCCAGAGAAAGCTAATGCCCCTGCTGAAACCCCTGAGAAAGAGGCTTGAAAAACAAGATGAAAGATAAAGTTCTGGCTGTAGCTGCTTTAAGAGCTGCAGGAGAGGAAACAGGGCTGGGGAATGAGAGATGCCATCCCTACTGCAGAGCCCTGCAGCTAGAAATCAGACACACACACAACTGAGCTGAAGCCTCAGTCAAAGCAGTGGCAGGTCCAGTGGCAGGGAGAGCTCAAAGGGGCTCCGGGAAAGCCTAACTCATGCTGAAGAAAGCAGTAATGTGCTGGGAAAGATGATGACAATTCTTAACCTAGAACTCAGATGGCATGAGTTTATGTCACGGTTCAGTATTTTAATGTTGATGTATTTCATGCTTTTGTTACCCTTTGTTGCTGGAGCAGTGATGCTCAGAAGACGTTTGTTACCACAAGCTGCCAGGTGCTGGCATGTCCCTTCAGGGCTGAGGTTATGGCACTGCCACCCCAGCCCCACTTGCTGCTGGACCACAAGCAGCCCCCAAGGAGAAAGGATGGGTGCTAAAGCACTTCTGGCCTGACCGAGGTTTAACACTGCTTTTGAGGGGCAGTAAATGGGAGTTTAGGCAAAGGTGAGGCAGGCGTTACCAAGACTAAACGTGAGACCCCTTCTCTCATGGCACACACTACTCATCTTGCAGAGATTCATGCCTCTGGACTGGCAAATGGCCCCACCTCCTTCAAACAGCTGGCAGGGGAGGTTCCTGATTCTGCCTCCCAGCTGCCTGCTCTTAACACCGTAGCACTAAATGAGACTGCTGGCAATGCTGCAGCTGCCTCGTCCCTGCGATCTGACCCTCTCTCCTAAACGAACCGCTGAGGCAGAAATTCTGGCAGACCAACATTTTTACCTCCCTCCCGAATGGCCAGCTGTATGCACTGAAGGAAGGAAAAAAATCCCAGCTTAGACTTGCTTATCAAAAGACCATTAGCTAAGGATTTTCTAAGGCATTTCTGGAAAAAAAAGGAAGGAGACATGCAAAAGCAATACGAGAATTATCATTTTTGTGCCCCTTGCATGCTTGGGTCAGGTATGTGTTGGGCCACAGCGAGCACACGTTCAGCTTCACTTGGCACATTTGAGAGCTTAAATTGCCAACTGCATACCAACATACGGTTTACTGTTGTACAACTACCTGCGGTGCTGCCTGACTGGAGCTGTGGTAAGATGAAAGGAACAGGAGAGTAGAACAAAAGAGGAGAGAAACAGCCTGAGGGTCTCAGCAAGCAAGGCTTTATTGCACTAGAGCTAAGGGACTAAGGCGTGTGTATAGAAGACACAGTTGCTTGCCTGAGGAAATTAAGACAAAAGAGGGACTACGCATAAGGACTACAGGCAGCTAGAATGGTGGGTGTTTCAGTGATGCACAGTTCCTTTTAATTACAATTTCAGTTTGAATTATCTTTCAATAATTAAGTTATACAACAGGCTTTAATTTTTGTGCATGCAGAGACTTAAACACAATGAGAGTGGGTTTAATTTAATGATGAAAAAGGGGAGTGAGGAGGGTCAAGATACATAAAGGACTTTTTAAGGGTCAGGGACCCTATTAGGCATTTCATAAAAAATGACCTGCCTGCTCTTCAGTCAGGTTGTGCAGCTGGGTGGACAGACAGAGGTGAAGGGAGGAGATGACAGTGGGAAGATCCTGGCTGGCTGCTGATGGAGCAGGCAGAATGTGCAAGGAAAAAAATCCTGCAGACTCCAATGCAAAGCAAAAGACGTGACAGTAGGAGGTTATAAGCTTAAGGCATGCTGAGATTTCAGAGAGTCTTTGCAAAGATACAAGCTTGCTTTGTGTTTCTTTTTGTTATGCATTCTTCTAAAAGAATCTAATTTTCTGTTCATAATCTGATTTGAATCAAGAACACAGGTTTCCATTGCCAATCAACTGCATGCAGGCTAACACTATAGACTGCTGTCTTTTTTTGCCTCATTATTTCTCACCACACAAGGATCACGAATTTTTAGGTCATACTGTATCTCAAATTACCCTGAGGACAGAAAACAAAGGTGACAGGTTTATCTGTACTTAAGACAACTTCATGGTGAAGCGACATCAGAAACTCACTGTGAATTGGGATGTCTGCAGGAGACAGTGGGAAGGAGGCACGGGGTCCCTCGACGAAAGAAGTTCAAGCAAGTGCAGGGAGGATGGAGGAGCTGTGGTGTGTACACAGAGACACACACATGTTCAGTGACTCAAGTATGGAATCTCTTTCTCTCACACACTGTGCTGGAAGGAGCCTGGATTTTGCCAAGACCCAGACAGAAACAGCATTAACACTCAGCTTTCCAGACAGCCTCTCCACCCCACTAATGCTGGCAGAGTCAGCATTAAAAAAGTTAAAGCTGTGAAGAGAGGGAAAGCAGGGCAGAAAATATTCTCTGCTTTCAACAGGTCTTTGAGGCTTCTAACAGCTGCATTTGTGAGGTGAATGGAAGGGCAATGCTAGGCTTTGGGGATTAAAAAACCTTTAACTTCCCTTCAGCAGAGATATGCAGGAAGCCAGGGACTGACAGCCTTGTCCTTTCCAGGGATGGCACTTAAGTCAAAATCTGGGGGCACTGGGATCTGAAGAGCTCTTTAACAGAGCTCCTCCTTGGGCAGTGTGTGCACTGGGAGAAAGAGAGTAAGGATCATGATTTTCTGATCATCCAATAAACAATCCAGCAAAGCCATCTGATTGAGGAGACATGTCCTGACTTGGAGCTCACAGGGATAAAAAATGAGGACAGAGAAAGAACTCAAACTGGCAATTTTTTATCTCCTGCATCTGTTCCCTGGGCGCCTGAAGTCATATTGACTCAGCCCGATGACAGAAACAAGGTTTCTTCCTACCAGGTCTCCAGGGTCCACTAAAATATAAAGGAAAGCAAGCTGCATCTCCTCCCCTGACCACACTACGACAAAGCTGTCAGAACAGCTCTGACAGTATCACGCCTCCAGCAATGTCTGGTGGAAAAGCCACAGAGAGCCATCACTCTTCCACATCCCTCTAGAGAGAACTGCATTGGAAACCAGTGCCAGAAAGTATTTTCTTTTGTGAATTTCATTGATTTCATGCTTAAAAGCAGCAAACTGGAACAAACAACACCTCCAACAAAGTGTCCTTGCTGTGTCTGTTCTGGAGAGGGTGCTTTGCAACAGCATATTACGGGAACACAGAGACATAAATTTGGGGGTTAAGCCTACCACACTTTGCTCACTGGAAAGGCCTCAGTGGCTGGGAAAGTGACTGTGGTTTTTGTACTTTACTTGTAGTGTTAAATGCGCTCTGCTTACTTTGGCTGACCTTGTGAAAAAGTGTACTTAGGATTTACTGCTGGCTCCATAACCTGATCATACGGAACAGACCTCATGAAGGTCAACCAACCTCTAACAAAAGTGCAAGAAGCTAGGAATGTGAAGGAAAAGTGAAGGAAAAGAGCACAAGCCAAGGCTTGGGTAGATGGTGCCCAGGGGGCACTTTCTGGAAATCTCTGGGGACCACTTGAAAACAATTGGGTGACTTCAACACTGCTGGACTGGCAGAGGGATCTGTACGTAGCAGACTCCAGAGGCTTTGAAGGACTGTCCTGAATAACAGTCTTTTCAGTAAGGTCCATTTACAAGTCACGTACTCCTGAGTTTTCAGTTTTAGGGCCTCAAATATTCTCTGCTTAATTTTTCAAAATTCTGTGATCCTGCCTCTGGGTTATAGAGTTGGTCTATAAAGTTGCTCTTTTGTTGCATCTCACCTTTGAAAAGTTTTAGTATTGTTCTGTAACCTTGTTAGATTTTGTTTGGAACAATTAGCTTTGTTCTAAACTCTTGGACCATGAAAGAGAATTTATTTTTTCTGGACGTCAGTTTGCTGAAGAGCAATATTCATTTCTCCCCAAGGCAACATCCACACCTTTAACAGTCTTGAATACCTGCCCACTGTCTCCACTCCTGCCCTAAAATCTTCCTAAGAAGATCAAAACAGTGATTTTCACATTTAAATAGTCAACCTCACCCTCCAGGATGGACTTTAATCTTCTTTGATTCAAACCCATTCCCTCATTCTACAGGAAAAAAAATCAGGAAATTCATAAAGGAAGAAATGTGAGATGGGACGATTCATTTGCGCTTTTTTTCTTCTGTGTTTTCTTCCATTATTTGTGGCAGGCAGCAGGTAGAGATGATGTGTGACAACCAGCCTCTGGGTCATGATCTCTTCCTGCAAATCCCTTTAAAAATCCAAATCACAGATGAAAAAAATCCCTTTGCCAATCTAAGATAAAAGTGCATTTTCCAAAGGCTAGTTGAGATATGACTAACACCAAGAAGAGCTCAAATTGGTGTAAGAAATGGAGGTGTTGCATAGCCACCTTGGTAGCTGCTTGATTGTCACCTCACACAAACACATGCACAAACACTTTAATTTGGTTCTTGTACGCTCTGTTAATGCCCTGTGCTAGTGCCCTAATATTTTGATAGGACACAGTAGGTACAAGAAATCAGCTGCTTGCTCATATTACAAAATCATTCAGCATTAAAGAATGCAAGTTAGGAAACACATCTGTTAAAAAACCAATCTCCCTGTCTGTGCACTGGAGTCAGTAAGAGATACAAGAAAAGAGAAAATTAGTTTTAATTTGTTTTTAAATTCAGTTAAGAAGGTTTGGTGAATTAAAGACAAAGAAGAAAAAGCAGTAATTAAAACTTTAAAAGAAGAACATTTATAATGTTAATGTTAATGTTGTTTATAATCAAGCAGCAATTGGGTTTTTCTCGTTTACCAGGGGGCATACCAGAGAACTGCTTTATACCAGTTAATGCAACTCACCGAAGTCTACCCCTGCAAATCTGGCTGTGGTTATGAATCAGTGCTATCTGAATCCAAAAGTGTAACTAGACAGAACTTTTATTTTTTGGTAATGAGCAGAAACTATATGACATCTTAAAAAAACAACCTGGAGTTCTAACCAGAAGCAGGATCATAGGATTACTTCAGCTAGAAGGGACCTCAGGAGCTTTCAAATCTTGCTCAAAGCAGCATCAGCTATGGGATCAGACTGGGCTGCTCAGAGATTTATTCAGTCAGATTTTCAAAACCTTCAGGGCTGGAGACGACACAACCTCCCCGGGAAAAGTTTTCCCATGCTCGACTGTCCTCATGATGAAAAAGGATTTCCATAAGGTGAGGAAAGTAACAGGCTGGGAATGAAGTACCCACTAGACGCTCCAGGCAATTTACTGCCAACTCAGGCATGATGCTATCATTCTTCAATAGCACAGAGGAAGTTTCACATAAAGCTTTTCCTTAGAACTCTCCAGATTATCATGGTCATCTCCCACCTGATGGTCATAACCAGGTAAACGCAGACAACTGGCACTGCTGTTTTGCTTCCTTTAGTCCTGCACTTTTCCCATTCTCTATCTGCCCTGCTTCGAAGCAGAGGAGATTAAAGTCTAGTTCTAGCTCAGATGAATGTGCTGTAGAGGGTTCCATTCACCTTGTCAATGAGACCCAAAGCAGCCACAGACTTCTCTAAAATGGTCATGACTCTGATTTCCCGCGAGATGGAAACTCCCCGGTACCCAGGAATGTTTAATTGCAGACACAAAGAAGAATATTGCCAACAAAGGAGCTAAGATCACCACCTCGCATTGATCATCCCCTTCCAGGGAAGGACAGGAAACCCAAAGGACCCAACGTCAAACTCAAGGACGGTTGTGTATCGTAGCTGCTCTGCACACAGGCAGATGTGAGTCAGCTACGCGAACTCTGAGGAACTAAAAACATGACATCTGCCTGCACAGAAATAACTATGCCAAAGTTTTGCTCTCACATTTTGCTTGAACCCCTGCCCCACAGATCAGAGGCTGCATAAAGCCACACTTCAACCCGACAGCTGAAGCATTCAGGCAGAAAAAGAAACTGAACTTGAGTCTTTCATGTTCTGGCTGAAAGCCAGTAGCTAAAAAAGGCATAGGTGCTTTGTGACTTGAGTCTCCCAAACTTTTTATGGTCAAAACCACCTTGTGAATTAGACATTAAATTGTGAAGGATTTTTGAAACATGAGTTATTGCAGTGAACTTTAAAAAAAAACAGTGCTAAGATTTACTATGGAGTCTAAGCTCTAGTTTTTCTTTAAAAGTTTTTAAGTTGTTTTTCTTTTAAAAAATTTATGCAAGACCTGGAAATCCAAATTTTAAAGGCAGCCTCTATTACGGATTCTAACTACCCACGCTTGACGGCATCACTTTAAATATTAAGTATGCTAGCCCTGTTCAAGACACACTTTTAGCAAGGTCATTTATTACGTCAAAAACGGTTTCTCAGATGAACTTACAAAAAGTACAATTGCCTCACTTGTACTCTTCATCTGTTCTCCCAATTTTCTAGTCCTAGAACCAGTATTCAAGATAATTCATAGAAAATCTTTCCTTTTTTGAAAATCAGCTCTTACTTCCAGGCTGGTTAGTGATGGGGGACAGAGAGGGGCTGTTTTCTGGCACTGGTGTTACTTGAGATCTGAGTTGCACCGAAGGGGCTGCCAGCAGCGCACAGCTCTAAACACCTGGTGTGATTAAACCTTCTTCTCATAGGCAGCTCACGGTTTACTCATGGCAGAAGGCAGTTTAAAACTCACGAGCTTCAGACTGGTAAGCTAGATAGAACTGCATCAGTCCTCCAGAACACACCAACACCTGCTGACTTGATTGTACCAATTTCACAGCAGTGATCAAAAAAAGAGGGTAGGTGGGTTGTTTGGAAAAAGTGGGGATTGCCTTCCATTTAGAGCAGAAGGCAGAAAAAAAATCAAAATTATAGCAAAAAATGAGATGTTTTTGGCTTTACAGTAGAATCACCTTAAAGCCCCGTAGAGGATTTGTTTCATTGTGCTATAAACAGTGTTACTTTACGAGACAAAGGGTTGGAACATTCACAAAGTCTTAGGCTGAATCAACTCAAGCTCTTAAGGTAAGCAGCAAGTGGGATAAAAAAGGCAGAGAATTAAGGGAAAAAATATTTGGGCAGAGTTCAGGTGAAAGGGATATGAACAGGAAGGAAGGCAGGAGTCACTAAGAGCACTGCTCAGCTGTGCAGCCTCTAAAAGTGAGGATGGATGATTTCACTGATACAGAAAGTGGGAGGAAGCCTGGGAGAGGAACAGTTTGCAAAGCAGCGTGGAGAGAACAGGAGTCTACTACTAGTGGGTGGCAGACACAAACAGATCACAATGATTACACAGGCTGGAGATAATTCTTTGATAAAGATTTGGATCTGTCTCCCAAGAATGTATGTGTTACCCCTCCTTTCCCCTCGTAACTGGGCCTGGGAAAAGAACACAAATACTGTCTATGGGGCATGCTTTTCTATATGTCAGTTTAGAAAGAGGGTTTGGACAACGCTTAAACATTTTAAAATCTGATCAAGAATTCCTGCTTTTCCTTCTGGAAGATGTTTCAAAGAGGAGACCACAGCTATTTTGCACAGTACCAGGCTGCAAAGTCTCATTTCCATGAGTGATGCAGAAAAGCATACCCTGAGCACAAGCTATGCAGCCATGATGCAGGCAGCACTTAACGCTTTTTGAATAATAGTTGTATTTAACAACTGGAGAAATGGGATCAGACTGTCCAATTACTGCTATGACTTTTTTCTTAAATAAAATTTTATCTTGGTAAATATATGGCATCTGTAAAAACAGCTTTCTTTTCCTTCAGTGTGCCATGCTTTATAGAGAATGACTGCCAAGAGGAACAGGAAAGAACCATGCCAAAAGTTTGAGGTTTGAAAGAAACAGAGAGGTGCCAGAAGACTTTCTACACATGGCAGAGCAGGAAGGCTGTGGTATTTCCTGGAGAGGTCACTGCCTTGTTCCTGCCAGGAGTGAAATGTCAGGGTACAGGCAAAACTCCCTCTTAGTCCCAGTCAGGACTCCGAAGGTTCAGAGGCCTTTTTGTACAACTAGTCCCACTATCCTCACTGCAGCTTAATTCCCATTCCTAAAGCTTCTCCATAAAGCAGTGGTGTTGGCCGGTGTAAGAGCATGAGACACAGACAACAGCTGAAGTTGTTGAGCTGCTTCCACCAGTCTGCAAACCCAGAAAACATGTACCCAGCACAGGCCCACACTGTTCCATGTTCTGCTTCAACCAGCCCTCCCTCCATGAAGAAATACAGAGCGGTTTGTTCTGTGCTGCCTCCTGCTTTTGGGAACTGCTCCTCCCTAGACCTCTGGACCAAAACTGATGGACATGATGAAATGTGACTGTTGCTGGCTGGGCAAAAAACTGTACTTAGTTTGTTGCTGCCACAATGAACATTTCTTGTGGCACATGTCCCTGCCTGCCACATTAGAGCTGCGCCTTGCAGGTGGTGCTTTGGCTGCACCACCGGATTGGTCTGGAAAAAGGGGGTTCTGCTGCACACAGCTGCATGTAACGCTGTCTGCTCTGCCTGGAACAAAGACTGGGGTCACAGAAGAAGGGTTCCTTGGGTACACCTCTATTCATGCTCAGGTGAGGTCTTCATCCAGGACCACCACGGTACCCTCACCTAAAAAGGACTGTACTGCTGACAGGACAGATAATATGGACGACATCCTAGTCTATTCTGCTCTCCTGCTGTGGCACACCAAGGTTTCTGTGTTTTCTGAGTTCTGAGTCTCCAAAGTATCCTTTAGTATCTCATAGAAGCAACAAGAAGTTTTCAGGTTGCTATGAACACATCCTCTGTGCATAAGGATAGCAGCTAAAAACCAAGAATTGCAGTGAATTTACTATACCAGGACACACTGCTTCCCTTTGAGAAGTGTATGTTATTTCTATTTAATAGAGCTTGATCTGCTGATGGAGCGTTTTAATCCCCACATTCAGTAAGCAGACAGTAACCTCTCCCTGTTAAGAGCTGAGTGTGCAGCACAGAGAAGACAAAGTAGGAGCCCACATCACTTGAAAATCAGAACAAATTCAATTAACCATCAAGTACAGTTTAAGGCCCATCATTAATAAATCAAACACATTAAATAAATGCATCACCCAACACTGTCTGTAGATGCTGTGGTCTGTTCTGGAGCCAATTTACATTAATTATACTGGGCTATACTTGCTTCTTTCAAGTGCTAGGCAGAAACTCATCTACCTTTGGAGACATCAGAAGAAACTACAGAAATAGCAACACCTGGGTAATTCAGAACTGGGGAAATGTTACAGTGGTGGAACCTACATTTAAGGGCACAGCGCTTTGAGAAGCTAGAAAACAGTACTACTGCCCTTTTCTGTGTTGATTTTTTAAAGATATCAACATCTGAGCAGGCAGCCTTATCATCTCAGCTGCTGTTAATCTCTTTAATGCCAGGAACAAGCTGTAAATCACCTTTGGGGACCTCTTTCTTTTAAACCTGTTCTCTACATACTTCACAGAAAACAGCGATGAGAGTAACGTGCACTTGTGTAACGAGACCTCTGAACAGACCGCTGTGTGGTGCTGCCTGCTGCGGTCAGGCTTTGCTAGACCAGGTATTTTTACTGTCATCACTACTTAAATTACTGAATTTTTTCTCCTTTCTATCAGAGAACCTCAATAATTTGCTCCGGTTTTTTTCCTCACAACCTTCTGACCTGCTTTGCATATTTGAGGTGACTGATTATGGTGGGTCAGACAAAGAAGAGAATCTGTAATTTGCAGCTCTGGGCTTCTCCTTCAGGCATGAAACCCCCATTTAGACTCCAGATGCTTTGGCCCATTCTCAATACAAAATAAAATAATTTGTGTAGAAGAACATCTTCAGGATTACCTCTCCTTCCCAGACTATCATATTGTAGGTACCGTAAAAATATAGAATGGCTAAAGGATGGCCAGGTAACACCCCAAAACTATCCAGTTACCTTACAGTTTCCTTCTTCATGACTTTTTACCTGAAGGAGTATTAGCCAAGAGTGGTGTGTGCAGCACAAGACGTGAGTGTGTGTGAGTCTGTTGGCCTGTGAGGTGTGTTGGTGCGCAGGAACGTGTCACGGGAAAGGGGCACACTCCACCGTGGAGGGCTGGGAGAGGCCAGCGAAGCCCTGGTGCCCTGGCATAACAAACCAAGAAAAACTGCAGTGACACAAAAAGCCAGGTAATTTGGTGAACCTCATGCCACATCATTACCATATTCATGTGCTTGTGCTGTTCCTTGGATTTGCTGACTGAAACCTCCCTTCCCTTGTCTCACCCCCTCACACACTCCCTCCTGCCCGGAGCTCTCTGCTGAACTCCACCGATTGCTTTGTTCCAGTTTGTCTAAGTGGCTTTACTCTTCATCCAGGCCTGTCTTAGGCACCTCTTTCCTTCTGCCCCTCTACTTCTCCTCTAACTAATCTGCAAAAATATGCCTGTCAGAACTGCTTTTCTGCCCTCATCTTTGCAGCTCTGTCTGCAGACAGCCCTACTAGCCTTAATGTGATGCAGCTGTTCTCTCTCTCATCCTCTCCAAAAAGAGCCTGGAAATATCCTACAGGAAGGATGCTACCGTAAATCTGTGTACACCATTTCTCTTATGAATGGAAAGAGTAATAAGAGATTTAAAAAACCCATTTAAATAAATGCCTCCCAAGCTCCATGAGACTTCCGAGTGGTGGGCTGCACTTCTGTCTTCATGAAGAAAATCAATAGCAGCGCTGTATTGCTCCAGCTCTCTGACTTCCACCCCACCCTTCCCCCCCCGCACAATGCACAGACTGTGTTCAAGGAAATGGGTGCTCCCAGGGGAGCAAAATGGCTTTCTGCACTTAAGGGAATGATGTCACCTGAGGTTGCCATGCAAACAGTTATGGATACGAAAATCTGTAGTTTTGTCAACAGAGCTGGAATCTGGGGACCTAGCTTAAGAGTCAGAGCCTTTTTATAAAATGTTTCCCTAATTTACCTACAGAGCAGCTTCCTAGAAACAACAGCTGCTGTACCTAATTAGCATTAATCACCTTGTTACAGAAGAGCAACTGGGAATAGTACAGTACTTGAAACACTGTCAAAATGATACACTAATGGCATTGATCTCTCCGGTCTACTTCAACTTCCCCTTTATTATTCTGTTTTTCGTATGAACAGCTTCAGAAGTCACAAGTCTTGGAGCAGACTGGGAAGTGATGATGCAGAAAAGGAGCCACAGATGGAGGCAGATACAGAGCCTTTCAGCCTACACAAGATGCTTGCTGCCTGCTCTGTTTGCCACTGCACTCCCCAGTTCTGCATTTTGACCCGTGGCAAGAGCAGTCCTGGAAGAGGATGTCTGAGCATGGCATCCTTTTGAGCAGCACTGGGATAGGTTGTGTGCTGTATGCTTTGTGGGTCTTCAATGGAGAATTTTCAGATGAGCTCTGAACCTACAGCCTACCCCAGGAGAAGGGGTTAAATACCTACACCAATCGAAAGATCAATCTCAGAAGCCACATGGGGCAGTCTGTCATTTACTGAGATCAGAGACCTTCTGCAAAGTTTCAACCAGATATGCACCAATTTTGTTAAGCTGAACCCTGAGGGCTTTGTAGTTCTGACTGATACTCCTGGTACTATTCCTCCCTGATCACACGGCAATTCAATATCGGCCATGAATACACAGCAGCAGGCTGAAAGGCAGGAGCTAACAACACAGACGTGTCATCAGCCTCTGTCCCGAGATGGATTATCTCCTCTGTTCACTTCAATCTCCACCAAGGTGGGGCTCAGTCACAAATTAGTTTTGTCCAAGTCGGACACACCAGGGAACACCATCCTCTGTGTCCTTGTGACGGTGTTCTTGCTGCTGTTTAACCCTACCAGCTCTGCTTGGACAAAGTGAACAGCATGCCAGTAACTTCCTTGAGGTGGGACTCAGTTTCTCTACCTTAGACACTCAGTTTTCACGTACTTTTATGACCCCTTCGAGGAACCTTCTAAAAGCAGTGCCTCTAGTCCAAGGAGAGGAGGTGTTTACATCTAAGGCCACAGGCACCCTGGAGGGCTGAAGCTGCTGTAAGTGTCTCTGCCTCTCTCCCACATGTCCATCTGCAGACAGGCATGCAGGACATTTACTGCCAGGTTCTCAGTGCGGTGGATGTGCTGATGAAGATGCCTCTGCCACAATTCCTCAACCCACCTGTTGCTTGTTTCGCAGCACTCCAACCAGTTTCCACATTGCCCATTCTGTTTTAACACAAACTAATGTCATTGACTGCTAGGTAAGACGGACACAGACTGTCTGGGTAGAGATTTCAGACCAGAGAAGGGAAATTAAAAATGCAAACTAGAAAAGCAGATGGCATAAGCTTCATTAAAATAATATCTCGTCTCCTGGGAATGCTAGGAGGATCTGTTGCCTTCCAGTGGATGTGGTGCCCTGAGATTTACACTTGGGGATTATTTTGTTCCTCTCTCTATCCTTATCATAACTCTCCTCTGTTTTCAAAAGGCTTGTGGTATGTGCTCCATCTGGATATGGCTCCTAATAAGGATGTGCTGGAGACATCTCTTAAGCACTAATGTACACCCAGCCCCCAACTCGTGCTGTCAGGAGTCTCCTTATCAGTGATCTAAAAGAGAGAAAGAAGCATGGCTGAGCCTTGCAGCTCCTGATAGAAAGACAAAGAGGGAGTGTTAGAAAAGTAACAAATACATAATTACTATGGATGCAATATCAGTAAGGGATTAAAATGATAAACTGTGTGGACTGGGAGATCTTATTTCCCCTTGGTGTGAGGTTCTTTTTCTTGATGTGGCCTTGGCATTAAGCACTCTTCCAATTATAAACCAGGCATAACCTTTATGAAGTCACTAGAAATACAAGAAGTGAAGGTTTTCCTCTATCTAACTGACCCCCCTCAAGCAAACATGTAGCCAAATATATTTATTTAGAGGGAACAACCGAGGGAAAGACCACTCAAGCAGCAGGATAAATCTGTGTGCAGGGCGTGCAGTTTTCACTCTCTTTCCGTCACACTTCAATCACTGCACTGTCTGGAAGCAAAACTTGTATTCATGCTGGGTTGGTATTTAATTGAGCTCACTTGAACCAAGCTTCCAGCAAGCACATACGACAGATTTATACATGAATCTTCGCAAACTGAAAAATGACATTTATCAACCTTCCATCAGAACATCTGACATTTGAACAATTGATTCTGATTTAACAGCGAAAAATGCCACCATCCATATGGAAAATATGCAATAGGATTAAACCCCTAGATGCTACCATCCCTAACAATGGCTCTGCCAGTTAAGCTCTTAAACATTTATGTACCACCTTAACTTTTTCTAGCCTTAAAGAGATCAAAAAAACCCCTAGCAAGTTTAATGCAGAAGGGACAAAAAAATCTAGTCAGAGGATTGGGGGCCAGAGCTGGGAGATGCAATGATTAAGCTGCTAGAAAATTGTAGAGGCTGGACAGATTTTAAGAACAAGAGCAGCAGGAGCTGGTGTGGATTAAAGGCATGTTACACTGGCTACAGACAATACTGTTAGTCTCATTTTGCCTCAGACAACCTAGCGCATATCTGGGTACGGCTAAGAGCAGAGAGCTGATCCAAGTGCCGCTAGGTGTGTGTTCGCCTCACTAAAGAAGGACACTGTTTCTACAGAGAGGTGTTGGAGCAGACTTCCCTCTGGAGACAAGGCAGGAAGATGCTTGTCAGTCTTGCAGGACAATTCCTCTTCAACAGGTAGGTTTCACCCACTGTTATCTTCATAAGGATACTGTGGTCAGCACTGAGTTCACTGGCAGAAGCACCAGCTGGAAAGGAGGTCCTGGCAAACAGTGTGCCTCTATCTACTACAAAAACTGTTCAAACACTTCAATACCTCCCTTTGACTCTTTATGCCACTCAGCACTGCCTAAATGAAATAGAATTTTTCCTGTGTGGAAAAGTAGAACTTCTGGCAGAAAGGCTCATCATCCTCTTCTATCCGATCCCCAGAAAAAAGCTCCTAAGTTCTGCAGAAGTGTGACTGCAGCTTGTTTTCATGTATTAGTCCATTTCAAGAATTAGTAACCTTCCAACTAATGCAGTCATCTCCAGCTGATAAATTTCAGCTTACAGAAGATTGAGTTTCTCCTATCTTATTCTTCTCATTTCTATTATTCCAGTTTTCATAGTTTTTTCCTCTATGCCATTTCTGAGTCTTTATGGTACTTATTCCTCCCAAATACACTCTACTAAACTCTCTTTGCTGACTCCTGCTTTTTATATAAAAGTCATTAATGAACATATACATAAAATGACTGTTGGAGAACTCCATTAGCAATGTTCTTTTTTCCGATACTTTCTCCTTCAACACTACCTGATGTGTTTTGACTTCCCAAGTTTCTCATTCTACCGGCTTTATCTATAATACTGAGGTTTGTTAAGGATCTACCTCAAATCACTTTTCCATTTAATTTGTATGAATCGAACTTGTTTACCCTGAATCCAGACCTATTTTCAATGATCTGATCTCCTAGAATGCTCTCATGACTTACCAAAGCCAAGTCTAAAAAAGCACCATTTCCTGTCACTTTAGTGAATCTCAGGAGGATGTTTTTATTGCCTAGAACGGCAAGAATAACGCAGACTTACCAATAATAGCATCAATTGCTCTCTAACCTGTTTCCTGGTGTTAAATTATCCAAAACTACTACTGCTGTAGTAATTATCTATCTAGTAACATTAAAGAACTCTTGTGGCAGTGAAAAAGGATCCTGGTGGCATATGGCATGCTGGCAGTAATTATCTTTTACCAAACTATGAATTGTGCTGTCATTAACACACACTGCTGCTCCCTGCCTTTTCCTGAAAAGCAGCCACTGGTTTTAGAATATTCATGACTTGCATAACCACCCTCAATCAGCTTCAGCAGCATCCTCTCAATGTCACTTGTTCTGATGTGAAGGACAGCCAGGGGACTCCTTCCCGCTCCTACCGAGGATTTTTCTACACTTAGATTCCCATTTTTTAGCAAAAAGCACACTGTTCCTTTGGCTTGTCTCTCATCAGGTTCTTGAAGCTGTGTGGCTAAATAGTTGCTCAGGTTTTGGAGGCAGGACAGGCATGTGTGGATTGCTCTTGTAAGCATTAGCCTTGAAAGGACGCAGTGTCTTTGCTAACAGGATGATTCTGCTTCCAGAACTTAGAAAATATTGCTCAGAAATAGCCTGAGTATTTGTATGAGAACCTTTACAGACCTAAAAGTTGTCCAGTAATGCAGTAATGCATTAAACATTAAACATTACTGTCCATAAAACAGTAATGCAGCTCTGTCTTTTTCTGGTAGTGTCTCAACTCTCTGATCCTTTCCCTTTTGTTTGCAACTATTCTGTCCTCTCTTCTTTATACAGTCCCTCCATATTATCTTCATTCTTTATCTGGCCAAGCCTTGATCTCAGCTTAATAAAAAACCTGTAGGTTTAAAAGAACTATGCCTTGCTTTTAAGGCATAGCTTCCTTTCTTTACCACGTCCACGGGTACAGGTGCTTTACGTGTTTGTAGGTCAGCTCCCCGCGTCACAGCAGCAGAATCACAATGATAAAACTGCTCTGTGAGCAGCTTGGGGCTTGCTGGAATGCTCAGCCACAGAGATCTGCACGGAGATCTGCACATGATCCTGTATTGCAGGATTTGGATTCAGCCTTTTCACTCTCCACCAGCAAAGACTCACCTAATTTCACTTGAAGTGGGGATGGCTTATAGTTCATGGCTACAGTCTCTCCCTCTCTCGTGTCACAATCTCTGTCCGAAATAGCTGCAGCTGTTGGATCCTGTTAAGAAAGAACAGAAACAAAACAGAATGGTTTAGCTGAAAGTTCTGCAACCTCTTCTCTGAGTGGTTATTAGACGACTCTACCCCCTTCACATTCAGAGGGAGCAGAGAACATGCTGGTGTTTTAAATGCTGAAACCCAGGGGCAAACCACAAAACTTTGGAAGCACATTTACTATGTTAAAAGTACCTCTGGAAATGCCGAATTTCAACATCAGGCTTATATGATGAATGATATTAGGAATATAATGTGGATGGTGGGACACCAGTTCAAATTCAGCCTGGGCTGGCAGTAGTTCCAAATAATTTTCACGTGATGACTCCTTGGGGTGTTGTATGAAACATATTTCCAGTTTCAGATGAACTCCAAGTGGACCACTTGACCTCAAACTTAAGACTAAAAAGTTTGAGACCAGGTCTGTGTGAAAGTCCAGCTTGGAAGGAACGAGGGATATGCAGGCAGGAGAATTCAATTTCCAGTCCCTCTTAGGACTTATTTAATGGCTGACAAGAAAGATCTGTCAGCAGAGTACCTTCCACTGTCACTAAAACTTCCCTCCCCCCCAAAAAACAAATCTCCCCAAACACATTTTGCTCCTGCCTACTGGCAGACAACATGTACTGAACTCTGTGGTACGGCACATCAAAGAACTTAAGAGAGAAACAAACTACCAACTCAGACAGTTCTACCACTGATAAAAATATCTGAAGTCCTTTCACAGCAAACTGCAAACCTGTTGGAACTCTCTCCACTTAGCATCACAGCGAAAATTGAAACTGGTTTTCAAGCATGTTCTTATTCCCACCTAGAAGCCAGAAATTAAATTGAACATGCACGTACATATATGTGTATGTAAATTTGGGTGTATCATAGGTAGAGCTGCACAGGAAAAGCAAACATTCAACATTAGGTCCAATATATGAATAAACCATCACTTGTAAGAAATGGAACAAGGCATCATAAATTAAATATTAGAATACTATTCCAAACTGGTGAATTGATAATGTCTCTCAGTATCTGGAGTTTTATTTTGTACACAATTTCTTGTAACATGTAACTCATCATTTGGCACTGACACCTGCACACAAAGGAGAGTCACTGAGTTTCAAAGCAAGATAACATCACTCTTCCCTCTCAGTAAAAAAATAAAATCACTTGTTGAGCCACTCCTCTGCCTGCCTTCTCCCTGCAGTGCACATTAGCTCTTTTTAATACACTCTGCTTAGGAAATAAAATGTCATTTTTGAATTAGGCTCTATCTTGGTGGAAAGTGGTTAAATAACATACGTAGGGTTATAACATTTTATCAAAACCCTGCTCCTTCGCACTACCCAGTAGACTTTGACAGTACTTAAAATGGATGGTGCTTACAAGACCTTGCATTCAAGGACAAGGGCAATTTCTTCTGCTTTCTTCTAATGCAGTCACTCCTGCACTTTTCCTCTAACGCAGCAGTTTAGTGACTAGTTAAAAAGGTAAGAGCAAGCTGTAAACCAAAAAACCAGTCTCCAGGAGAACATTTAGGCATAAACCATAGATCAGTTCATGTGGTATCCTTGGAACACGGATCTGGTCTCAAACATGCCCAGATGAAGGGAACAGATCAGAATCCAAGCTGCAGGAAAGAATCATCATGGTGTGGCCTCTCACCGTTCAGGGGAAGGGAGCACCCAAGATTTGCAGATGCTTGTGGACAAAAGGAATGTTGAAAGTTAGAGGATCCACAAAATCTTACTAAGTTCTGTTAGTAAATTACACATTCTGCATGGAAATTGGGACACTAGTTCTTGGCTTCCTATTAAGCACCTAGCAGTGGGTTTAGGATAAAGGAGGGAGGTGACAGGGAAGAGAAAAAGAGAGAAAGGTGAATTAAAGAGGGGTAGAAAAAAAGAAAGTAAGAAAGAAAGAAAGAGAAAGAGAGATCACCAATCCTGGCTCCATTGCTGATGCAGCTGATGGGGTGTGCAGGGTATTGAGGTGCACACACATCTGGGCTTTGTGGGGATACCTTTTTGTAGATGAGTTTCCCTGCACTCGAGGTAAATTTATCCCTTTCTATGTAATTTAGTTACTGTGTGCAGTCCAGTCTTCTAGACCCTTCTGGAAATGGGTTGGAGGCTTCAGGGTATTTGGTGGTCTCCACATCCCCCTGCAGCCCATGCCAGCTTCTTGACCTTATTCCTACGCTTGTGCTGTGTTGTGTTGTGCTTATCTCCAGGAGCCAGGACAAGGATGTTTGTCCCAGAAATGTGTTGCTCTACCTCCATGTGGGCCCTTCTCCAGCCACATTCTCTATTCTTTCTCACGGTGTGTTATTGCTAACAATCCTTGGCTGTTGGTAACAACAATCCTTGGTCGGCTCCAGAGCCATCCAGCTATAGGTGTTTGAGACATACACATGAGCTCCCTTACCTTTGGGCTTCTGCACATGGGAATAGCTAGGTAACACAAAGGACATGTCTGTCTGGCAGACATGCTAGAATCTCTCCAAGAGGAATGTTTAAGGTGATGAGTGGCACCACTTGGGTCCAGGCTTCCTGCCAGTCTGGGAAAAGGCAGGATACAGCCATTTCTAAGGAACATGACTCCAAGAGCTGGATGCACCCTAGTTGTTACTGAACACAATAAGCAAGTCCTTAGAGCCCCAATCTGCTGGCTGCAGGAAGGCATGGGAGTAGACATATTATGGGAAATGACATAGTGTGATGGCCACATCCTGTCTCCTGTGCTGATGCAGTCCAGCAGAGAGTCCACTGAGCCCAAAGCCAGAAGCCCACAGGGCAGAGAAGGGGTCCAGCCACGCCTGGACTAGCCCGGGTTCACATTGTTAAAATCATGCTAAAACTCTAAATCCAAACCAGCCCTTACTTTTCATGGCAAACTGATGTGCTGACAGTAACTCTTCCTTTGTAGGTAACCTGACTGTGACATTAGACATCCATTTGCATCAACAGAGGGAGGGGGAAAACGTTCAGATGTGCCTTTGAAGATTTGAACTCTGAGCCTGGACCAGTGGACTCAGCTGGAGAAATCTCCAAAATGGGCTCTAGGCCAAACACACAGAAAAGGCTTCCTAGGCCTCCAAAGAAAACTACGATGATTTTCAAGGAGTGATTATTTCCATTCTGTCTAAGGCACTCATCTTAAAAGGAGACGAGTCTGTCCTTGGAGATGTGTTTCCCTCTCCCCACCGTCTAGAAGGAGGTCTGGCAGCTGGTGGAGCTTCTGACACTGGAGGTGGGAATGATGCAGGACATGGTAGTGGAGTTGGCCCTAGGAATTCTTCTCCAAGGTTCGGCACAATGCTTTTCAGCCCCAACAGCACATGTTACAGCTGCACAAGAGATCCACGACTTTCACAGAGGGATGACAAGCACCATCAGTCTGGGCAACCACCACTGCATGCATGGGCCAGGCCCACTTCCTCCAGAGAGTAAAATGGATTTGAGAGGAAACTGAGCTGGGCCAGGGAGAGTGTCCCCAGTGCCAGTGGGCATCTATCCCTGGCCTAGGAGTGGCAAGACACTGTCATATTCCCCATCCATCACTTCACAGAGGTTCTGCAGCAACTCACAGGCCTCCATAGTAACAATGCCCACTGTGAAAACAGCAGCATTCCCACGCCAGCTCGGCAGGAGCTGTCTCTGCACTAACATGCTCTGCTTCTGTGCATACTGAAAGGATGCAGTTCTCTCTCTACAGCTCAACTGCCCAGAGAAACGTTTACTTGACTGATTAGCCTTTTGCTTGTGAATGCCTAAGAGCACACTGAGATTCAACACAGGCTTTTGCTATTTGAATTCACTTGGCAGTTTTTTCTTTTTCACAAGCCCCCCTAGACCAACGCATTCAGCTCTGCCCCCAGTATCAAAATCTCAGCTACATGGTGTGACTCGTCCCAGGACAGATGATGTGATTTCTTTTTGCTCACTGGGGACAACACAACACTCCCAAACAAAAGGCAAGCGCTGAGAAGTGCCTGCAGGGGCTCTAGATGGCTAAAGGTATTTAATACATTAAAGGGATTTTTTTTGTTCCTGAGGCCTCTGCACGTCTTCATTCCTAAGGAAGAAATACATTCAATCAGAGCACTGCATGAACATTTGGCTGGGGCCAGAGTTTAATCAAAGTTTTCTCCCCACAAGCTCACAGCTTAATTGGGCATGCACAATCACAGCATTCGAACGGTGGGGAGTTTTCTTACTAGATTGTTTGTTTCTATAGGCTCGACACAAAGGATCTTGAAAACTGCCCTCCTGCTAGGAGCAGCCACATCCCACAGTGTGTGCACCATGTGCCATTTCTGAACATCAGAAATTAGTTCCAGCGAACCTTTGAGGAGCAGGAGTGCTGTGAATCATCGGCAGGCAGGACCACAGACAGAAGGTGAAAACACTTCAAACTGAAATCTGGGCTTCAAGGAAGATGGCATGCTTAGCAGGCTGTTTATATTTTCTCTTTTAAATCACTTTCCATTTTCCAGTACTTAATAAGAAACCATCAGCTCAAGAGCCTTTTAGTCTTATTACCTACCTCTCTCAATAACCCACACTGACTATGGGTGGAAACAGCCCCAAATGATGGAGCTGGGTGCTCGGTACAAACTCACCCTGGCAGCACCTGGGAAATGCAGCTTTCTTTGCCTTCCTTCACAGCCAACACTTCTGACCCTTTGCAAGCTTAACAAGGCCCCACTTTCCACTCTGGAAATCCTCGGGGACCCCAGAGCATGTGGAAGGGAATGGGCACACACAATTTCTGTGGTCCTCAGCTGCACCTCAGAAACGCATGTGCAATTTAAGAAGTCTGTATCTGTCCCTCCTTCCCATCCTCAAAACCAGTCATATCTACAGCTCTTATGAAAATGTTCTCCACTTTGCTGTCCGTAGGAAATTCTATGATCACCAAAGCAGCTCTGCTGCTTTTTCTGGATAAAAGCAGAGAGGCATGATTGCCTTCATCCTCTAATCTCAAGGAAAGACCCAGTATACAAGGCTTGACCATCACTTCTCTCATGGAGAGAGGCTTCTGTCTGACCACCATCAGTTGAATCAGTATGAGCCAACTGATCAGGAATATCATCCAGCTAACTTGTCTCTCTGCAGTACCCACCAATGATGCGGTTGCTGTCTTCTGTCCTACTTAAAAGATGCTGGAAGTCTCAGTACCAACACGTGTGTGACAGCTTACAGTGTGTGCCTGCAGCTCAGCAGACATCTGCTTTCTGGAGCTGCCCATGTGGATTGCATACTGCACACAAATGCTAACAGGAAAGGACAAGTCCAAGTGTTTTGTTTTTCCTACATCAAACATTGAGTTGGAAAAAATGGATGGATGTTCTGTGAATGAGGGACTGACTTAGTGAGCAGAAAAATAAGTGAGAAACCACACCCCCCCGAATACAGGGGGTACATGTGGGACAATGACAAGTTTCTATGATTCCCATATTGTCATTCAGACTCTCAGGCTAGAACATTGTGTTGCTAATAAATATTTATACCTTCAGTCTCTGCCCTGGCAACAGAAAATCCTGTGCTGTTGGCAGATTCTCTCTGCCTCAAGCTGCACCATGCCAGGTGTTCCTGACAAATCTGGCTGTAGACAGAAAGCTTCTGGGGAGGGGACTCTGATGTGCACAGGCAGGTATGTAAAATCTCACAGTGTTTTGGACAGCAGACCTCTGCAGCCTCTACATATCACTACAATATAGACATAAAATATCTATGAACATGAAATGCCCAAAAGACCCGCCAGGAACGAAATCATTGGGAACCAAGATGTGCCTAGCTTGATGTCTATGTAAGAAGCAGCATAAAGGAAAGGCTCATATTTATAGCAGATCAGACTTACAGGGGATCAATCCAAACCCAGAGTATAGATGAACAATGGTCAGTAATAATGGCATGTTTGGCAAGAGAAAGGAAAACATCACAGGACGATGTACAGCAGGAATAGAACCAGAAAGCCTCACAAAAGACTCTCTCAAACTCTCTTCCTCAGGCTTCTGCTTAAGGAGTTTTGGAGCCCATTTCTTCAATGGAGATGCAATCTCCTCATCAGTCCTACGGATAAAAGTTAGGAGCTACAGCCACACCAGAACACTAGAAGAATGGGGTTGCTCAGAGAAGAAAGGGGAAGACTAAGGAAGGATATAGTAGCTGTCTTCAGACACAGAAAGAGCTGCCAGAGAGAACAAGATAAGTATTTTTTTTCATGTTTTTGATCACTCGAATTTTTTAAAAAATGATTATCTTAAAGGTCAGCAGGGTTACAAGGAATTACACAAAACTGTAGAGGTAAGGCTAAGGAGCTGTACACTTGTCTGACGAATTTGTGGCATTCTTGTTGCAAACCCAGGTTAGAAACTGATGTCACACAGAAAGTCAACAGAGCTGATCTGGTTTTCAGGCAGACTGATCTCGATTTGGTGCAAACTGTGAAGATCCCTGGTCTTTTCAGGTCCCTCTCCCCTATCTGTCTTAACAGGAGAAGAACTTGCTTCTAGGCCAGACTTATTTAGTCAGAACACCAGTCTATCCTGGAAGACAGGTTCTCCAAATTCCTCTACGCACTGCCAAGGACCATGGCTGACCTCCACCTTCACTATGGGAGAGCTGAAGAAATCTTTTTCATAGGTCTCACATATTGAAGGAGCTCCAGAATCACAGGGGGTCCAGAGCAGAAGGCTCCTGGGAAGACATGATTGCCATTTTTCATCAACATGTGCACTGTGTCAGATCCAGAGCAGTAACAGTTCCTCTCAGCATCCCCACCCGCCCTGTACTAAAGTAAAAATAAATGGCATTTTGGTGACACAGTGACTGATGTACTGAAAAACATTCTGATAGCTACTGACTTGGTTTCAACAAAGCAATAAACAACAACTGTTTATTGACTTTCTACTAGCTCTGCCAATGCACCACTTACAACACTGCTATTTTCCTACTCTGAGCAACTACCAAACAGATCTTATTTAGCAAATTAGGCCTGCAATATCCACTACAAGATCCAGATTTTGAACCTGGTTAGTTAATAACTGTAAGACAAATTGGTGTTTGAAACCATTTTATTTCAGCAATGGAGAAGCCAGCAGTGTTAATATTGCTGCATGACTAAAACCTCTGTCTTATTAATGAAACTGAACTAGCACATCACTAAAATGACTTTTTGCTGTGTACACCTGCAGTCCGGGTAGCTCAATTCACTGACAGGTAATGAGGCATTCAGACCATTGCTTTGCTTCAAATGGGGGCAGAAGAGAAGTGCCAGTCTCCCTGTGGGTGCTGCAATGCCTGGGCTGAAATGCTCCCTTGGAAGCCTGGCCACAAAGGGCCTGCCCGACTGCCACATCCAGGCTGGATAAAATGCAGCAAACAGGAAGGCAGAAGCTGTGGAAAGGGAACAAGATGTTTCAGTGGTCTGTTTTCCTAATCAAAAACGACATTTGCAGCACAGGGAAGAAACTTTTTTTTTTAAGATGATGATGGATGACTAATCTTGGGAGTCTACAGTAGCAGAGGAAGCACCAATTTAGTAGCTAGACCAAATACTTCGGGAAAGCATTTGAGGGGACAAAGAAGAAAAACGGGAGTAATTACATGATTTCTGTTAGATTTCTCTCTGAGAAGCCAGCAGCACAAGCAGCCCCATGTCCTTTCCTTTCAATCATGATAGAGTATATTTAACACCGTATTTCCCTCTAGGCTTTTCTCACACACATAAGCCATCTCTATTATCACATGCATTTATAAGTTTGGTATCTTGTGCTAGCTTTACATGACTTAAATTGGATCATTAACATTGCAAATTAGAGAAATGCCACACTGCACTCCCCACTGCCTGCAGCACTTGCCAAGTGGCTGGCATGCAATAGCTATTTAAAACCAGCTATTAACTGAGGTATGTTTTCAGGATGATTAAATATCAAAATAATTCCTTCCTTGTAAAGGATATATACGTGAAGATATTACACCTTTCCTTTTGCACCTCTGATTATACAGCCACAGCTCTGAGGAGCAACATGAGTATTCGAGGCTCTAAAGCATCAGAGATTCCTCGGTAGCTATTGTAAGAGTCAGTTCAGCAACTGGCATCTGGCCAAACCAGGATCATAAAAAACCCCATACAACTTTACAACTGCTCTTTAAACCTCAACTCTCGAGGGGAAAATACCCTTAAAATGATTAAAAAATTGAGCAACATGTCAGAGCCAAGGTCACAGTGCGTTTGGAGGACAGAGGAAGGAACAGGAGCCCAGACCTTTGGCTACATATTCCAGCTGAATCCTATGGAAAACTGCATGGCCCGAGTACTGTCTGCAAGGGACCATGGCAGGTTCTTGTAGTGACTGAATTCATGCCCATTGCTATTGTCGAGAACTTATTTCAGGTCTGTGTCCCACCCTTACTTCTTTGAGGCTTTAACAGAGCCTCGCCAAGAGGAACAGTCAGTTTTCAAAGACAGAGCTGTTCTCCACCTCAAATGAAGACCTTCATAGACTCTCCTGCACGGTGGAGGGGAACTGTGCTTCCTTCCCGTGGACAGCTCTGGGGAACTATGCTTCTTTTCCATGGACAACCCTAACAACTAGAGAAACTGACTGAGGAAGTGCAAGTAGAGCCACCATTATTGAAACGCCATGACTGTTAGCATCTATAGAGTGGTTTATGGATTCTCTCCATGTGCAGCTAGGCTGTCTCAGCTGTACATGAAAGACAAAACCAAAGTTTGCCTGAAGGAAACACTAGAAATCTTGGTTGATTCTAGCAGATACTGCAGAAGTGATGAATGCTGACCAAAAAAGACCTGGCGCAATACAAACGACAGTAGTAGAGCCCTGTAGCAGTGATGTTAATTCCCACCAGTGTCCTGGAGATTGGATAATTGCTTCCACAGGCCATTGATTGGATCCAGCACGGCAAATATCATGTTATTAAGCTTTCAGAGTCTCTGGCCGTAAGAACAATAGCTGGAAAAGCTGGGATGGCTCCACATCCACACCTTTCAACAGACCAAGGGCTCTAAGTGGTTCAGTGTCACAGCTCTTACTAGCATAAATCTGGGTTCACTTGTTCTTTTCCAGTTGGTTTGGTTTTTGCTTTTGTTTTTGTAAGGCAGCTGATTTTTACATGTTCAACTTCCATACAAGTGTGATGAGTGAGGTCTTGCTTTTCACTTCTGGAATATCCCTGGCACCTTTAATCCAATACCTCAGATCCTTTTCTGAGCTGTTGGATTGCTTCTTCTGTTCACTCACAAATGATAATTTCTCATCCAGCCTCTCTCCTGTACCTAGTAAATCTCTCTTCTTCCAGAGAGCAAGGGTGTCTGGCTCTGAAGGTTCTCTGACTGTGGTCTCAACCCAGGAAAGGAGACAGGCTGTAAGCAGGATACAAATGAAGCTCCAAAGAAGCACTGTGGGGTCTTACCACTCTGGAATGGAGGCTCTTCAGGGAAGCTATCATAGCACCAAGCCTGTGAGAGTTCAAGAAGCATTTGGACAATGCTCTCGGGCACATGGTGTAACTTCTGGGCTTGTCTTGAGCAGATCCAGGAGCTGGACTCTATAAACCTTGTGGTTCCCTACCAACTCAGAATATTCTATGATTCAAGAGATTTATCAGGCACCGTAATGGATGCCCAGTGGCATTCAAAGCTCTTTAACACATATAAAAACCACACATTTTTCCAACACAACCCCAAAGATGTGCAGCTGCCCGGGGCTCATGCACCAAGCACATCTGCCACACTGCAGACTGGTAGAGATCTCAGTGGTGGACACCAGCTCAGCCTGGACAGAGCAGAGACTGACAGAGCCCACGCTGTTGCTGAGCTCAGAGCTTTCCCAGGGGAAAGGCCTGAGAGTTCGCTTGTCCATCCTGCAAAGGTGGAGCCCAGTGACAAAAAATTGCCAGTTTCTCTGCACCAGTAGAAAAAACAAAGCCACCAAGCTCAGAGTTCAGCAGCCCTTTTCTCTTTAGCACCACGCTTTCAACTTGTCCCGAGAGACAGAGAGCTCAGCCATCAGATTTCCATATTTATAAGGAGAGAGTTTCTGTTTAGCCAAGCTTGCGACAGAAATAACCCTGCAAACAGCAGCAGGAGCATCAGCACGGCAAACACATCTGAGGGGCAGGGTTGTGAAAGCCAGGGGAGATCTCAAGGCACTCTCTACCTTGGCATGGCTTTCCAGCCCTGCCTGAGAAATTCTGAGGGCACAAATCGTTTCGGCTTCTAAAATAAGAGCTCGCCTCGCCCCCGCCCCACACGCCTGTATCTCCGTGACTAATTAGCATCCGGAGGGATACAGATTCTCTTCTGATAAAGCAATGCTTGGCTCCCTTCTCCCCTGACACATTTGTATTAGAAATATCCTCATTATATGACTAATCAGGAAAGCTGAGACAAAGGCAAAGAAGCCGACTTAAAGGGAAATCACTGATTTTTTTAAAAGTGGCTTATAAATTATTCTGTCTCCAAAGGGCAGGGATATTTCCTTCCCTCCCAGTACTGAAAAAAAAATGCAAAATTGAGGTTCCTGAAGAAAAATCCATTTTTATTACAGAAGCAGTGGCTTTTATAATTCCCACTATTTACTGAGCTTGCTCCCAATTCCCTTGGTTACTGCAGGGTTGCAGTATGTGCACGGCAAAGGTCTTGGAGAGCTTGCCAGCCCCGTGCTGCCCACAGGGGCTGGGCTCAGCAAGGTGCCCGACAGCTGCAGCACTGCCCAACACTGTGGATGGGAAGTGACAAGGCTGGTTAGCAGTTTACCACATAGAGTTTAAAAGTCAGCAGCACACAAAATATCAGCCACATCCCTGGCTGTCCCTTGAGAGGGTCTGAAGATATTTTAGCTACATCTTTCATGCAGCACAGCAGGCTGAGTGAAGACCAGAGTGTATTGAGGTAATCTGCGCTTGGCAGAAGGTCTCTGAAATAAGGGCAAGCAGACACCATTTAGCAGCCACAGAAGAGCTTTTTAAAGGAATTTGTTTCCCTTGCACACTCCCTGGAACAGAGCTGGTGTCCATCCAGTTCCATCTTGTCTCCTTCACCTCCCGTTGACAGCACCAGAAAGAGATATCAGGCCAGACAGCTTCCGCCTCGCTTCTTTCAAGGCAGCCCCTTTATCAGCTGAAATCAAGCCATCTGTCCCCAGCACCCTTTGAGGAGCCACAGCAGATTGTGGAGCATGGGAGGATGCACTGCATGACGCGGAAACAGGAGGTCGAGAGAGCTCATTGCATGCACAAAAATCCAAGCCAGATGCCCATTTGAGCTGGGAATGGAGACGAAAAGGTGAGCGCACCACCAGCGCTCCCTGGGACAGGCTCAGGCACATGCACAGGCCCTTGGTCTTTATTCAGCTCCCTCGGGACTGCTGCTCCTTCTGCTGCAGATACACAGACCAGCCCCAAGGCCCTGCGCTGGCCCTCCCAAAGGCTTTGCTGGAAGACAAAATGCTGTGAGCCATGGTGGGGGGGGAGGGGGGTTGCTTGCTTTGCTTTCTAAGTGTGACTGCCCGAATCTTTGCATTTTGAGAGTTTTCAGTTGCCAAATATCTACTCTTTGGGGTGAAATTCTGCACTTCGGACATTTCTCTTAGCCTAATCTGAAATATGTTCCATATTCATATATATTTATATGAATACCTTTTTCCTCTTTCATTTGTTGTGGTGGGGTGCTGGGAACACATTTAGTCACCTTGAGCCCTCCCCTCTAAGTGATATCCCTCTATGCAAGTACAGCCCCAGGCCGAGGCTGATGAAGGCAGTGGGACTGGCAGGGGGTGAGCAAGGAGGAAAAGCAGGATCTGGCAGTAGAACAAGAGCTGGCTGGAGAAGGTGATGGAAGAAAGAGACTGGATGGATAGCTGGATACCCAGGAGGAGAAAGAAAAACAGCTGAATGACGGTCCTAGAAGAACAGGTCCAAGAAGAGAAGGAAAAGACAGAACAGGGACAGGGAAAGGCACCCATGGTTAAAAGCACTGGAGGACAGAGCTGTCACACATCAGTGATGTACCCTCCCAGGCAGTGCTCTGCCAGGGCTCACAGAGGTGAAGGACAACATCTGACCACTGCTGTTACTTCTCTAAGTGATCTCAGACTACCTTTGAGTGAAGCTCCAGAAGCCTTCTGGCAATGGATGGATTTAGGAACCTGACTGTCTCTGTGACCTGAACACAGCTAAGGCTGGTGGCATGTAGCGAAGTGCTCACACAGAGCCCAGAGCCATGCTGGTGATGCTGTGATAGGACATGCTGCGGTTTTTTTACAGTGCATTTTTCTCTTTTAAAACTGCAGGGAACTGACATTAGAAGAAAATAGCAGGGCTAGTTTTCCAAGCTTTCAAATACAGCTACTGAGGCCTAATTTGAGTCCCTGCACCCTATGCGCTACAACACAGTCTGTAATGACATACTCATGTAAACCCCTTCCCTTGGCAGTTCAGCAAGGACCTACGCTGGAGATGAATCAGGGTTACACAATGAAAGAACAGAAGCCCAAGCTTGTGGTTTCTTGCAGAAGCTGCAAGTGATGTAGGGAAAAGGAGAGCACAGTGCAGAGACAGAAAGGTGGTTCTGTGATTACACAACATGGAGCTGCCCTAGACAACTGGGACTCTTATGCTCTTACAAGAAATGTGCCAAGTCTCTAAAACCAGATTTCCCAGAAAGGGTCACTGATAAGGTCTCCCTACTTTGCTGGAACACTGGATCACAGCCCTGCAGTGTGATATGCTGAGTGCCTACAAATGCTACCAAAATTGAGTGGGAGTTGCACTTTGTGCAGGTGAAAAGACGCAAATCAGAAGAGGGAGAAAAGACGCACACAATAGGTACCTTACACTATACACCCCACATGAATTTCTGGCCTTAGCAGGTCTGTCTCAAGCCCTTATCTGTGCAGCCACAAGATCATGAGAGAGGAAAGGTATTTTGAAAAGACTTGAGACATCTGGTAATTTCTGGCATTTCTAATCCATCCCTTCACCTAGCAGCAGGGCTACAGAGATGAACAAGATGAACTTTGTGAAGTGCTCAGATGCTATCTGTCATGCCAAATGCCATAGAGCAGTCCATAAAATGTCTTTCTAGGCCATCAGGGGAGTTTTGTTCTTATGCCTTTCTTCATCTTGTGTGTGTGTGGCTCTGACACGTCTTTCTGCACCTGAACTGTTTTTCCAGAATCGGCCTGTGAATGTCTTCATGCTCTCTGCCCAGATAATTTTCTCATGAACTTATTGCTTTCTCATTATCATCCAAACAACTGAAATTCAGGGAGAGAGCCAATCTTTCAATTATGTCACACACCCCTGATCAATATAAAGAGTCACCTCTCTACCAATCTGTCCTTCCCCCTGTCTTGAAAGCCTATTTGCAGGCTTCCCTGCCAGCATCACCCCTGGCCTGTGCAGCCATTCTCCACCAAAAACTGTGAGAGTAGAAGGCCTCAGTGAAGTAAGAGCTATTGAAGTAAAGAACTATCACAAAAAATGAGAGAAGCACCCTTACCTTGATCCTACCAAAGACTTGTGCTCACCCCAAACAAGGGTGCATGCCCTGGGATGACCTGACACTTGCAGAAGTTCCCTTTCCAGACCTACTATTTAGAGGAATGCCAGAAGTGCTGAAAAAAGAATGTCTATTCCTTCTCACACTGTTTATTTCTACTTTGGTATAGATCCCTGCATCCATTAACCTGAGTCCTGTACCAGTGGATCCGCAAGCTGTAGGAACGGATTTGCAACTCAGCCTCTTTCCCCTCACCACTCTGACTCAGCTTTGGGATCAGTATCATTCAGCCTCACTAAGTCCCTAATACCTTGTGTTTTGGAGCAGGAGTTCAAGTATCTACTAACCCTTTATCTCTTCTTTGCCATCTCTTTGACTGTTTTCGTCCCCGCAGCATGCCTCCAATGTGCTGTGTTAAGAAGAAACAATCTCAGCATTTTCACCATTTCTTTCTTTCTGGTTACAGATGCTCAGGCTCTTCCTGATTCCAAAATACTGTTTTTACGATGGCTGAGCACAAGCACACACCATGTTCCAGGCCGCACACTACTGATCTAGGATGACTTCACAGTTTTTTGCCTGCATTTTAATCTCCCTGAACTTTTGTTTGCCTTTATGTCTCTATCACCACACTGCACAGCTGGCTTCATTCCTGTTCCCTGCAGTGATGCTAAGTTTTTTTTCCTCTGTGTCTCAGCTTTCCTACTTACCTTTTAATCTTTCATATTGTTTTTGCAGGAGAGGTCTGAATCATTTTCCCCTGTTTCGTATTCGGGAAAACTGAGATCCAGAGGACTAAAGCTGCTAAACACAAAAGCAGGAGAATTGGGTCCTCCTCCAGGGTTCTGTCCCCTGCAACAAGAGCATCTTCATAAAGGCAGTTCTACAGAACACGTTAGAGATCATGCACCAGAAAGCAATGAGGACCAATATTACACCTCAAACTACACTGCAGGGGGAAAAAAGTGGTCAGGAACTGCGGCTCCAGCACTGTATTACAGTCCTGAAATATGGTCCCTTCCTGCAAGCATTTTAAATGAAGAAGAGAATTACATAAATCACCAGTCTCACATGCCAGACCATTCATCAGATGTTTCAAATGTTGGTGTCAGTACACATGCTTGCGTCTTCATCCTATTATCCTTCTTTTCCAGCAAATTGTTTTTCCAGAATTAGCTTGTGAATGTCTTCATTCTCTTTGCTCAGTTAATTTTGTCAGGAACTTACCCTCTCCAATTATCATCCAAACCACTGTAACTCACAGAGAGAGCCGATGTTTCAATTATGTCACACATCCCTGATCAGTGTGAAGAGTCACCTCTCTACCAATCTGTCACTTCTGACAATTTCTTCTCCTGATGAGTCTCACTCATACAAGGAGCTTGGAACTAAAAAGGGGAAGAGCAACAAATGATCTTAAAAAGCAAATTTAAAATGTGCATCTTTTCTTTTAAGGTACCCTCTCGGTTTTAAGTTTGGAGCTGCGCACAGTGTGTATAGAAAAACAGAGACCAGAGAAAGAAACAACAAAACATAAGAATGGGAACTTCTGGGGTTTCAGTTCAGTTTCCAAGCTTTTCTAAGAATCAATACAAGGGGAAGCATTAGGAAGAGCTTTCACTATCACTGAAGCCTTTTAGCTTAATAAGGACGGCTTAGACAACACATTCAGATACAGGAGAGATGGTTCACACAAAATTTCTATAAGAAAGGTCCCCTGAGCCCGGTTCTATCTGTGTGTCTCCACAGCTTTCAATTAACACTGCGGGTAGGCACAGAACACTTACAGCTCATTATTCTCTTTTCAAATACTGGTGGACATAAGATATTTAGCTGAAAGAGCCCTTTGTAGATCTTTTAAATTCCATTATCATTACGAAGACAGGCATCCAAAAGAGATGTTTTCCTTACCTAATAGTTTAATCTTCTGTGGGGTAGAAGCAGCTTTGTGCATTAATTTAAGGTTTTCAACATCTGTGCTGCTGGAAAAATCTATCTGAAATGTAAATCTTCAGAGCAATGAGGGATTGAAGCTGAACTCAGGCACTTGACTTATGGAGGCATAAATAGGAACATTACTGGATCAAATATTCATCAGCCTCCCAATGAAATAAAAAATGGTAAATAAATCGAAGTATCTCTGGGTGATCATTCTCATTATCTGGCTATACAACATAACCAGTGAATCACTAAAGAAAGCTTGTCATTAGCTGTTAATTGAAGGCACTTTCAGAAAGTGCTGCTTAAGCCTTGAAAGATCGACTGTCTTTCCAACTACTACCTAATGTGTATGTTAGAGCTGTATTAAAGCAGTCTCATTAGGTGCCTGCCTCCAGCGCCACAGCTCAGAGAGAGCTTCTGACGCTTTAGATGAAATTCACGTTTGAAATAGCTCATCTACATACAGCCTAACCCCATGGCACATCTTCAACATACTTTACTGCATACAGATCTATCTAAACTGATGCTCATGTCGTAGAAACACAAGATAACTAAGTGCATTGCAATGGCATTCAAAAGAGGCAGCAGAGTCCTGGCCCATGGTGATGTACAATCAAACAATGTGCCAATGACACACATCATAATGATCAGCCTGTAAGCGGAGAGCACCTGCCTCAGGACAGGATTTTAGGTTTGCTTGCTCTTTACTGCTCTTTCACATACCCTCTTTTGTTCTTACCATCCTCCTCTCCTTATTTCCAGACCTTTTATTTTCACTCACTAATGGGAGCCTGTTAGTGCTGAAGAGGGTCTCCCGTCGAGACAGTAATTCCTAGATGAAACACCATACTTCCCACGAAGCAGCCAGCTTCTACCTACCTGTAACATGCTCTAACCTGACAAAACGTGAAGCCTTTCAATTTACTCTAAAGTGGATACACTTCCATTTAAACTTTTCTCTGCCTCTACAATTGTTGAAGTAAAAATCCGTCTTGTAACTACTTTACCTCCAAAGCAATATTTTCAATCTCAGTTATAGGGCCACCTATCAGAACTCGAAATCGGGCACCACCACAAGAGCTGGTGCAAACTGCCTGCAGAACTGCTGCTTTTAATAGAGGGTTGTGATGTGGGGTGATCCCGAGACAGCACACAGGGAGCCTGAGCCCAACAGAACAGGGTCACAGAAAATGAAACAGAGTTGTGGCCAGAAAACACCCAAAACAACTTAAGTGGCTCATCTATTCCAGAGAGATGAATAATTTAATTGTAATCTGCGCTCCATACAGAAAAGGCATTAAGCTATCAGAGAGCATCCAAAGTAGGGCCACGGGGTTGGTGAAAGACTGGAGATGAAAGCATTATGAGGAGTGGCCAAGGTCACTTGGCCTGTTCAGCCTGGAGAAGAGGAGACTGAGGGAGGAGGACTCATCATAGTCTACAACTTCCTCATGAGGGGAAGCAGAGGGGAGGCACTGATCCCTTCTCTGCTGTGCTCAGTGAGAGGACCTGAGGAAAACGGCCTGAAGTTGTGTCATGGGGGGTTTACACTGGATATCAGGAAAAAAAATTTCATCCAGAGGGTGGCTGAGCACTGGAAAAGGCTCCCCAGGGAAGTGATCATGGGCCCAAGCCGGAGTTCAAAAAGTGTTTGGACAGTGCTCTCAGGCACATGGTGTGACTCTTGCAATGTCCTGTGAATGGCCAGGAGCTGGATTCGATGATGCCTCTGGTTCTCTTCCAACTCAGCTTATTCTAGGTTTCAGTTTGCACAGCCACTAGAATAAATACCAGATGTGAAGAACGACACGAAGATTGTCTTACGTTTAATCACAGGATAGCAGTGTGCACCTACCCTGTCTCTGTTTTTTATGCTTCCACTTCCGCAGTAGTTGCAAACATTTGAAGCAGAGCAGCAGGCCACACTGAGCAAAACCTGTGCTTACACAGAGACCTGTAATTCACTCAAATTTCCCACCTCAGTAATTTAAGAGTTGTTCTGCTCTTAAACTATGTAAAATCCCAGCAGAATTGCTTTGATCAGAAAATAATAATAAATAGCACAAACAGTACAGTTTAGGGCCATTTACCTCAACTCCTCCAAGGGCTTTTCAGATACAACTACTCCCCCAACATTATTTAATGGGGCAGGGTTCAGGGAATTTGTGACTGACTGCTTTTGAACCTTCCAAAACCACCTCTATGGCTGAACTCCAGTTTGAGCTTCTAGCTCTCAGGTCCAGCTTTTATAGAAAGCAAATTATGAAGGTAGCTGCCTCCTGCCATCATGCCCATGACAACCCTGAGCTGCTGACAGTAACCCCTGAACAAAGAAACAATGTATGGCATCTTACGCATTAATACATGCTAAACGTTTTCATTTACAACCATGCCCAGCACCACGTACCCCAACACTCATATAAACATTTTGGTAACTGTTCTGTATTTCCATCACACAGGTGGGTATCCAATTGCATTAGCACACCATGTTTTAACTCCAGATACAAAAAGTACATCAAGTAGAACAGGAGCTTGTATGGTGGTTTGTGCAAAACCAAGATGCCTCTCACAAAAGCATGGCTGTGTGGAGAGCACAGATGCTGAAGTTGCATTCTCCCCTCACTTCAGCTTAACTCCTCACAGTCTCTACTCCCTGATATATCCAGCAACTGCTGCACTGAACAGCTCTTCCTGAGGCTGCACATTTCTCCTGAAATGAATATAATTTCCCAAAGGCTTCCAGAACTAGCCTAGCTCTTACACCAGCAATATAGTTTTCAGTAGGCAATTATCACAGTGAAGGCGCCTTAAGGGAGGAGAATGCAGCCCACTAACAACCAGCAAACAGGGCTTCTTACTGAGCCCCTGTCAGGAGGAATCCCTGCTCCTTCTCTCAGTGTAACCTCTTGAGACTTCTATCTGCAGATGATGGACAAAAAGAAGAGTTTTGAAATCACTGTTCAGTCACATCCCCACAGAGAGCATGGACTAATAGAGGCAGATGAACACAGACTACGACAGTGACTAGAGTCAAGACCTCAGCTATTCAGACGAGACTATTACTGCTAACACAAAGCATTCCCCCTTCCACCACAACCAGCTGCCAAGCTGACAAGTCATTCACCCACAAATTGTGACATTTGCTCGCATAATGTTTTTGCATTTTCTCCACCAATGGCACAGTTCAGCTGGCAGCCAAGGCTGGCATGCTGCTTTTTCCTTGAAAGAGGAGGGATATGGCTTTTCTGGCAGCATAGGCTACCTTATCATCTGATTTCCTCCTCGAAGCCGTGGTGCTCACCTGCCCAGAGAGCCTGAACAGCAGCTGCCCTCCCTGGAGGGAAAGAATAAAGTTGGGATCGCACCACTCCTTGCACACACAAGCATCCCAGTGCTTACTGCTGGGACCACAACTGCATTACCTGGCCCTCAAAGCCAGGACGCAGCTCCGCGAAGCCACCACAGCTGGGCTGTGCTGATTCTCATATGCTGCTGGCACAGCAAAGGGAGAGGGCTGCTGCACCTCATGTCCTATTCAAGATGACTGTCACAAAAACACCACAGGCCAAAAAAAGAGCCTCTGAAAGCTTAAGACTCGTACAGCTGTTTAAGTCTGAGGTGAGTAAGAGTCCATGTGGCTCTGCCATGTGCAGACTCACCCCTGCTTCAGAAGCAGGAGGTTAAATGCTACCTGAGCAAGCTTTGTGTTTTATATGCAAACAATTACATGGTCCAAACATCTGCTCTTCTTTCTGATAAACCTTCCTCAGTTGGAGAAATGGAGGGAAGAAAATATCAAGGTCTAGACCAAGTGTCTTTGACACAAATGCACACAGTAGCTCCCTTGTACAATCACTTCCAGCTGGAGGAACTTTTTATTCCCACTCATATCTTTCTAGCTGAGTGTGTTGCACCAGCACTGAAAATTAAGATATTGTTCCCCTTGTTTCAAAACAAAAATTTTAAAGGGGTGAGGAGCAACACTTCATTGCAGAATTACTGGAGTGACATTATACTTACCTTGTAAAGAAAACAGCAAAGTCTTACTTGAGCCCTGTCAAGATACCAGGATCTACGAACAACAAAAAAGCCCCAACAGGATGGAGGATGCTGCTTTCATCCCAGCCAGCACAAGAACCATCTGTTAAGAGATTCACTTACGTTGTTGGAGTAACAATGCCACAGCTGTTCTCCATGAATTAAAAAGAAAGCCAAATTGAAAAGAATTGTGTGTGTTTCAGAAGACAGTTAAAGAGACTCTCTTCTTTTTTATGGCATTTCAAAAAGATACAAGAAGGGAGATGCCACTGGCAAGCTCCTGCTTTTTCTCTATAGAAAACAGGAAAACACATCACTTTAACCCAAAAGTCACCACTGGTCTTCTTAATTTCATAACCCAAGGAATTTCAGTTAATACACATTCTATCCAGTAACAGATAATTTGAGAACTGTATTAGGGTATCGATCCCTGCGTGCTAAGTATACCTCCCAAACAAACTACAGATCCGTTCAGAACTGAACACCCTGCAAACAGAGGTGGAAGTAAGCAAAACAAAGCATTAGGTTCTTCAACGTCTTCCCAGCAAAAGAAGTGATGACCTAGAGGTCTTCTTTTAGCCAAGCGAAATTTCCTCTATTGTTTCTATTTATATTAATGACTAGGGCAAGCCTCATGCAAACTGGCATCCATTAAAACCTTGTATGAGAACAAGACGTCAGTTTTAATGTCCTGTGCCCAAGCCAACTAATGTAATTCCTGAACATCGCACTCAAACCATCTCCAATGGCATCTGAAACGCCCCTGGCTTCCAGTGCAGCGAGCAGACGAAGAGTCTGTATTCAGACCTCTGGCTGAAGATGTCAATCTCAGCCAGTGTGATGACTTCTTCACAGCAGCCAGGACATGACAGATTCAGACAGTGAGTAGTGTGAATCATTCTCTGCTCTCCTGAACCCGGATGCACGTGGTCCTGAGCCTTACCCGCTCCTGTTCTCCTGTGTCAGCTGTGACTTTGCCACTCTTGTTTCTGCATGAACACAGTGATAAACCAGTGATGGCTGAAGGTGTGCCCCACAGTCTTTAATTAGTATAGTCAGAAAAGCATTTCCATAAAATTAAATGGTCCAGCAAATCTGGACCATCAGGATCCAACTCTGCATAAGGAAAGGGCTTAAAATCCAAGTTCCAATCATGGAACACTCAAATTCTAAATTACAATTACTATTTTTCTTCCCTGTACAGAAATCTAATGCAATTTTTTTTTGCCTTGCAGATACCAAAAGCATAGCCAAGACTAATTAAATGCATCCCTTTCAGGAACACTGCCTAATAGATATTGGTAAGGCACAGATGTATTACTTTCCCTTGAAACCAGACTAATGTGGAAAAGTCTGGAAATGTTAAAAAATAATAAACATGAAAGCATGTAATAATTAACTAAAAAAAAAAACAACCAAACTGTTCTGCTTTTAAGAAACTGTCCTCTTAACTTCATGGCCTCACAGAACATTATTGGATGTACAGGCTGTGCAGTACCATAAACTGTGAAGATCAGGGCTACTGCTTCGGGCTAATCATGTAATTTTCCATGGGGTGGTTTTCATTTACAATTCACTTATTGTATCTGGAATTCTAATTGCAGCCAAGTACATTTTCGGGTTGTTCAAGGTACAATAAAGAACCAAATAGCTTAGAAAGGCAGCTTTAACTTTATAATTAGAAACATTTGCTATTTCAGGTGGCTTCTCCCTAGCATGTTTATTTGTTTCCCATTATACCTTTCAGCATGTTGTAAAAATAAATTATGACAACCACAGAGTGACTCATAGATACAATAAGAAAAGGGGAAGAGGAGTCTGGATAAATACGAGACAGCAGAGCATCTGTATGTTCACAAGCAAAGTGTCTTCTAGACGAAATAAAGACAGATAAGGAATATCTGCACTTGATTCCCATAAGGCTCATTAAACACAAGGTGACAGTGGCAATTCGTTCCCTTTTCCCCACACATGAGATGAGAATAGTTTATCTGTCGATGTCAGAGAAATGTTGTGCATTGGCAGCCGCCACCCCAGTGTAACCTGGTAGCTACTACCCACTGGAACAGTTAGAGATGCTTCTCCAACCACTCCATGACCCCAGTTAGTACTGACACCCCAGAACCTCCAGTGCTGCTGGCAGCAACCCAACCTCTTCTAGGAAAAGTCACTGGGAGCAGTCTGCAGTGATGGGGACAAGGCAGGCCATCCTGACGGGCCGTGCAGATCCTCCAAGTTACACTAACAAGTGAAACAAGAAGTTCGCGGTGCTGGGGGACAGCCAACACTGCTCCTTTGCAGCTAGTTTGGTGAGATCAAGAGCAAAATTAGCAGAAGGCAGGTTTCATAAACATTTTTTTCATTCAGGTTCTGGTAGAACTCAGTCTTCATGAAAATCTGTGGGTTTTTGTCCAAAGAGTATTCTAATGACTCTTGGTTATTATCTTTGCTGAACTGGAAACAAATGTGAAAGGTCTTCTACTGTCTCATCAGTTTTCCAACTCCCTAATTTGTCTCCTTGTAGGAGGACCATGGAAATGATGTTAGAGAAAACACAGCAAACAGCAGCTTAAATTGAAAAGGCCCAGAGTCAGTCGTTCCAAGGTTAGAGGAAGGGTCATAAATAAGTGGTTGAATAAAGACAGTTTTCTCTAACTTACAGGAATTTAAGAGTTAACCCTTTCCTACTGCTGTTTCTAAAGTGGGTATTAAGGAGCAGTGCTGAGCAGCAAATATTTCTGATTGCTTTATTTTCTGCCCCATATCATTGCAAGCTGTTTTTTCTATAAAACATACAAGGTTATAAGTGCCATTCCAGAACATACAAGTAAACACCAAATATCAAGTCTTCTAAAGACTCTCTCCCTCCTTCCCTGCTAGCATGTCTGGATGTTGCTTCAATCATCCTAATGACATAGGTGATACAGATAAACTCTCCTTAAGGCCATTTGTCAGAAATACCCTGTGAACAGTCACAAAAAGGAGGTCAGGAATCTACTTAAAAAAAGAAAGCAGAGCTGGACATAAGCACAAGATCAGACACCACCTCTTCTGAGTAGTTCTGTGTGTGGCTGCCAAATCCTCCTGCTGCACTGCTGCAACCCCTGACCCGTCCACCTCAAACACACCTCTGCATGCCAGCACTGCATGGGACACCCTGGTCAGGCTGCATACAGCCTGAGTCAGCATGAGGACATGGATTGGGGGTGGTTTCCTTCCCTTTTGATGGCTACTTTTTGGCCTTCTGTATAAGTAGATACATTGCTGATGGCTGCTTTTTGTGTTACACGACTTTATCAGTGCAGAGATTTCCACACCTAAGACACAACTCAAGACTGCAGACCATTCTCTGCTTGCAGTGCACCAAGGAAACCTGAAGAAAAATCTTTTCTTTCAATACTTTTGCTCCAACTTTACATTTAATGTACTTCTGCAGCCCCCACAGCCTGGTGGAGGGCTCTCACCGCAAGTCAAAGCAACGAGTAAGAGAATGTAATACCTAAGGTTAAGTTCTCCTCCTTCCATGTATAACAATCTCAATACAATCGACACTTAAAAGACATGTTTGCATTTAACATACTTTGTTATTCCCATTAGGATGCCTGTTTAAACCAACAGAATATTGCAGAGGTCACAGAAACCAGCTATCTTGACCCTTACATCAAAAAAAGTGAGGAATTCTGAATCCTAAAACTGTACTACAAACATTTACTAAAAAGAAGAAAAGGAAATTCTGACTTTGGAACCTGAGAAAATATTGGCTGTAGCCTAATAAAGCAAGCTAGGAGTAAGACAATTTGATAAATTCTATCACTGTTAATTAGGAATGTTTAACAAGAGATTAAAATTAAAATTCTTACAAGTTTCAACATAAGCAAGGGAATTAGAGAAGCTATCAAACATATTAGTGCCTGCCTCACTAAACAGGCCACGGCAGATGGAGAGGCCAGAGAAAAAGCAAAGATGGCCAGAGATTCTGCACGGAGCAGTGCTGTCAGCTCTCCCTCCTGTGGTGTCCATGTCCACAGAGCTCCCTGCATGTAGGGCATTCCAGAACACACTCACCAGGGCTTTAAGAAATGAGTCTTCTATCTGTGATAAAACACTCTCTTGGTGTAACATGAGCTAGCTGTGTGACGAAATGATGCCTTGCTGTGTTCATACCTGCTCTAGCTCAGCTCTGCTGACAGCAGGTACCAGAAGTAAGTGCAGAGCAGCGAGATCCACCTGCAGAAAAGAGGAGCCTAAAGCTCAGCTTAGGCTTAGACACACGATAGTCATACACATAACAGCAACTGAGTGAATATCCATCTGTGCCATGTAAATGATTAATTAGCATCTCCCCAGTAATATTCTACAGAAAAGACTTGGTTTATTACAACCAGACAGTACAATTGGCTCTTGGTGCTTAAACTCACTTGACCCTGACAAGTGTCTCCCGTTTAATTTGCCATGACATTTCTAAGGATCACCATCTCTGCCACAGAAATCATCTCTGCAGGCAAAGGATGTCCCAGGCTAGGTACTTCTGCTCTGAAGTAGTTTATTTTACACAGTTGTTAGCTTAAAACCTTTCTAGAAGATTCCCTAAAGCCAGAGCAGATTCTCTTTGGAATTAGCTTCTTCAGTAGTTAGTGTTGCCTTGCATGTCACGAAACACTGTGCCGTTTTATGCCTGCAGTGCTGTTGTCCTCCTTTTCATCCGAGGCTCCAGCAATTTTCCCACCTCCAGACTGGCCGTAGTGCTGCATCATAACACCGCTGGCTTCCAGCTCATCAGCAAAAACAAAGTGAGGGTTTTATGAGGCCATTATTCAGGTTCTTCCTGAGCCTGACTTTTTAAAAGCCAGTGCAAAATAGTTGCAGATAACACGGCTGCTAGCAGACTCCAGCACATAACTTTGAACAGTTAAAATCATGTAACTGAGCCTATGGAAAGTTTTAGGGACATAATAATAGCCTGGCCATAATGATAGGCAACAGACACCTAGTTATCTCAACTGCAGCAGTTAACAGAAGTTTACAGAAAACAAAACAAAAAAATTTTTTTTTCTTTCAAGCTTACAGTATCTTTAATTGGATTCCCAGGCTTAAGGTACAGAACAAGAAATGCAGGGAAAAGAAATGGAAATGCTAGAGATTAACTAATTTTAGAATCAACCACATGCTGTTTGCTTGCAGCTGGTGAATGACCTTTGCATTATTCTCAGCTAGCAGGAAATTCCAATCTACATTAATAAGCAGAATATTGTTCAGTCTTCCAACAGCATTGCTTTAAAGGCTTTCTTCCACATACAGACTTCAGTCATTTTCTTTGCACTTCTTCACACCGTCTGGTCATCTGAATCAGTGAAGTGGTTTGCAGCAGTGGTAACCACCATGAGGCTGCTCTCTCAAATGAAACACTCTACTCAGAAAGCTTTAAACGAAATGGAGGAGGGATCCTTCACCCTTCACAGCTATTCTGCAACAAGCATTTCCAGATGGTCACTGCTGCGAGACAGTTACTTTCTATGAGGGATTCACCCCAAATTTTCTAAGATTATTTTAGCAATGAAGGATTTAGTGTATGATTCGATGAAGACAAATGGGGTGCCATTTGTTGCAGACACACAGCTCTCATTAAACTCAATAACGGCTGTACACAGACGTGACTGGATTTCCAGATTTTGACTGCAACTTGCTGAAATGTTTTCAGCTACAATGAAGCATTTAAAAAGCAAGCCACAGCACAGTGACAAATCACTGTCTTCCAAATATAACTGTACGGAGGTCCTAAATTAGTTTTATAGAAATATTCTTCTGGTTGTTTTCTGTACTGTAGAAAGCCTGTCTGTGTGAGGTACCAGAGTGTTCTCCACTTGAGTAGGAAAGTCCAATCCCATCTAAATGGAAGTGATAACAATGATCCTGCCCACACAGCACCTTCTCCCCACTTTGCCCCCACACCCACAGCACACTGCTGTCTCCAAGAGTGGCTGCATTTCTGCAGCAGGGAAACCACATGTCTCTGTAAGAAGTGCTAAAGGAGTTCTATGGGTACTTAACTACATAGAAACAAGTGGAATTTAGCACAGCATCCAGTAATTCAATGGCTTGCTAGCAGATAGCAAGGGAACATTGTCTGGATGCTGGACAGCCAGTCTAAGACACATGAAGGCATTTCTGTTTGACAGTGTTTGTCAAACCAGGCTCATGTTTTGGTTACAAGAACAAACTCTTCATCCCATTTGGAAACATCTTCTGTACCTTGGCCACCCCTCCTCCGAGAATAGGCTGGTGGTTGCAAATGGCCCCTGTTCTTCTCTGTCCTGGTGCACCTCTGCCAGCTGCTGACTCACAGCAAGGCAGCATCCCTTCCCTCCTTTTGCTGGCTAACAAGGATCACAGGCTGGCTCAGTTTTGCAGGGACCTCCTGAGGTCACCTGGTCCAATTTCCCCTGCAGAAAAAAGGCCACCTAGACCTGGAGGCCCAGGACTATGATGAGATGGCTTTTGAATATCCTCAGGGATGGAGATGCCACCGGTGTGGGAAATCTGTGACCATGCTCCATCAGAGAAGAGAACGTTTCTGTTGCTATCCCACTACCTGTATTCATCTTCCAGGGCAAACTGAGGCAGGCAAGCAAGTGCTTGCTCTACTGCCCTAATGTGGAGACTTTCCTTGAAAAGGTCACCAGTGAAAATTCCTGCAGCAGTATGGAGCACAGGAACCCTGGCTTACACTAGGTCTGAGGCATTCAAGTCCCATAAGTATACACTCTTCCTTCTTTCTAGTAAGAAGACATTGAACCAGCTAGGGAAAACAGCCAATTAAACATTTCCCTGCAGGTCATAACCATAGCTAGAAATTCTTAATTAACAAGTTAAAACTCATTTACAAAAGGCTTATTAACATTTTTAGGACTGGTATACTCAGCTTGCCAACCAGAAAATAGACTGAAACACTATACAGGAGTCATCAGTTGTTTCTTTTGTATTTGTCTCAGCTCATATACTGCAAGTCTCAGAAGGAAGCATCTAACCTGCTGAAGGTGTATTTATCTGAGGGTTTTTTTAAAAAACTGATTAAAAGAGCTTTTAAAGCTGTAGTTTATAATTGGCTTTGGAAACTACGACAAGGTGTTTACTGTCCAAGACAGTGATTTGAAAGGTTTTACTCATTTAAGGGTCAGTGGCTCCATCTGATGATCAAAATGAAAGAGCAATTAGATTAAAAAAATGGACTTGTCAATTTGTCAATTCATTTCATGAGATTAACCCAGATGCCTTAACGTTGTAAGGCACTGATGAAGTACAGTGCAGCTTTGCACCTTGGTGTCTTCTGCTTTAAATCGTAAACTTTATGAGCTGTTGCTTATGCAAGCTAACACAAAAAGAAACTGCAGCCCAGAACTTGGTCCCTAACAGAGAGATGACCACATCTGCCAGAAAAGCAAATTTTCCATGTGAAAGCAGTGAAGCCCTGATCCCTTTGCTTCCACATGCGAGGTAATGCAGTGCTGTCCTCCAACTGCAGACAGACAGGACTTCCATGGCATCTTGAGCCCTGCCCATCAGCAGCACAGTGAGAACAGATGTTCTGGGTACTTCTGTTAAGAGTGGAGAAAAGAATTGTGGGCAGCAAAAATTAACAACACCAGCTCTGCTTTACTCTGCTGATTTTGGAACAGTCTGAATAGCAGCTATCAGCTATTGCAAAAGACAGATCAAAAATAGGCCGGGGAAAAAGACAATGGAAATTCTCTCTTGTTCACAACCCAAACAACATTGCTTCAAAGATATAATGCTCCTTCTGTCCATGAACAAATCCAACTGGAAGATCCAACTCTAATGCCTTTTTTTCTATAGACACTGACTAAACGGAGCTCCAACACACTAAAGACCAAGATCACATCAGCAGGACATATTTTAATTCCAGCACGACCCACAGCAGACAACGAAATGTCTCTCCCCTACTCTTTAGCTCCAGCTCAGAGTTATCAGATGCATAAGTATGTTTCATGAGCCTTCTATGAACTCCAAAACTCCTTTGCTACTCCACATCTCCAGAACTTTGCCACATGGAAAGCCTGTGTCCGAGTCTCCTTGTGCCTTTTTTTCAAAGTCAGACAGGTGTGCAGTATTAGAGAACGGGAAGAAATAGCCTTCAGAGAGAATGAACATGCTCTGTTGGCCTTACGCACTGCATCTCCTCTCCCCTCCATTTCCCACCAGCCTCAGCCAGCTCAGAAAATGCTGCTTCATTCTGGCTATGCACACCCAGTAAGAAGGACCCCAGGAGGATGAGGGTTCACAGATTACAATGACTTACATTTCATAGCTCCATCTGACCAGAACGAGATGAGCTTCCCCTGAAGTGCAATGCTGCAGAGGGTAGCTCTGAAATTAAAGATAATGAGAGAAAAGCCACATCCACCAAGACCCTTCCTTCCCTGTTTGAATGAAACAAGCAATTAGTGGTTAGCAAAACCACCCCAAAGCTGCAGGCTGGTGACAGAAATAGGAGAGGTGCCCCGGGCTGTGCAGAGAGAACAGCTTGTCTCCACAGGGATAGGCACAGCGCAGTGAACTGCCTTCCCTGAGGTGGCTGAGCAAACGAAGCTCAGTGGGCCAGGGCTCAACCTGTAAGTGCTGTGTGGTGGAATGACCCTTTTTAGTCCACAGCATCACGTCTCTCCTGACTGTCGGCATCTGTCCCACCCCTGATTTGGCTACTGCTTTCAAAGTCTCTCCACAGGCTGGAAATGTTCAGGACTCCCTTGTCATCCACCATACGAGAATATGTTTGCACCAAGTTCCCAGGGCGTGAAACACGCTGAGATCATTACCCAGCCCTGCTGTGAGAGGCAGATGGTTTGCACTGAATCTGGCTGGTAGGCTGCTAGTCACCCCCGTCCCTGCCCACACCAGGTGAGGAGGGACTGCTTGCAAAGCCAGGCTGCCATGGCACCACTCTCCCATGGAATGCACACACACAAGCAAAGAGAGGTGACAGATCCGTGTGCATGGGCACAGCCACTGGCCTTTGTCACAGAACATCAGAGCTGCATAGAAGAATGAATTTTTATTTTGATTTAGATTTTGAAATTAATTCATACAAGGAACAGAAGGAACTCTGCTAATGACAATGGAACACAGTGGGACTTGAGTGGCTGTATTCTGTAATAATGTGGTGGTAGCTGACTAATTTAAAGGGTCTGAAACACTAATGCAGGTTTCTCCAATATTGCTCTTCTCCCAAACACGACTTCCATTCCATCCAAGTCTGTGTGAGAGAGGGAATAGCCAGCATTATTGTAACTGAGCAATTTAATCTGTTGCTTAAGATTTTTTTAAAATTCACCTTCCACCTGAAAGAAATCACAATCTATAATTAAAAAAAACCAAACAAACCAACCCCCAAAAAGACACACTAGAAGAACCTCAACAACCATTATACAGAGGAACACTGGGCTACTGGGGACAATAGGAGATGCATCAGAGAGCTGGGAACAAAGAAACTGACGTGCAGGCTGGAAGGGATAAGCTTACAAGCCTCAAAACCAAGATGGAAGTTAACAACACATGATGCTCACAGGGGCCCTTCCGAACCATTTCATATCATTCTGATTCCAAGTGCTGTGCTACCCCGTGGTCAAAGTTCACCCTTTGTTAACATGTTTTGTGCCTTGCAAGTTGTTATCTGGTGGCTGTTTGACGACACCAATCCACAGCCAGATTTTTTCTCTAAAGATCAACTTCTGATTTCCTTCTGAAATGTAACAGGCTGTTGCCTGACTAGGAAAACTAAAGAAGCTTGGTTGCACAAAGATTTGTTTATTTGCCCTTCAACCATCCTCCCTCCAGCTTGCAGCAACACCCCTCCTAGAACCAGTGTCAGGAAGAAGAAAGTATTGCCCCTGACCCGGAGTGCTTGCAGGCAGCTGCCATGCAAACCCCAACCTGCCTGAATTCTGCTCATCCTTCTCACAGTGAGACACTCATTTGGGTATTTTCTAACGCTGTGTTTTTTAGTGAACCTTGAAATACGGCATCCTAATTATCTTTCAAAAAGAGCTCTAAAACTGGCTTGTATCAGACAACAAAATCGTATGTCAAGATGAAATGGATAGACTCACTGTCACATATGCCTCCCGTCCCTCTGCAACCAACCTGTGTCATGGCTGGAGGATCCGCACTTCAGTCATTATCCCATGACACACCTCCATGTTTCCACATGCTGCTGAAAATACGCTGTCATTTTCCTGCGTGCCACAGAGGTGCTTCAAAGCAGCACTTACCCCACAGCTAAGCAGGGCAAATCAATGGCATTCTGGGCATTCACCTGGATTTCAGTCAAGATGAGGGAAGTGTGTAATAGCATTTACCTCTTGAAATCTGAACAATACTGAATGACTGAAACACTGTGGGCTTTTGTGCACATGCCTCAAAAACCGGAAGATACTAGTGAGAAGTTTCCCAGGGCCACCTTTCCTCTCTCCTTCCCCACCACGCATACATCAAGACACAGCCTCTGCATTAAAGTCCTTTCCTACTCACCCAAAGCTATTAAAATGCAGGTTTTTCATTTCTAATTAGACTCATTAGACACAGATGTGCTTCTTTCAAACCCAATCAAGCATTTATAAGGGTCAGCTGACATGGTTTTCCAGTCCTCCATAGAAATTAAAGCATGGCTGTACATTTGGAAATCAGTTCTAAGAATATTACTGCAGAATCCACAAATCTTAATGGCCTAGATCAAACACGCTCCACTCAAGTCCTCTAGGAACATCTTCCTGGTGAGCAGTGTGCAATGTAACCCTGTGGCAGAATCCTTTCCCACACCCAGAACTGAACTGCTGAGTGCTTTTAGAGACTCAGAGCCATATCATGGCAAACAGGGAATTGGCAGTGTCAGAGACTGCGTGATTTGACCTGATTTGATCAACTACAAGTGATACTACACGAAGCAGGATGATGACCACCCAGGCCTGAACTGAGCTGCTCTTATAAAAAGGGCATCTTCCTACCAAGGCAGGTGAGAGCTAACCTAGTCAGAAAACTGAAAAAACACCACCACCGAGAGTCAGAACCATTCTTCAGCTGAAGTTTTGGGAAGCCAAACTCACCCTTTCCAGTATGGAATTCCTGCTCTTTGTGCTCAATTCTCTTCCTTTTTTGCTCTGTACTACCCACTTCAAAGTTTTTAATTCTTACAGAGAAAACCTTGACTTCCTCAGATCAACCAGCCTTTGAATCATAGATGCGTTAGTGGTAAAAATTTGCTGATTCCACAACGGGCAGAGAGGCTCCTTGGAAAAACATGCCTGCCCTGTGCACAATTGTAACCCCTTCCCCCCAGTTTCACACAGGGCACTATACTCTGTCCATGATGATGCTAAGAGAGGGATTTTCAGGCCTCATGTTCCCCCAAAAATCCATGCTCTATCTATCCTTCTGGCACTACAGTAAACCAGGACTGAGTAACTTTATGCCTGAAGATTAAGATCAAAGCTATTGAATGAATACACTACAATATAGACACTACTACAACAACACAACAATTGTTGATCCACGGGCAGCTAATTGTAGAAGAAAACTCTATTCTCCTTTCTGTAGTGATTCCATGAACAGACATTATTGCATGGTGAGAGAAAACACAGTCATGTTGGAACAGCTGAGTCTTTAGCAAAGAGCTTTACGAAACAGCAAGTAGTGCAAATAAACATTTATTAATGAGAACAACAGAAACTCAACCAAGAGAACATGTTGAAACAGAAGGCTTCATAAAGTTTGATAGAACAATAGACTGCAGACCAAGCTGTGCTGTACTGATCAGAAGAGCATGAAGGCACAAGTCTTCATCAGGGTAGAATGACCTGTTACACAGAACTGGCAAGGGAAAACACATCTCTGCTCCCTCCAGTATATTCTTTGCAGTACTGGTTTTCATTGCCTTGAATTGCAAGGTAAAGACAGAAGGATGAGTTTAAGTGATTTATACCCCTATTAACATCAGTGACTTAAAAATAAAATCAGAAAGCATGAAACATAAATTTAAGTCTTTAACTTTCCATTTATGCAGCAGCTTTTACTCTGATGTAAAAGAGTGATGAAAAAAATCTTTCTTCATTTTTCAGGCAAGTTTAACTTTCACTTTGCCACTAAATCTAGACTTATCGTTACTATGTGTGCTAGTGGCATCAGTCTGCAAAGAAAAGTAATCATCCATTGTCATGTTTATTCAGACTCTGATGTCACAATAAAATGAATCTGATGTCCCTCCCCGCAAATTCCTACTCTGCTACTGAAACTATGGAATAGAAATTGGAGGTATAGGGCTTTTAAAATACAGCTTTTAAAAAGCAACAAGAAGCTCTAAAAGCACTGCACATGTACGATTATAAATGCATTTTGAAGTAATGTGTTGCAAAATTGATCAAATTTCTGACAACAAATCAACAAGAGTTCAGAACAAACAAGTCTCTGCCTCAGTCCTCTTTCACAGGTTCATTATAAAAAAAAAAGCTTTCTTCCATTTTTCTCTCAATAATTTCCCAACTGTGAAATTATTATTAATAAACTGAAAGTCCTTCTCATGCCCCTGAAGAGAAAATTACCAAAAAAGCTGGAGCTTTGCATGTCAAAACTAGGCACCAGGTATTCAGATAGTGACTTGTCTAGTTTGCTAGTTGGACCATGAAATATCCATGTTCCTCTGAATGTTTTCTTTATACAGTAGAAAGTTTCTTTCACACAGGTTGAAATATTTGTCTTGAATCTTTAAAATAGCTGATCACACATTTAAAACTTAATTCAATTATATTAGCCAGTGAATTGCCTGGCATGTTCCATTTGATTATCTGTTACCTGACAGACATCACTGGGTAGAGACTGAAGCAATGAACAACAGTATCATAATCCAAATTTCAAATTCAAGCATCTATCTCCTTCTTCTTAGAAAGTGTGTGTAGTACACTACATTCCCTAATTCTGCAGTAGTATTCCCAGAAATTTTCTCTGCACTTTGATGGTGTTTCTCTGCTCAACTGTCTTTCACACAAGTACTCCAAAAGTGGCTGCTTGAAAGAAAAAGAAAAGTTGGAAACTGTCATGAGAACAGGCTAACAACTAATCAGACACCTCTGAAGCCTCTCTTTTTGTTTCCAGGAAGCAGAAGTGTGTTCAGACTGGTACAGGACACGTAAATATACTTAACTAGATGATGTTCTTCTCCAGAGCAGAAGTAATACTGCTTATTAAAAGAAGAGGCAAAACCAATGTGCAGTCTCGAGTGTTTGCACAAAAAACCAACACTTTCTGCTTTTGAATTCTGTTCTGCTGACAACCACGTGTTTAGAAATGCACTGAAGAACATGCAAGTGTCAGAAAACCAGGGTCTTTAATACTTTAAGTGATTAAATGAGTGACTTACCTGCCCATGGATGTATTGACAAGAATACATCAAAGTGTTATTTATAACAAGGCGGCCAAAAAAGCTGGAATTTGCTCAAATTTGAAGGCATTTTTTTATCGTTGAATTGCTTTTGGTTTCTAACATGCTGATTTCTATACCTGTACTGTGAAGGGGGCAGCCTGGGCTGTGCAACCCAACTTACAGGGACAGGAAAATCAGAGGGGTCTAGCAGAAGGTAGAGGCCCCTCCCTCTGAAAATTCTGAAAAGGAAGGTAAATACATGTTGAATTATTTAGAAAAAGAAGCTTGTGCTGAGAGGACCGCCCAAAGAGTTGTATTTAATATTCCCTAAAATGCTCACTCCATTCTACCAGATTTTGGTGTCTACCAAGGTTTCAGAAACTCTGACCTTGGGAAAGATTTGACTTTTACGGGCTGTGGCTTTCTATCAGAAGCCTTTTTAGAGGTCAATGGCCTCTGGCACTTCTTTATCAGTGCTACTGTTGCCTAATTACAGCCTAATTGCTGTTTCCCATCCCAGTGAACACCCAACAAGCCTGTGGCTCCCTCTTCTGTGTGTGTCTGTGTTGTGGATCTGAAGTTCTCCAGGGTCTTTTTCCCTCTGCTCTCCTACGACTTGTCACAGACTTGTGACAGCCTGTGTCACATCTCAGGTAGTCCTATGACCTGTGTGCTGGAACCTGCTGTCACCCCTTGACAAAAACTACATCCTGTCACACAAAAACTCCCTTACAAGCCTCTGCTGGGAAGCTGCAATCTTTCCTTAGCTGCTTCACCTCCAGTCTCCTGCAGACACACACAAAACCTGGTGGCTCTCACACCAAGGACAGAAACCTGTAATTGCACACAAGCACACCTGGCTTCATACCAGTATTTAAAGTAAGATCTGACCCCACGGCAATGCAAAGGAATGTGAGGGAACAGCAGCAGAAGCGCTGGCATCAAGAAGACAGCTTAAGACAGGCATCTTTAGTGATACCTTTGAAAGCAAACTAGCTGATCTGCAGAACCATCATGCAAAATACTGACATCTTAATAAAGAAAAAGCCTCAACCAAACCCACTCTCAGGGCAGGAAACCCTCAAATCTCTGCTGAGCATGGTTGCATGGATGTCCGAGAATAAAAAGGCTGCGTCATGGAGTCGAGCCTTACAGATGGGACAGGAAATGACACTGCATGTTCAGTCCTTTGGGGCTCCTTGTCCTGAGAAACAAAACCCTGCATTGCAGCTCTAAGCCAACTCCAAGGTACATCCATACTACAGTGAATTGGCATGAACTTTTTAGACACCTTTTTCCCATATAACATGCTGATCTAGCAATGGTCTAGCAGAGACTCGTTTTAGCTCACATATTTAGCTCACATGTTTACTGTATTTGAAACAAATACTTACTAGAAAAAAAAGTTACTGTCCTGAAACAAATACTTATTAGAAAAAAAGTCCCAAGTAGTTTCTCCTGTGAACCCAGTCCCCCACAATCATCTGACAAAATCTTAAATCTCTGTTTGCCCACCTATTGACTTACTTTATAGGCAGAGCCAAGGCATATAGGTAATTTAAAACTCTTATCTGATGGCTTTCATGAGGGCATTGCTGTGCTCTTCCATTGTTTTCAGTTTTCTCCAGAGCCCAACACACCATGGGTGCACAGGAGCCACAGAAAACACCAAAAACCATCTGACAAATGTTTACTAAGTAAAATTATTTCAAGAAAAACCGGAACAAATACCAGACGGCAATCTACACAACTTGCTCATTTTCCCTACAGCTACAGGATGCAAAAAATCCTCCTCCCAAAACACCTTCCAGATAGTTTTTTAAGAGGAAAAGTGGCAGCATAGCTGGCAATCCTGCAAATCTGCAAAAGCTCTACAGACTGCTCCCTGTAATCACTGCCTTGAACAAGTAAGAAAGATGCACAGCTCTATACAGTATTCAGTAGCACTTAGAATTTGCTTGGAAATTTAATTACAGTTTAGTTCAGCAAGTAACTGTTACAGGAAATCACATTTTCTTCCCTATGTCTTTAGCAAAGCCACTTGTACCCAAGTTTCCATGCTGCAATCTCTGTAGTTACCTGCAAAATACACCCTTTTGGACACGTAAAACTGAAGTAAATAAGTGAACATCAAATAATCTCCCTCCTGACTTTGTCTCCACAAGTAGCCTGTCCGGAAGCAGCTGGAATTTGTAAGTAAATGAAGACACAAGACCAAGAGCCAATACAGCAACAGCACACACTCTTGCATAGCTTAGAGGCAAATCTCTTTCAAGTGGTTAAAACATTTTCAGTGCTCTGAGGGGCTTGGTACTACCTGAGTTAGAGCAGTGCAACTGAAAGACAACTCTACTTAGCTTTAAACAAGTTACCTAAGGTGTATTTTCATCAAAAAAGCACAAACCTGACTGAAGGCTAAATAACCTGACTTTTGGGGTGGGCATTGCAGTCCTGGAAGGCTTCATGCTGGTCTGTCTGGACAGAGATGCTCAGCTTAACATTAATTCAGGCATCTCTACATTACGCTGGAGTCTTGTTGAGGTCACAGGATGGAGGTACCCTCAGATATTCCTGGAAGTGGAGAACAGCACCATATCCCCATTCTTCTTTTCATGTGGTTGTAACGGCCACCACCAGAAACCAATACATCACATAATATTCCATATTGGACAGGAGGTTCCTTCCACGAAAGAGACTTAAGAAACCCATTAAAATAAAATGATATGACATAGCTCATAATGAAAGAAATAGTTCCATGCCAGTTAGCTAAGGGACAAGGCCAAATCATTCTGTTTTAAGAGAAAAATTGTTATAGAAATAATTTTTGTTTCTGATTAAGGCATATTCATGTACTTCTTGCCTATACAAAACGTAGATAATTTCAAAAGTGTAGGTCCTGTATCAAGTCAGCTTGTAACAACATCCTGTCTGCAGGAACAAGAGGACTGGTGCTCAGGGAGAACAGAGGATGTGAACCTCACACTTGCAAAAGGCTCTTTCTAGCCCGCATTTGCTGCTGACCACCATGACTTCAGCGAGAACAACCAGAGGTAAGAAAGACAGAAATCGATGCTGCAAGATTACATTAGAGATCACCTCTGGAACACAAGCGCCTAGCTCCTGGGAGTTGTAAGGCTCCCTATGCTGTTTCATTGTCAGGATAGAATTAATTTTCCTTTGAGTTGTTTTCGTCGGAGAATTCCCACTGCCTCTAGGAGAGTCATGAGCTGCCAAGCTCCAGTGGAAAGTTCACACAAACAGTTTATTAATTTAGTCTTGTTTCGCTGTCATCTGCATTGGTTTCTTAGGAGACGGCCAATGCCTCCCCAAGGAGACCTGCCAGAACCTCAGAGACATAGCTGAAATGTGAACTCCAAATCCGTGTTTCACCCTTAAATATAGAAGGTGGGCATTTTGTGACTCCAATGTGTTTGTTCCTGACCACCCCAGCAAGCAAAGGAAAGACAGACTAAAACAGAAAACCTCTTCCACAAAGGAAAAACGTTTAAAAAATAATCAATTGAGAACAGACATCTAAATCCCTGATCTTGTTAGCGTTGCTTCATGTCCTCAAAGGGCTGTCAGAACTCTCTTCATCTATGGGAAAAACCTTGTTTGTACCAGAAAGACAATGGAAACATTAAATACAAACCTAATAGTCAGTGAGTTTACAACATGTTGGTTGCCCATAGCAACAAAAGGGCAGTATCGCCAGACTCCGCTTAAATGAGACTGCAATTTTAATCAATATTAACTGAATGCACATCCAACCAGATGCTTATTCTTGACACAGAGCTGACATTTACACACAACTATCAGGTTCAAGAGCTATTTCTCTAACATCCGGACCTGAGAATATCTGAAGATACAGAGGTACAGCACCACAAAGCTATCCTGTTCTTAATCAACACTACATATAGAAAGTTTAAACCTTACAAAGAACAATCTAGAGGACCATGAGCCTCTTTCGTGAAAGTCTGGACAAAAAGTCTCTTGTGTTGACCAGAAAATTTTACTGATTTTGGCTCATTGGGATGTTTCTGTGACTCTTACCCATGTTCTACACATTTTGGGACAGAACTAAGCCCCTTTAGCACCAGCTGTCCAGGCTCATCCCCTTTTCAGTAGCTCTTTAGCTGTGACAGGTTCACAGACAGAACAGACTCAAACAATTAAGAGAAGAAAAACTTTCGCATTGTTTTTATAACTCATCCCTTCAGCAGACCATAGTGGACGGAGCTTTGGCACAATTTTTAGCTTAAACAGGGAAACACAGAACACTCTGAGCTGGAACGGACCTACAGCGATCATTGAGTCCAACTCCTAACTGCTATGTGTGTACCTGCTACACCAAACCAGCAGAACAACAGCTTGCAGGAAGGCTTTGCCTTGCATGCCCTGAAGTACCTGAAGTATTCCAGCGTACCCAAACTTGTCAGAGGCCTGCAGGTAGCAAAGGAACCACCATACAGGCCTCCAACCATCCACTGGATAATTAGCCAGATGGCAAGCCTGCAACAAAGCCACCATGAGGCAGTCCATGTTCCTGTTCACTGAACCTTGTAATGCAGCTTAATTTCTCCAATCTAAACACCAAGCCCTGAAAGCTGCTGTATCTCTTGCCCATTTTCTAGATAACATTAGGTATCCAGAAGGGAGCTGTTTGGATTAAAAATAGGATGTGTCGCATTAAGCCATTGGCACATTCTATAAAAGCTGGGGAAAATATTTTTGAGAAAGCACTCTAAACAATATTGGCTGCTGTTCTTGCTACTACCTGGCCTCTGTAATTCAAGGCGCGTTCAGCACAGTAAAGGCTGCCCTGTGGCCGAGTTCTAGTGAGAAAAGTCCAAGCTCAGCATAAACATTGCTAAACCTAAAGAAATCCTTGTCCAGGTTATGAGAAGGAGATAAGGACTTCTAAGAGCAACTCCTCCAGCAAATAGAAGGAATCCTTGCCAGTTGCTTCACCAGTAACTTTTAACCCAGCTTTTAACCATGGGTTTGTTTTCAAAAGCTTTAGTTCAAACAGTCCCTCAATGTGCAGGATAATTCAGCTGACACTGGGGCCGTTTGGTGCTCTGTCCTGTGATGTTTCCTGGCATACATGACCACAGACTCATCTCTGGCTGTAACACTCAAGACTGTGACCATACAACTTGCTGTGGAACAAGTGACAGAAGCATGCAGCAATGCTGCATCAGGGGCCAGGCAGCCAAGTTTACGTATTTGCTTAAACTGAGCTTAAACATGTGCCGAGGATGTTAAAAACCAGCCATTGCAGTGTACATGTACAAACGGGTTTTCCTTAAACTGAAATGTCTGTGCACTATTACTGCCAGCCAATGCACTGTGAAATCCCTTCTGTTTCACCAGAGCAATGTCATGCAATATTACTTCTAGATACGTTCACTGACAGAGCTCTAGAATTTCACCCACTATAAGTACTGCTGGAAGCGAAACACCCAGTAGCCAACAAAAGCTTGTTGCGATACCAAAGCCAGCACCTGAAGAAAAATCAGAGTGATGCCCAGCATCTCAAGTAGGACCAGGAACATCCTCCTTACCAGAAAAAGTTATTGCAATAACTCAGAGCAACATAAAAGAATAATTTTCTCTGCACTGGCAGCTGTAAGAATCTCAATCATTCCGCTACACCAACCTGATAGTAATAAGGCAGATTTCAAGGAAAGATGTTGCTCTTCTCATAAACCTACCAGATGAGGTTTGGAACAAAACAAAAAGGTAAAGGTTTCTCATTTATTTTTTATTTCTTGACTTCAGAGGCATGAGGGAAAGAAAACCAGAGAGAAAAGTTGAAAGAAAAACATCTATTCAATATCAAATCATCCTAGCTAGTGGTAGAATTCTATTAACATCTCAGAGGAGAGACTTCTATTAAAAAAACAGTGGTAAAGGCAAGAGTTATTCAGAGTAACATAAAACAATACCAAGGCTAGGAGAGTTGGTTACAGATGTTTTTTATCTCTTCACAGAGCACAACTCAGTGATGCACGATAGGACAGAGACCAACCTCAATAACAAGTAAAATGCCTCCCACCTCCTTACTCAAAGGTATGTAGCCCTTTGAAATGGCTTGGGTTTTTGGTTGTTTGGTTTGGGTTTTTTAAGGTATATAAAGAGACTGATACAGATCTTCCGTGTCCTAGGAGACATGCAGGTTTATCAGGAGTCCACTAACTTTGTGAAACTGAAAACCATGCTGTATTTCAGCCAGGTCTGAAGACAGACCTGCACCCATGGCAGAGTAAAGCAATACCAAAATGCCCACTGACCTGGAGGTAACAGCTCGTTAAGAGTTCTTAAGATGTTTTTCTCTCTCTTCCCCTCTATCACTGATGCTGAGATTTCAGGCACTAATCCTTCCATCCCAGAAGATACCTCTTTTCTCAATTTAGAGCTTTTTGATGTGCATTCATTGCTCAGCACACCTCTCTGCCCTAAATAAAGTTTTTGCTCTTTTCTGATACAAATCCAGTTGAGTTTCAGAGCAGGAACTCTAATCATGAAACATTAGTTAGGCTGAAATATACACTGGACATAGCTGCTGGTTTTCCAGGTGATCTGCCAAATTGAAGGAGTGCCACGTTTACAGAGACACTTCTTTCACTCCAGCAAGCAGTAAAAGAATTTTTAAATAAACCTCAGTGGTTTATAAGCCCTTTCTCCATCCTAATTTAGAGGAATTACCAAGATACGTGTAAATATTAGCAGGTAGAAACTGGACATACTCAAGAACTGCTAAATCATAGAATCATCACAGATTCATAGAATGGCCTGGGCTGGAAGGGACCTTAAAGACTATCTTGTTCCAACTCCCCTGCCATGGGCAGGGACATCTTCCACTAGACCAGGTTGCTCAGAGCCCTATCCAACCTGGCTTTGAACACTTCCAGGGATGGGACATCCACTATTACTCTGGACAACCTGTTCTTGTACCTCACCACCCTCACAGTAAAGAATTTCTTCCTAACATCTAATCTAAACCTACCCTCTTTCAGTTTGAAGCCATTTGTCCTTGTCCTGTCACCACATGCCCTTGCAAAAGTTCCTCTCCATCATCCTTGTAGGCTCCCTTTAGTTACTGAAAGGCTGCAATTAGGTCACCTCAAAGCCTTTTTCTTTTCCAGGCTGAACAATCTCAATTCTCTTAGCCTGTCCTTGTATGAGAGGTGCAGCAATTCCTCTTTTTAAGCTTTTATACCTTCAGGGCTGTTTCTTTTTAAAAAGGTTTCTGCAAGACGAAAGCAAGTAGTTTAAAATAACTTCAGAAGACATCCATCTGGTCCTTCCAGCCATTAAGAAGTGTCTAACTTGAACTGTTGACAACATTTAAGAGAGGATTAACCTGGATCCTAACCATACATAGTTCCTACTCCATCAAGGCCACGTCTGCTAGGAGCCTCTTGCCCTCTGAAGGGGACTGTGCATTCCACCACCACTCAAGTGACCACAGCACAGTCCCCTTCTTCAGTCAGGAACCTTCCTGAAAGCTAACCAAGCTGCTCTGGTTTAGTGCCGTGCGCGCTCACCTTCCAAGCACTGCCTGCACCATGTGGTGCACAGTTGAGACTCGAGTTCAGGCAGTGTTTGCTTACAACAGACTTTGGCTGTGGGCAAACACTCGAGCCATTAATTGCAGGTCATGCTGACAAATACAGCAAAACTTACTTGGAAACTCAGGAAAGGATGACAACAGCTTTTGAAAAATCTGACCCAGCAACACGAAATGGCAACTGACACAACTAATGGTGGATGGATCAAGTAAAGGATTATATTTCCACATGCATAACAATATTTTAGGAGTTCAGGAGGATTCTGGTGACAGTGACAGATCTATAAGAACATTCACTACACACTGCAATACAGGACAGGCAGCACTACAACGTGCCAGGGAAGTAGCCCTGTCTTTGAAGAATAGGCACAGATCCATCTAAAAGCTAATTTAGACATATTGTGTTTGTTAATCCAAAAGAAAAGGCTGAATGAGCACTACTGAAATTACCAAATACTCATTTGGAAGTGACCACCATTAAATTTCATACAATTTACCAATAAAGCTGAACCTTTTTTTTTTAAATCATCACTGGCAATCAGCAGAATTAAATCCCATGCCCTAGTAATACCCCAGGAAGAGCATTTCTATTTTTGCATAATAAAAAGGATGAACTGACTTCAGCCTTGAAAAATTAAGGGATTTGTCATGTTTATCAATTAAGACCACAGCCTGAAGTACAGCTTCAGACTATTAAGACAAAGTTCTTCAGCCTCGCTAAACCAAAAGAACAAGTTTGCAATATCAAGGGGATAAAAACTCAGCAAGGGTCTAATACACTTCAGAATATCAAGCTTGGAGTGGTATTTAGTGGACCTGCTTCATCCATGCCTCCTGGCTCTCTGTGTGTCAGCATGAACACGTTATCACTGTTGCAACTGACTGCTGGCAATTCCCTGTGATGTTAATGAGTTCTGAATTTATGCAAAGTCTCCCAGTTGGTGCTTCTGCAGTATCTACCGACCGAGATACCAAGGCAGGATACCTGTGGTAAAAGCATCTCGCTTTCTTTCAGTTATTAATTAATACAGCAAGCCAGACTTCAGTGGCCATTTAAATATCTTTCAAAACACCGAATCGACTGGCCTAGAAAAAAACAGTTAACAAAAACGCATCATGACTCTGTTTTGAGCTCCTACATTTATATCGAAAAAACATATATTCATGACATATTCCTATAACCTGATGAATCTTTCACAAAATACAAATCAGAAACCAGAAATAAAACGTTTGATCCTCAAAGCAATTAGGATTTGCAGAAAGCTGTCAGGACCTTGTGCAATCAAGTAAATCTGCAACGACAGAATAACGTCACAGCTTTTTTACAGAATTATCCACGGTCATTCAGAATCACAGCCACTGTCAAATATCCATGGCTTAACATGAAGGAGGAAATTAAGTGAGCCAGCAACAAACATACACCTCTTATGAGGTACCTCTTGTGCCTCTCGAGCCAAGTCCTAGGACATTAGCCACCAAGCTTCCCGAAAACCAGCACTGCTACGCACATAGTACTAAATACTGATTCAAGACTTGATCATTTGGATAAGCAAGGGGAAACTTTGGGACCACTGGAGTCAGTACCATGGAAAACTGGTTTTCAGATCGTAGTTGAAGAGAGAGATGGTGTCTTGGCAATACAATACTTTCTCTCTCTCATATGCAGACCCAACAGCCGGAGTCCCAGCCACTGAAAAGCGTTAAAGTGTGCACCTAATTTATCCATTTGTTAAATCGAGCACAACTTATGGTCACAAACCAAGAAGAAAGCACTGCTCCTCTAAAAGTCAGTCCAGAAGCACCTCTAGATCTTGTAAGTGCTATGAGTTAACCTCATGGGACAAACTTTTCTTGCTGCGTTGGACTCTATTTTCCCCCAAAGAAGAAATTTTCTCCCAAAATTCAGGGAATAATCTTTGAGAATTCAGTGTTGCAAATATAGAACCTTGGAGTTAATAAAAGCTCATATCTGACATTTCCCACTGCAGCACAGGGGAACTTCTTTTCTGCAGAAAGCATGAATTATAAATTCTATGTAGCTATATAATCCAAATAAAACATTCTCTCACAACCAGATAATCTCTTTATAATAATTCTTACATGCACAGCATGGATCATCTCAGCTATTTTCACAATCACTCTGCCCTAATTTTTGCAAAGAGTACAAGAAATTCTTTTCACAGAACTGTTTTCGTGATATGCTTTCTAAGGTACATCCACCAAAGGGTTTGGCTCTGCTGGAAATGATGAAAACCAGGGGCAGTATGACATTTTATTCCATCAGAGCAGCAGAGGAATGGCTAATGTTTTGCAGAATTCTAGACTATATCTTCAGGTTTTGCATTAGCATCTCGAAGTTGCAATTCCTCCCACTTAAATCTCAGTACAGATGTGTCAGAACATATTTTCAAGAAGAGATGGACTTGCTCTAACTCCTTTAACATTACCCATTTCCCCCTAATTGCAGTGATCAGAACTCGAAGCTGATCTGACTTTAGACACACACATTAACAGAAATGGAATCAGAAGCCAGCAGTTTCTCCTTGGCTTATCAACTGCCAAGAACCCAACGTGAAGCGCAGCTTTTACACGCTCCAGTGGGCTAGGTGACCTCCATCCTCAGAGCCTGTGAACATGCTGTTCCTGTTACTATTCTCAGAACTGCTCTTCCCTTTTTTTTCCCCTTATATAAAGGGAAATTAAGATTAGAGGTATAGACAGACCCACAGGCCCAAAAGAGATTGGTAGTGGCAGAGAGGAATGGTTAAGTCTTTCCCTGGACTACAACACAATTTTGCTGCAAGATCCTTTGAAGTTTAAGAATTCTAATCTGCAAAAAAAAAAAGCTTTTCCTGCTGTTTCCATATCAAATGGATCCTATGAAAGCCCTGTTACACACTTCCATTCCCATCTTATTCACATATCCCCCCAGCTTTTCTCAAGGGATATTGTGCTTGGTTTTGTCTTGCTCCACATGTATTCCAGAGACAGATGCTATGAGAAACAAGGTTCAGGTATGGCACATTGCCTTGTGCTTTCAAAATAATTCCTTGTTTGCTACCATTAGGGCTCAATGCCACAACTAAAAAGACACCAGATCATTTTGATGATGCAAGCTGTACTTATGCTAACCTGTTTTGCCTCTGGAACAAAGATGTCCCACAGAAGCATTAGTGGAAGTGCTGCTGCAGAGGGGAGGCTGTGCAGAGTTGGTCCCTGTACTGACATGGGAGCACTGCACATTTCTCTGCACACCTCAGACAAACAACTGAAATCTGGAAGGTTGAACCTTCACTAGTTTTGTTCCATCTGTGTGATGGCCCCTTTGCATGCATTGACTGACAAAGCAGTGACTGCACAATCTGTACATGGTGCTCAGCTGGAGAGTCTGCTCTGGCCATCACAGGTACTGTATTTTTCACTTGCATCACACGCATGTTTTTGAGAAAAAGGTCATGCTTGCATACAAAGAAGTATATTGTTTTCAGGAGCATCAGTCACAAGATCCTGCCAGACAAAAGCTCTGCAATGCCATCTCTGGTTAGGAATATTCCTATTTGTTTTTTCATTTCAATTAACAACATGTACCCCACGCAATGCACACCTCTTTCCCTTCCTCTCCTCCTCAGGTCAGTCTGCTCACACAGCTCCTCGGATGTTTGGGTTCTGCAAACTTCAGAAATTTAAAAATTTGTCTTTCATTACACATCAAGCTACTCGCAACAATTGACAAGAAAACAAGTTTGAGATTAGAAATTAAGCCCTACAATCGAGTCACTACCAGTGAGGATAAGCCCCATGAGTATTAAAATAGTAAGTACTTTCCTCTACTGTGTTAAACACTACAGGTAAAAGCCTTTTTAATCAGAGATTTCTAATCAAGATTTCTAACCAGGTGCTTTCCTGTAGGTCAACCCTTAACCTGTACCGGTGCATGTTCCTTACTAGGTGCAGGGCTCTACACTTACCTTTGTTGAACTTCATTATTTGATTTGAATCCCCTTACCTTCTCTTCTCTAACAGATATTAGACCTTCATGCTTCAACAATCTCCAAGAAATTGCTTTCCTAGAACTAGCTGGCTCAAAACATGGGAAGTCCCATCTGCTTCCCTTGTCCTATCATTAGTCTGCTGTAAGGCTGGTACATCAGCCAAAGAGTGAAACAGGAACAGTTCATTGTCTGGGGACATGACTTAAGCAAAACTAACAAAAGAACTCTGGCAAGTGTAAATGAATCTCTTCTGAATTTACAAATGTGTGTCTAACCAACAGGTCCTTTTCAATACTGCAATACACTGCCAACGTGCTCTTCTGCAGGGACTGCTGTACTTTCCCACTTCAAGGGAAAAAGCAACAGTTTCTTACGTCTGAGAACACCATCACAGAGGTGAGCACTCAAAAAATGCTGAATTACCTTAGTGAACTATGCAAAAAAATGAAATGACAAACTGATGAAGACACAGATATAACTGCATTTAAGGCAGCTGAAGATGCTTGTCCACCAGGTAAAAAAGATCTACTGGCTAGCTGTAAGAGATCTATTTGAAAAAAAGGAGCATGAGAGCCTGCTTTGGTGGTGGCCTATGCCATCCCAGCTCGAAAGCTCTCCCAGTGCCTGTGGCAAACTTGCTGAAAGAACAGAAACCACCATGCCCCAAATTCACTGGGCGATAGGGAGGGAAACAATAATTAGATCAGCATAAGTAACTCTGACATTGATGCAAGATTGGTTTTCACTTAGGGCCACACACAAGCAAAAATATGAAACAAAAAATAACCTAAGTAAACCTTTTGCTTGGATATGGGTGTACTAAATCACTAACTAACATTCCCATGCAATCAGTAAAACATGCAAGAGAGAAATGATCATTAGAATACTGCTGCTCTATATGGCTTAGGAAAAGAGACTGTCTACAAGATTTATTAGACTGAGCGCTGCAGAGCCCAAAAGATAGCTGCTCACATGAACGGGAGTTGGCTCAGGAAGGAAACCGAAAAGAAACTAAGAAAAATGAGTGTCAGACAAGCATGAGGCAAGACACCATACCATATCCAAAGAGGAGCACTCCACGTCTGATGGTACTGGATGCTGAACGAAACAGCAGCTTCTCAGAAAAGCTCTAACACAGACTATTCTGGAAGCATTCCGAGGAAAGAGCTGAGGTAGGTTTGTGCTACCTGCTTCAGCACTGCACACGGAGTCTAAACAATGTGCTCTGGTAAGCAGACAGTGCTGGGTTACAGAGTCACTCAGTGACCAGTTATTTGATAGGCAACGACTTTGTTCTGTGCAGTAGAAATTGGCAGGTTCAGGAAGAAATTAAATACGTTCTAGCAACATGTTCACAGCAGAGGCTACATCTCCACCAGACAGCTTGCCAGTAGAGCTGGAATACCTTTTTAAGATGAAACAAACAGTACTCTCCCTTCCCCTTCTATATAGGAAATAAGGTCTTACCCATCTTTAAAGAGCCAGCACTCTTCTCAACAAAAGACAAGGTGTGCTACCTTCACCTTTACTAGAAACAAACTTTTCTCAGTCCACAACTAAGATGACTGCAGCTCACTTAATAAAAGTAGTTGGGATGCAGCCAGTATACTCTGCACATATTTACGAGAGCATTTCTTCGTAAAGAAGTTTCCTGAAGTGATAAACCTTGCTGTCCTGTGAATTGGTGAAGGATGTGTCCAAAAGTTGAGCAGATTTGCTAGCAAGGACTCTTCAAATTAAGCAAACTTCCACCAGCTACTTCATTCACTCCAACTCAGTAATCCTCAGAGATAAAACAATGAAGCAAATGCTTGCTTCCTATTGCTCACTACGAAACGGACACCAATCATGGCACAAGATGACACTTTAAAATTCAAAGAATAATGGTGGGGGAGACTACAAAGGCTTTGAGATGAACTGATGGATTTACTAGTGGCAAGTGGCTGCATCACTACAATATGAATTTTATAGTGACAGATACAGAATAACCTTGGAGGAACCTTATACTCAAAATGGCACAAGACTTCACTGAAGATGTATGGCATGTGCAAGTGTGAGGGGAAAGTGTAGACACATTTCTACAGAGTATCTGTGGAAAAGTGACAAATAATTGATCTACACAGAAGTTGAAAGGCAACTACTAAAGCCAAGGTCTTAAAATGTCTAGAAAAAACAGGCACACGATCGTCACTGAATGACCAGCAGTCCTGCCATTAGCCAGCTTTTTAATACCCTACTCCACAGATCAAACTGGTAATGGGGTCTCCTCCTCTATCCTTATCAAGTTCAGGCTTCAATTCCATCAAAAGTAAAATGTACCTCCAAATAGGTCACAGTCCTGTTGGTAAGCTGAGGGCTTTCCTGGAATAAAGGCTTGCAGAATCGAAGGCATGCCTTGTTCTCCTCTCTCACCCCGGAATTTTGCTCATCTTGTGTCTTTACAGACCTGCCACTACCTACTGGCAGAAAGAGGCTACATCAGTAGCAGAAACTGCTGTCTGAGTAGGTATTAACATCACGCTACAGATAACAAGCTCTTGGGAATGATGGTAGAATCCCAAGAGCGGACTGTGCAGATTTAATTGTTCATAGAGTTCACTGCCCCCTTTTAAATACCTTTCTTCACTCAGGAGGAGATTTTCAAACAGGACTGACAGAACAACTGTAGTCAGAGCTCGTACAAAGAAGTGGAGAAGAAGCAGCAATGTTCCTGCAGAGACACTGCCAGCCAGAACATGCTCCCATATCCTGATAGGCCTTCCTCCAGCTATGGCAGCACATCCCCCACCACCTCCATTTGGGAGCCTGTACTGCATCACCACTAGAGTTTCATCCTGGCCTGGGATGGTAATAAAAATGTTCCTGTACCTCTGCACCATAGGCCTGACATGGGTCAGGGAGCTGACAGGACAGAATCCCAATTAACTGAAGTATTAAGGAAGGCAATCTTTAGGCTACTGCTATAGATGACATGACAGCACATCAGAAAAGCTGTTTAACTAAAAGCAGTACTATCTGAAATAAGTCTATTTCAGCACACATAGTACTGCAGCATTGCAAATCTCATGTACTGTAAGCATTTACAAAACATGTAACTGTGTAACCCCTGGGCAACATTACAATGAATAGATATAAGGAAGACATTTTCATTTTAGAAGCTTTTTCCTTCTAGAAAAATGAGGTTTTTGTGTACCTGCACTATAGACTTAATGTCATATTAAGATACTATTTATAAGCCCTACAGGTATAGCCTTTCTTTTTGCTTTAGTTACTTCCGGTTTTCTGTTCTTAAGATTTTCATCATTTTAGGGAGAGATCTTAGCAGGCAGCACAACTTTCTTACGGTGAGATAGGCAGTATTTTGCGAAAAAAAAAAAGCAGATTGTATAAGCACACTGAGCACTCATACTCTCTGCTGACTAAAATTACAGTTTGTTTTTTAAAAACTAAGTATCCCATAGATAATCTATTTTTTAAATCTCTTCAAATGTTAAAAAAAAAAAAGGCTGTCTAGAAATGCATCTTCTTTGCCTTCAAAGTTTCTGAAAATTTTATACTTCCAGGACTGGTGCAGATTTGGCATCTCAGCTAAAGAACCAGCAGTTTCACTGTAGGATTTGGCTGAACAAAATCCTTAGTTTGGCTGTCATCATCATAACTAGAGCTATCAGCCTGAGGCCTCTGCTGGCAAGGAACCAGGCCAGGCACAATGCTTCAGATTGAGATACAGGAACCACCAGCCCAATTCCTCTGGAAAGAGCTCTCGTTTTTCATGTGGGCTGAAAACTGGGCAACTGAAACACTGCGCTCCCGCTGTTTTCAGAAAGTAAGCCAAAATCTCAGAAGTTTGTGTCAAAGCCCCGCTGAAGCTGCTGCACTTCGACAGATGCGTTCTCTTAGGAAAAGTTGTACTGGTGCCATGTAAGCAAAAGCACTTTTACTCTACTTTCATTTTTGTGATGAGAGTAAAAACTGCCTGCGTCGGTCTTGGGGAGCAACGTGTGATCCAACACTGTCACCTGTCACTTTGCCATCACATGCCAGCCAGGGCCTGGTGTATGCTAGAGACACGGGCTTGGGAGGGATCCATGTTCCAGCAGACTCTAGATACAACCCCACTGCATTGTGCTCAGTACATTTCATTTTAACAAAAATACTAAGGGTTTGGCAAGATTCTAGGTAACAGATTCAAAAATCACAGGGAGAGTGTGTGGTGAGACTCCAGTGCTGAAGAAAAGATGGGTCTACATACAACTACAGGGCCAGCCATTCTTATTTCAAAGGGAACTTTACTTCTTTTTCCTCTGCAGTATCCTCAAGTGCAAGTTTCCTTTCATCTCTCTCTCCCTTTAATATCTGCCATTGTAATGAGAATTTTCTGTTAGGAAACCTTCCCAGTAAAAACTTGGGTGAAAACAAATCATCACAACAAATGCACCACCACCAAAAGACCAGGAAAAAATGACTAGCTGGAAGTTAGGACATCAAATACCAACTCCATCAGCCAAGATAGCTATCTACCAAGTGTAAGAGTCCCAGAAATAATGAATTTCAGGCCTCACCCCATCCCTGCAAACCCTGAACAGACTTTATCTGAAAATAACCCACTACCCAGCAGCTAAGGAAGAAGTGACATACTTCTATGAGTGCAGAAGGATCACGACAGGTCGAGTTGGAGATGAACAGAATCTAAGCAGAACAGAGTTCCTGCAGTTGAGCTTGCACCATGTTGATAAGGACGACGTGACACAAAGCATTAGAAGTAAACAAAACACCCTGTAAATTAGTTTATATTAATTTGAAAAGGCAGACATTTTTAGGATAGAAGCCAAATGTAACCAATATGCTAGAATAGAAATGTGGATCAGAACAAATAGTCCCATTTTCATGAAGAGACATGACATGAATGTGACCAAGTGCCACTTACCAGCCTGTCTTCTCTTCTATGATGAATATGTACAGAATCGTGCCACAATTTCAAAATATGCAGTGCAATGTGTCTCTCAAAAATGCGAAACACTAGGCCTCATCCCACCTGACAACTAGATGATGTTTAACCAGGTTAAACAAGGTTACCAGGTTCTGTATGCCATCCTGTCGATCTGCCCATAGCAACTCTGTCTCATTAAGTCTTGTGCTGAACCTTTCCTGTGGGTCTGCATCAGTTACCCAGCAGTTCTCAAAATGCATTTGCAGAGGTCACACAGAGTCAAGCTAGCTTGCCTGACTTCACAGTGCTTATCCAAACAGGCTGGAAAGGGGAGGAAGATGACTGCCCACCTTACTAATTTTACATCACTGCATCCAATGTGAAATGTTGGAGGGCACATATGACAGTCCTGGCCAACACGCAACCTGCACGCCAGATGCTTCTCAGCTCTGCAACGTAATCCCTATCGGACTAGTTACCAGCAGAGGGAAACTTGCAGCAACCAGAGATGCTGGTAGGCTTTGTCCGGTCTGTACTAGTTGGGTGCTGCCCTTAGCTTTGCAATGGGAAGCCAAGGCAGACCTTGTCAAAGGTCTGTCAAAGAGACAATGTTCCCCAACCACACACATTTGAGCTTTAAAGAAATTAGTTTCGCAAAAAGTCATGTCAAGTTCTCTGCTCCTGCTCTGTAAATAAAGCGCTGGTTATTGTCAGGATGTATAGACACCAGATATTAATGCATTATCACCCCTGATAGACAACTGATCAATAAACAGTGCAAGTGTCAGTGGTAGGTCTGGAGGTGGAGGGGTTCAGAAAGGTTTCAGACTGCTTTCTAAGAAAGGTATAGCTGCCACATGCTGAAGAGAAGCCAATCTTTTAATTTTGAAGATGGGCAGACCAGGAGGCCTGTCAGATGGTTTCCGGGCAGATCAGCAGCAGTTGTCCTGGAGTTCAGTACAAAGACATCAAAAGCTATGATGACACTTTACCTGTGCAGACAAACAGACATTCCAAAAACATGCATGCTGATCAACAACACAAAGTTCAGGATTTTGAGCAAAGCCTAGCTTCATAAACCTCATTTCAGGACCTGTCACACCCAGGCCAGCACTCAGAGGGAACAGCACTGTCCTGGGACACCTTGTTCCCACTGGAGCAGGATGAAAAAATATTTCACCTAGTGTACATTCTATAAATCAAGCAAGGGACCTTCTTTGTTTGCTTTCAGCAGGGCATAATGTTTAGAAACTTTTTTTTAATATAGCTTCAGTGGCAAGTCACAATGACTTTTAGGTCCCACTTGAAAAACAAACTTTAACTTCAGCTTTTTGGATGTGGAAAAGAGTGACAGTCGCATCCCTGAGACCACTGGAACTGAAAACTTTTAAACTGGGAAGAAGACAGTAAGTCCTGAGATGATAAGGTTATTCTGTACTTTTGTGCTGATCTTGGCAGGGATAAAGTTCATTTTCTTCACAGTAGCTACTATGGGGCTGTGTTTTGGATTTGTGCTGAATACAGTGCTGATAACACAGGGATGTTTTGGTTACTGCTGAGCAGCACTTGCAGAATCAAGGCCTCTTCTGCTTCTCACCCCATCCCACCACTCAGGAGCCTGGGGCTGCACAAGAGGTTGGGAGGGCACACAGACAGGACAGCTGACCCCAACTGACCACAAGGATATTCCATACCACAAGCTCAGCATATAAAGCTGGGAGGAGAAGAAGGACAAGGAGGGATGTTGGGAGTGACGGCATTTGTCTTCCCAAGTAGCCATCAGGCGTGATAGAGCCCTAGCTGTTTCCCTGGGCATGGCTGAACACCTGCCTGCCCAGGGGAAATGGTGGATGAATTCCTTGTTTTGCCTTGCTTGTGTGCATGGTTCTAGCTTTACTTATTAAACCGTCTTCATCTCAACCCACAAGTTTTCTCACTTTTACTTGTCTGATTCTCTCCCCCATCCTGATGTGGGAGTGAAGTGAGCAAGCGGCTGTGAGTGATTTATTTGTTAACTGGGTTTAAACCACAACCTTTAAAGTACAGAATGGGAGGGAGAGTGATAGACAAATGGTAATTGTAATGCTGCAAAGCAGTAGTATTGGCCAGAACTGTGCTACCAAGCAAACTAATACGATAAACCCCAGACTTGCAAGGATTCTTGCAAGTATCCAGTCTCTCCCTGCAAAGTACAGACCAGGAGCTACAAAGCAGAGGAAACCACCAGAAATGCTGTACCAAACTTTTTACATCCCACTTCTGAGACCATTGTCAGCATTTCCATGCCTGTGGAAAAATCCTACACACCCAGTCACAGCAACAGACCCCCAAAAACACTATGAGCTCCAGTAGCCAGAAAAGAACTGAAACCCCAAAGCACAGACTGTGAGTTTTCTTTTAATGCAAGTGTTAAAGCCTTTTGTGAAAAATATCTAATTCTTCCATGTTGAAGTAAACCTGTTTCCTAAGCTTATTACCACTGCTGCACAATCCACTGCCTTACCCTGAGACAACAGGGTTGGACCAGAGAAGCTCTTTGGATTCTGCCTGGTTCAGGTCCATGCAAACATGCATGTATCTGCAAATTCCACTCTTCCACTCTTACTAAGGAGTTTCTAGGAAACACTTAGGAGTATTGTTTTGTCTGGTAACAACTTTTTCAAACTTCCTACCTTCACTACTATTCCTGCAATAACACAAATAAAGATGGCCATTCTTGTCACATTTGTTGTGTCTTCTTGATAAAAACACCAGCAATAAGTAGGGCATGCAACAAGGTCACATCAGCTAGTATGGACAGTTTTTTAAGCCACCACAAAGATTCAAAGCCAAAGAAACAACCAATCAACCGAAAAAAACCACCCAAACCCAGAACCCAACCAAAACTAAGCATATTTTCAGAATTTGCCAACACTCCCACAATAAGAGAAATGTTTTTCCTGCCACTGAGGGATTACTTGAGTCTGTAGATCTTGAAGAGCTTTTCTGTTCACAAGAGATTTATTGTGTCCTCAGCTTCTTACAAACGCTACCTGCAACAAGGAACTGAGGTTGTGTTTACATCAACTCTAAATAATGTATGGTTTGATATATTGGAAATCTCAGTAGTGCTTTGGTGCTAACATAAACCTGACAATAACCTATCCTCACCTGCTGCCAAAAGGAACTGTGCAAGTATTTCATTAAAGTTCTTTCCACCTCCCCAAACATTTCATATGCCTGTCTCACACAACCAGATGCCGAGATGGGAACTGCTTACTCCAGGTGCCAAAGGGAATCAACACCTTGAGTGAGTGAGCCTCTTATCCAGCTTTCACTTTAATGCCAAGATGAACTGTATTTCAACAGGTCCCAGGTTACAAATAACACACCTTCAGGCAGAGACTGCGGAACACAGGAGTAAGGGGAGGGGAATACACAAGAGAATCTCTTCCAGGTAGAAAACAGAAGTGGGCAAACACATTCAAGAGATCTGTGGCAGGCAGATGGGGCGCAACACGTACACAAACAAGCCTGTGGCATTGGAGCAATGCAGCTACACGCTCATAAGAAGTCTTGCACTACTTGATGATGGTCTACCATCTCCCCTGGCTGCTAGCCAGCTGGCCTTCCTTCGTAATTCATTTCAGAAGCTATCAAAAGCCCAGTACCACTCTACCTGCCCATTTATGCATCTGCAAAGTCCTGTGAGCCTGCAGACTTCCTTCCCTGCAAAGATTCCCCAGGGTCCCATGTAGTGGTGTAACATTTATGTCAGGCTCTTCAGAGCTCATTAATTGAGTATAATTGTGTCTATGACATGAAAAAAACATCCTGATGTGAAAAACACATGCTGTGGCGTGGCATCAAACCCTCACAGACTGCTTTCCTTACGCAAAGAATTTTCGGTAAGTAAAGCTAATTTGACAAGAGATGTTTCTTTGCAGAACACCTGGTCTTTATACAAGATGAGCATCTTCTCACTGCAGTTTAGTGTCCAGAGCACTGGCTATAAAACCATCCTCGAAGAAGGTCCTGCGGCTTCACACCGCGTGTAACTTCACACCCAGCCCGTGCAGCTCTGCTGTAGCCAGGGAGCATCGCTCCCCGCAGCTCCCAGCCCGGGCTGGGCACAAACACCGCCCGATTCCTGCTTAGACCTCACCTATCTTGTAAAAGCCCACCCGCCCTCAGCACCTCCAGCTGCTCCGACCGGGCTCCCCGGTCCCTCCGCCGTTTCCCACCCGTCCCCGGGCCATTCGCGTGCCCGGCGGCGGGGGAACATCTCGGGATGCTCCGGAACGAGCGGCGTCTCCACCGCAGCAGGAGGGGAGCCGCCTGCCCGCCCCCGCCCGCTTCTGCTACCGACGGCGCTCGGGGACACACCGGGGGAGGAGGAAGACGAGGAGAAGAGGACGGGGTGGGGGG
>VZRR01011756.1:105609-248192 GCA_013398015.1 Oreocharis arfaki
GGGCGCGGGCGGCTCCTCAGGCGCCGAGAGGGGACAGCGACAGCGACAATGACAACGACACCGCCCGCGGCTGCGGCTGCCTCATCGCCGCCGCCGCCGTGACTCAGCCGCGCCGCTTCCGGGTCCGGCCGCCGCCCCGCCTCTATCTGAATATTCATGAAAGGGCGGGGGCACTGTCACTCGCTCGGGGCCCGGATGCTGGGGTCCGCTGCCCCGCCCCTTTTGAATATTCATGACGAGCGAGGGCGCTGTCTTATAGTTCCGTGTCCGAGCGTCATTCTACCTGCGGCCCCACCTTCTTTTGAATATTCATCAGAGGGCGTGACGGCTACGACTAGTTTTGGCCGGCTCGCCCCCTTCCCCGAGGCCCTCCCCTTCATTAAATATTCATGAAGAGGGCGGGGCCTCGATCACCAGTTAGCGGTTCTGCTGCTCCGTTCCCCGTGACCCCGCCCCTCGTTTGAATATTCATCAACTGGCGGGGCCCGCTGTCATTCATTCTGGGCCGCGGCGCTCGGTTTCCAGCGGCTGCTGGGATGTACCATTCCCTCCCTCGAGGGGAGAGCGGGAGGGGTCGGGGGAATGGCCGGATCCGCCCGCCGCTTCCGGCGCGTTGCCATAGCTGCCGCCACCAACTTCCGGCGTGCCGGGTGCGCGTGGTATTGCGGCGATCGGCGGCGAGGGGTGGCCGGTGCACTGAGGGGCGGCCATGCCCCCCAAGGCGGCCGACAAGCGCCGGCAGGTAAGGGCTTGCCGCACTCCCGTGGTGGCAGCGCCGTGGTGACGTCACTGCAGGCGGCTTGACGTCACACCCCAATGGCGTCACTGCGGCCCCTCGTGCAGCGGGAGGCGGCGGCCCACAAGAGGGAACGTCGCTCTGCAGCCCCGCTGTGACCCTGTTGCCCTCGGCTCCTGCTCTGACCTCTGTCCTTGGTGTGACACCAGCGGTGACGTCGCCATTCCCCAAAGCGACACCCATGACGTCATAGTGTGCAGCGGAGACCTTTCCGTCCGGGTTCACAGAATCACAGAATTGTCGGGGTTGGAAGGGAGCCCTGGAGATCACCCAGTCCAACTCCCCTGCCAAGGCAGGGTCACCTGGAGCAGGTGACACAGGAACAGGTGGGGTTTGGATGTCTCCAGAGAGGGTGACTCCAGAACGTCTCTGGGCTCTGCCACCTTCAGCATAAAGTAGTCCTTCCTTATGTTGAGGTGGAGCTTCTCGTGTTTTAGTTTATGAACATTGCTCCTTGTCCTGTCACTTCTCACCACGGAAAGAGTCTGGCCCTATCCCCTTGGCACCCGCCTTTGAGATATTTGTGTTCATTAATGAGATCCCCTCTCAGTCTCCAGACTGACTGAATAGGCCCAGCAGTGCATGAAGACATGCAGTGTCTCCTCATAAAAGAGATGCTTTGGACCCCAGATTGTGTTTGTGGCCTCCATTGGACCTTCTCCAGTATCAACTTGCTTTTCTTGTGCTGAGGAGGCCAGAACGGGACGCAGCTCTCTGGTTGTGCCTTCAGCTAGGGCCAAGTGGAGGCAGAGGATCACCTCCCTTGACCTGCTGCCCGTACCCTTCCCCATGCACCCCGGGATACCGTTGGCCCTCCTGGCAGCACAGGCACACTGTGGGCTCACAGCCACCTTGTCACCCACCAACACACCAAGGTCCTACTAAGCAGAGCTGAGGGGTTGAACTGAGAACTTAGGCTGCCCCACAGAGCTGTAACCCACAGGGCTGGGTGCGGCAGTGGAGTCAGCACAACCCCTCTTGACCCTGCTGCCTGCCTGACTGCATCGTATATGTGTCACCCTGTCCCTTCACCTGCCTGTGACACCTCGAGAGTTCTGTGGCATTTCACAGAATTCTGTGGCATTACACAGCTCTTCAAGCTAGTATGTCCCAAAGCTGCAGCGCCCCTCACTCTGGCACCATGCTGTTCAACCCTTTGAGACTACAAAATTCTCAGATATCATTGTCGGGCCATTTCATCACACTTCCAGTATACAACACCCCTTCCAAAGCAGGTTCTAATGCACTCAAGGTGTCCCCGAGGATCTCCCAGGGACACTGCAGACAGGATGAAATCCTTTTTCTTACAAAGTTTCAAAAAATTCTTTTAGTTATACCCAGCTTTAAGTTTTTTCTCTTTCCTTTTGCTTTGCTATTTGGTCTTTGCTCAGCTGAAGCAATGAAGATGAGTCATTTCCTACCCTTCCTGGCCCTAACTCTACTGTGCTGTAGGGTCTGTGTCTGTGAGACCTCACTGTATTCCTTTGGCCTCTGTGTGGACATGTCTCCATGCATCCACTTTTAGGATGAAAAACTCAGATGAATTCCTGGATCTTGTCTACTGCTGGTCTATAAAACTGTTTGATTTAAAAGCAGATGATGGCCTGGCTGATAAAACCTTTTTGTTAACATGTTTAGATCAATCCCAACATACTTGATGTTAGGTTTGGTGGGTGGAGAGTTAGCAGGCATATAAGCAAGACTGGGAGGATCCCTCTGACATTCTTAATCCTCTACTAAGTACTAATAAGTACCAAGATACAAAGGGCTTTATGAAGTTTTCAAAAGGCACAAACTCAGAACCAAAACCCACACCCAGTCCTAGATAAGGAAGATGTTTATGCTAAAATTCTAAAAAAACCATTAATAATGATGAAAACTAAACTGGGGGTGAAGTGCTTGCTCTGAATTTCAGTTTGTTTTCAGAATTTCCACATAAATATTTTCAATTGTTTTCAGTAGCCATTATTTCAAATACTCCAAAATGGAGAGGCTTTGATGGACATGTTATTTGAGAAACTTAATTAATGTGCTGTAAAGGCATTCCTTTTAATTTAAAGCTCTTGAAACGTCATAAACTGTTTAAACTCTGAGGATGTTTGGCTTTTCACATAGTTTTCATCACAATAACTTAAAAAGCAATAGTTTTAACTTGTCCTTTATTACATTTCCTATATTTGCCTTGAGCTTGTTAAATCTGATTGCTGTTTGACATCGTTTTATGTGCTAGAATATTCTTGCAGTGGAGGAATTGTGTGGTTTACTAGCTGGCTCTGAGTCCAGAGGCTTTGCCTCGTTTTCTCTGACTCAGAATACGTCTGGTGATCAGATGTAGACATCTCAGTGGCTGTGGAGGTGCTTCTGACTGATGCCTTTGCACTACTCACTGCCCAGCCAGGGCCTGATGTTTGATATCTACTGGGCCATAGTGGCCACCGTAAAACTAATTGATGAATCAAGGTTTAGATTCCAGTTCCTGACAAGAATTCTTATGTAGTATTATGGTCTATTCACCTCTCTCTGTGCTTTTTATTCCTCTGTTTCTTGTACATTGCTTTATTCTGCTCTGCCTCTTAGGTTTTTTGCTTCTGACTGCTTTCACCTTGAAAATTGTCTTCCTGAGATACTTACCTGTGCACCTATCCCGTTTTACCGTGTCTCACTTCCAGTTCCTCATGTACTTTCATGACTCCATGTTCTTCAAGTGGTTTGTGATCAATTCTTATTTTTTTCTTCTCCCTTATGTGGGGGTTGCCTGCTCTTCTTCTGTGCCTGTCTTGTATCTGCCTTCCTCTTTTAAACATCAGTTTATTGCTTTATTTCACTCTTTTTTTTTTTCTTTATCCAGGTGACTTCTGCCTCCAGCTCAGTCTCCAGCCACCTGATGGGTGAAAATATGTCAGAGTTGGGTAGACCATAAGAATTAAAGTCTGTGGCCCTCCAGATGAATTTCTTGACTTGACCCAGCCTTATTTTTAAACGTCTTTAGGCTTTCATATGTTTGTGTACGTTAATAAGAAATTTCAGTTTTCAATTTAAGTTTCAATGTTCATTTCTTCCCTATAGTGTTGTATGTCTGGATCTTGGTACTCCCAATGCAGCCTTGGAAATAACACCTATGTATGTTCTGTACTGCAATAACACCAGTCCTTTCAGATCTGAAATATGTTATGCACAATTGTTATGCACAATCCCTATGCACAATCCCCCTCTTGTGGGGATGTGGAATTATGGAAAGGCATAAGCCAACTTTCCTGCATCAGGCTGAAGGGAATGAGTACATCAGATTCTCAGCTTCCTGAAAAATGAGATCTTGAGCATGGCGAGCAGGACACTCGGAAGTGTGGTGTTTGTTAAAAACACGGATGTGTGTGGCATGTGCATGGCTATGCAGAAAGTGATAGGGCAGGGTCTATCAGCACCCTGTTGGTCTTGTGTCAGTCTCATGTGTGGTCCTGGGTGATAAGAGAAAGTGGCCAGCGATTTTGAGATTGTTATTTTGAACACGTTTGACAGGTTGGAAGTGTTTGTTCCAGATTTCTGTGCCTTTGCTATGTAGCTCAAGGAAAAGCCTTGAGTGAGCGGTGTAGAGCACTGTGCTGATGTGTACCCCTGTGGCTGCACCCACCTCAAGGAGAAGCAAGATCTTGTTATGGTTCTTTAGCAGACATTGCACACATTTGGCATTTAAAATCCCAAACCAGACTGTTCAATCTTATTGGTTTGGGTTAACCCCACTGTCAGGAACTGATCACTTAAGCAGTGTTAAGAAAGAGTCTGAATTAGGACAGTGAGGCATTTCTTGTTACCCTTGTGGTCTTGCACCCACTAACAGGGGTACAGCTTCTTTGCTGTTCAGCAAGTCATAAAAGAAACAAAGAGACCCCTTCCCCAAACACAGAAAACAATCAGATGCCGTTTCCTTTTTCAGAATTTTGTTCTTTTTTTTTTTTTTTCTTCCCTTGAAAAGGTTTTCAAGGTGTTTACTTGTTCTTCAACGTGCATTAAACCATCCATGGAATATAAAATAAACATTCCATTTAGTGTCTCTCAGAAAGCATTGTAGAATGTATTGGCAAATGGCGCTTAAATTGGCATTCCTAGTGTGTGCAAATAAATATCTCCTGCAGGGCAGGCTAGAAGTGACTTTGTTTCCATGCTGTGATTTCTTGTTCCTTGTGCAAACTGGTGGTTTACTATGGAGTTTGCTAATATTCAAAACAGGAATAAAAAGCTAGCAGGAAACTTATTAAATAGTTTTACAGAAATGCCAAGCTTAGCTCTCATAGTGCCTCTACCTCTTTCTTTTAGAACCCAACAGGCACATTACTATATTACAAGTACATTACATTTTTCCCACAATTCTAGTTAATCTCTGTGCTGTGCTGCAGAGGAGCTGGGAATGGCTGTCTCTGCTCAGGAAGATGAACTAAACTTAGCAGGAGCGTTCTGTGGTTGCTCAGCCTTGTAGCCTGATTGTATTATGGTGACAGCTAGCATGGGAGCAGAAAGGCTGCAGGAATGTGTCTTTAATGATAATTAAAGAAAACAAATCTGGGTTTGTCATTTGCCCTGATGAGTGTTTCGTTAATATGTAATCAATTTTCACCCCTTGGAAAATTTACTTAATATGAACTGACACTTCAGCTTGGCAGAGTGACCAACCTGCATCCTCCCTGCCACTGAGTTCTCTGGTATTTTAGGCTGGATCTGCAAATCCAGGTCAGCTTGTCCAACCTTATGCTTTAAGCATAAGGGAGAAATTTCTCATTCCTTAAGGAGTCACAGACTAGTGGTGTCTGGCTCCTGACCATACAGTGACCCATGGCAGTATGGGAGAAGGATGTACCAGCCAGCAAAGGCCGTAGTGACAACCCTTATCCTGGATGGCAGCACAGCACATGTGGTGACAATCATTGCATCTCTACTTGGGTAGTAAGGGCAGGCCTGGGATCTGAACCTGAGGAATAGACACATTTTTCCTGAAAGTTTTCTGCGATCGCTAATTCAGGATTCAACCCGGTTCATAAATGAGCACTGGCTCTTGAGAGTAAATCTCTGCTTCCTAGGTCACCAGTATGACTTATTTACCACCAGAATTGCCACTGACAAGTCAGAGGTTTTGTGCAGCAGATGATGGAATGCTTGAAAAGTAGGGCTGTAGAAAAAAGCAGTTCAAAAGGAAACAGACTTGGAAAAAACTTCAGAGCTTTTGCTGTTCAGTCAAGAATACCAAATAGCAATAGGTACTGATAGTCCTATCTGTTTTGTATAAATTCAGTTAATGAGTCTCAGATCAGCAATTAGTGACTGTCGTGTCACCAACAAAAGGGAGAGCAATGTGAAAAAAAATGCAGATAGAGTAAACAAGAAGAACAAGACTGAATGTATGGTTGAGTGTGATTTTTTGTTTTCTTCATTGCAGGGTAATCTGGTAACATATTACTAGGGTGTGTCTTTGATGGTTGCCCTTCCCTTCTTTTTGTTTTTGGATGCAGAAATATGATATAGCTCTTATGAAATGCCAGCCTGGTAGTGCTTTCTTTTAAAACTTTTTTTCATTTACAGCAATGATCTTTAGAAAGTAGCCAACAATTTCTTCTTATTTTTGCTTTCCTATTTTATGACTACAAAAAATTAAATATGTATTAACCAGACACCCTACCCAAAATATAGTTGGAAATGCTTGTTGGATAGCTCATCAGCAGGAAAACTCCTTGCTGAAGGACTTGATTTTGCAGCTATTTGTACCTCTCTGTGGCTTGTCTGCGATAGAGGGAGCTGTGAGAAGGGAAAGGAATATTAAAGGTCATTTAAAAACATCACTTTTTATCTGTTTCATCTGTTTCATTGCTTTTCATTTTTATCATCCTGTTGGAGTATGGTATCTTTGCTGTAGTCAATAGTCAATTTGTCTTGCAGCATAGTAGATGTTTGGCCCAGGGAAGAATTCTTAGGTGCACATACACACCCTGGAAGAAAGATCCAGAAAGAAGCAATCACTTGGGCCTTCTGTAGCCTTCATTTAAGTACTGTGACTGTTAAGGGCTTCTAATACGTTTTCACTGTTGGAAGTGTGGTAATCTGTTAATTTATTTAATATAAGATTTTGTCAGAGTAAAACATGATTAGCCTCCATGAATTCTGACTCTGGCATTTTTCTCTGGAGCACTTGAGCACCTCCCAGAGTTGTCAGAGTTATGATGGTTACCTGGAGGTGAGAAAGTCCTTAATGCCTCCTGCCTGTTCCTTAGTTCCCTAGCAACAATGTCTCCTTTTTTCCCTCATATAAATTCCTCATGATTATTCACACTCCTCCTCTTGTTAATTAATACAATTATTAAAGCCAGGGATAGCAGCCTGTTTATTAGGAAGATTTAGAAAGACTGTTCATTTTTTTTTTTTTTTGGTAGCAAAAACATCTTTAGTTTATCTAGAATTTGCTAAAATGTAGCTATTTGGATTGAATAGTTCTTTGTTGGATGTCTGACTTAGGCAATGGATTACAAAAAAGCCCCCACCACTCTAGATGCTGAACAATATAAACCAATAAACTATAGCAGCATAACCTGGGAGGACTGAAGTGAGGCAGGAAACCTACAAAAGAACAAAGTATGTGATTATGGAATTAAGCTCTGTATCATAATGCCTCTGTCCAATGGGATGAATTGAATGTTTCCCCGGCAACCTTAATTCTCACATTTTCTAAGTTCTGAATGCCTCTCTTTGAGATGTTAATAATAGTCTGTTAACTTTTTTTTCCCTGTAGCTAATGTGCTACACAAAAATGTTCTTGAATTTTAAACATGCATATGAAGGCAAGTTATTGCAAGTGTCTTACTGGTGAATATACAATCATTATGTTGATTCACAGTTATAATTTATTTTTATTTGTATTTCAGATGTGTTCGTGACCTCTTCCTTATTGTACAAACACTGTGTGATGTATTTTAAGTAGCTGTCAGAGCAAAAGGATTACATTTTTTTTTCATAGTTTGTGGGTTATGCATTGTTACAGTAAAAAGAAGAATGAGGAAGCAATAACAATCATTCTGAGCCATGGTGGCAGGACACTAACTACCTAGGTGGTATTGGGGACTCTTTACAGCTAATGTGGCAGAGAGAAGTTTCAAGGAAAGGTATGAAAAAGGACAATGTGCTGGCTTTGGAAAGATTTACAGGGAGCAGGAGCTTGCAAAAAAAACCAGCAAAAGAACAAAGAACAGATACACCAGTAAAAAGGGATATCAGGACTGCCCTTTTCATCAAGTGGCACAGCAGTATGGTGTGTGCTATTATCTGAATTAGGAGTCAGGGTAAAAGATTTTTTATTCTTGACTGACTTATGTTTGCTCCCCAGCTTGCTTCTTCTAATAGTTTTAAACAGATCTACTAGTTTCGATCACCTTCACCTACTGCTAATATTGCCAAAATACTAGGATCTCGTCTCTCCTCGTCTTGTTTTTTCATGTTTGTGCCACCTTTCAGCTGGGTTCCAAAAGTTTGAGATACTTCGGGATGAACCTTCTGCAGCATAGAGAGCAGTAGCAGGAATGATGCTTGCAGAGCAAAGTATGTCTTCTGCTTTTTTTGCTGACTTCTGTAGAGTACTGAGTCAAGTGGAGTTACAGTCTCTACCTTCACTTGCAAGAGTCCAGAATATCCAACAAATAAGACATTCAACTTTTGTTGTTGTTGAAGTAGGTCTCTGTGTTGTGAGGGATGTTTTATCTGGGCGGGAGACACGAGTTTTGCTGAACACCCCCAGAATAAGCTGAAGGCCAGCTCCTTCCTAGACTGCTCCAGGTATAGCTGTCCTATCTTTGTGGAGCACACATGGAAGAAATAGCTCTTATTTTCAGACACGCTGAGCTCTGTGTGCTGGGTCCCATCCTCTCACTTCAGGCTTAGCATGCCTTTGGAGTGGGCTGTGTCCATACTGTGAAGCATTTGGCCATGGATCTGTGTGATAACAAAGTAGTTCTAAAGCATAACTTTTCAGGTTGGAGGGAGTGGTTGGAGCTTCTTTAGTTATAATTAGTATTCTTATTTCTTTAGAAATAATGAATGTAATTTTAGAACTCTCCTGTCAGTCGTGTGGTTGCTCCCTACTATAGGGAACTACTTCGCTTAGTTCCAGAGAGCCCCAAAGCAAGCCCCAAAGCTGTCACATTCAGCAGGCAGAGGCTGGTAGGAAAGTAGGCATGAGGCATGGAGAGGGCTGGTGAATCTCACTAACAGATGCAATGAAACCTCTTCCTTGAACACCCTCTCCCAGTCATACACAACAGCCATCCTTTCAGAAAGGTTAAAAACATGCATAGGGACGAAGTTAAGGCTTTCAGAGCCTGGTTCTGTATTTTGCAATAGTCTGTAAACTTTATTGCAGTCAGAATCTTGTATATGGGCAAAGAGAAGGCACAACTTATAAAACCAAAAATTTCATATCAGTGTGACTGAAATTTTAGTCTGAACATTATCATCAGTCCAGATGTCTCCATTACAGAAAATAAGAAATACTTCTGTGCAAAAAAATATCGTTAGTAGCGATAATGCAGTTAAAGTTGTTGCATGCAATCTCCAGTTTCTACCTCTTTTCTGGTATTGTGCTCACTCTTCTGCCAGTCCTCTGGTTCCTAAAGTTAGTTGATGGTTTAATTTTACTGTTGGTAGTCGTGCTGGTGCGGATGTTATGATGAGTTGTCAACAGCTGGAGACCTTCACTGGGGACAACAAGATGTCCATTTTGATGGTTTCTTCTTCACCTGGAGTTTCTTTTATATGTTAGCTAGTATATTTTCATAGGTTTCCCTTTCTCCATTGGTCCGGTGTTCCACATTACACTTGATGCTACTGCATATGTTGCTTTTTCAGTGTGCTAGATACTGGTTTTTTGTTTTCTTTGCTACCCCTAAACCAGGTTTTGTTCAGTTCCCTTGTCTGCAAGCCTATAATTCTCCGACAGGCCAGTGGTGAGATGCTTTCAGCTGTGGGGTTTCCTATGTCAAGAATGTACCCCCTGTCTTATCATCCCTTGCTTGCACTTCGCCATGCCATATCCTGGGTCTCCTCAGGGTCTCTCTATCATACCAGGCCTGTACTGTATCATTGAATTACCGTCGTAAAACCAGGATAGTACTGTACAAAGACAAAGGAAATACAGCCAACTAGCCATAGGTCCCTGGTTGATTAGAAAAGTTGTTCATGCTCTACCCTACAAACCCTTTATGGTATGGGAAGCAGGTCAGGATTTGTGCTGCTTCCATCCAGTGCACTTGTAGCTCTAGCTTTTCTTTAGTCTCACTTTTGGATTTTAACACTGTTGCAGATATTTATTCACAGGTGGCTCTTCGGATTATGTTAATTCAAATCTGTGCAACTGCTAAAACCAATTATCCTCAGGTTGCCTTGTCAGTGCCTTTGCTAATGGATAAATGCTTTTGTAGACCCATTTAAAAATGCTAATAGTAAGTAGACTTTGTTTCATGTTTAGAATTAGGAATTTGATTTTGATTTGAATCTGAATAAAATTCTGCTCTGAAAATCTATTTAAGTCACATCTAATTCAGGCATAGCAGGGTCCTTGTCAGAGAGAATCCTCTGTTGCCCATTGCCAAGCAATCACGTAGGGGAGACAGGCCAGCTAGGTGATCCAGTGGTCTCAGTAGTGATTGTGACACAGGAGCTCTTAGCCTCTTTGCTCTGCAATGAGCCCACTATAAAAGGACTATAAAGAAATTATTATAACAATTTTTTTCTCCACATGCATCATAAAAATTTGTATTTCGAAGTGAGACACATTTTCTAAGCATTGAAATGTATTGTTCTGCTCATTTTTTATTGCTTTTAATATGTATCTTCTGGAATAAAGAAATCCCTAATGCCTTGTTAGTAACAGCAGTTTTATGTGTCTTAGCTTGTACAAAGAGAAATAACGCAGAGACACTGTCTCACATCTTTGCTGCACTTTGTTCTCATTTGAAAATATTTCTTTTCTGAATTCTTACTGTCAAGCTTTGACAAGTAGTTGGGCTTGACAAACAATGCTTGGGGATTCTGGGTCAAAGTCTTTATGGCTGCTTAATTGTTTAATACATAGGAAGTTGGTGGTGGAAGTGAATATTAAATTTTCGTAATGAAGGGGAATCATGAGGGGAATGTAGGAATCTCTGTAGAGGCTTGTGCTCCTGGAAGTGTTCATAAGACATATGGAAGAGAAGAGGAAGAATAGATATCGGATAAAGCTGGCCTTTCCAGGAGAAGAACTAGGAAAACCAGAGGAGAGAAACAACTGGCTGGCTTAAAAAGCAAGCAGCAGTTCTTTGCATTACCATATAGTTGTTCCATGGGAGTCCTTGCTGTGGAAGTTATGTGTGCTAAAAATGTGCATAGGTTCCAAAATGACAGAATAAATTTGTAGAGAAAAATGTTCGCTGATGTGAAATAAAAAGGGTAGCATTTCTGGTTCAAGACCCTGTAGCAAGCTGAGAGAGCATCCTGGAGAGAATAGATGTCTTCTTTTAAATAGTGTTGGTGAGAGATACTTGGCTAGGTGGACCTTTGAGCTGAGCTGAAAGGTACATTCTAACATTCTTCTGAAGAAAATCAATCAGCCCATGGGAGCTTGCTCTCCCACCCCTTCGTTTGCCTTCCCTCTTGTCTATTGTCCCCTTCTTTTCTGTCACAAAGTCAAACTCTTTTTTCCAAGTAACTCCTCTGCTTTATTCATCCATACCATCAAATGTTATTTGTGATCCATCTTGAAACTGTTCTTGCCAAGGTTTCTAATGTCGTTTCCTTTGTTTGATTTATCAGATCTCTCTCTTCCTTCAGGGTTCATGGTCCTGTCTGTCCCTCAGCATCTCCTCAAAAGGTTCCTCTTCGTTTGCTCTCCCATTTTCTGTTAAGTTTTCACAAAGCTTTGTCACTGGTGCCCTGTAGTTATTCCTTAAGTCTGGGTAGGGTAGTCTCCGTCTGTAAGTCTCCCTATAAACAGCTATTTAATTGTTTTCCTTAAAGCCTGTCATAAAAAATTTTCTGGGCTTTCCTGTGTGCAGGGGGTTTGACAGTGGTTAATTTCCTAGCTGATCATCAGTGTTTTCCATGTTTTTTCAGTGCTTATGGCTTTATGGGTATGGATCTACTGTCTTTGGGCTCCCTGTGCCATGCAAGCACTTGGGCCAGGAACAGCCTTTTAGTGTGTTTGACCAAGGCACTAAAATGTGTGTATGACATTTGGGTGTGTATCACAGACAGGCAGTAACTAGGACAGAGCCTGGCATTTCTTCATGCTGATAAACTGCTGTCTTGTGTTGTGAAAGTGACTGTCTTTCCTTCAGATGATTTATAGACAGAATGCTGGCATGCCTGGCTTTTAAAACATACCATTGGAGCAAACATCGACTTTTATTCTGCTTTGATTAAATCAGAAAAAAAAGTGCTTTGAATGTTTACATTGGATGTGCTCTCGCTTCAGGGCCAAGGTGGACCTTCTGGAGGAAAGGCAGGAAAAGCTGGTAAAGCTGGACGTAAAAAACGGGTAAGATTCTCAAGTCTTAAGAAATTATCTTACTTTTTTTAGCTATGAGATGCAAAAAAGATTTAGTTGGAACACTGGGTTTTTAAAATAAATTGTTAAGATATCAATTGATTTAGCAGTAAGAGGTTGCTGTAGGTTTCCACCGAGAAGGGAAATACACCAGCAAGTTAGGATGAAAAATATCACCTAGAACAAAGGCACAATTTAAGTAAAATGCAATATGAAGAGATTAAAATAAAATGTTTGGGGTGTGAATTCCAAAGTACAAGCTGACTCAGAATGTGAGAAAACTGCCTGCTCAGTTTAGAAGATTCGAAGTATAGTCCGTATTCACTTAACAAAGAGGTACAAGCATTAGAGAAAATAGCATTTACTTTTTTGACTCATGATAATGTTTTTGCTGTTGGGCAAAGAAATTATTAGAATACCCTGATTTAATCTACCTTCCTCTTATTTAGCTCCACTGACATGGATGGAAGAACAGTCTACAGGCCTTTAAACAGGCATGTTGATAAACAGCTTTTCACTTTCTTGGGACAAATCACAGTCTCATTTAGTGTTCTTCTTTCCACCATTTAAAAACGGAAAGCTATTTACTTTTAGATGAAAATAGTATATAAAAATGTTAGAACCACAATACTTTTTATCTGATTCACCAAGGAAAACAGCCACTGAACTAACTGGCATCGAATTGTGTATGATAAATGTCCTACAAGCAGGTATTTGTGTGGGGAGCATTAAATCACAAACAACTGTTCTGCCATCATCATCGCTTGTCTATCAGAGCGCCTGACCTTCCTTACAGCTTGCCTCATTTCAGCTCCCTTGGGGAAAAAAACAAGCCTGTGAATTTCCCTGGGCTCTTGGCATATGCGAAGTTCTCTGTTAGTTTCGGCCACTGCACATTTTGACACAGCGTTATGCTTTTTACCTTTGTGGTGCTCTGTAGGTAGCAAAGCATTGCTGGCTCCAGCCTCTATTGCTGCAGCCGTAAGCTGTACTTATGCCTCGGACTCATCCTCAGCTTTGTATGGCTATAAAGTTAGCAGGCCTGAGAGAACTGTATTTACAAGAATGATTGATTTATTTTAAATCAACTCATTACGCATTTTGAACTTAAGGGAGAAATTTTGCCTGGAGCAGTGAAGCACTTTAATCAGCCGCTTTGTGTTCTGACAGTTTTTTCAGTAAGGACAATTAATTGAAATTCATTCCTGCAGTGATTCATTTTCTATTTAATGACCTTATATCATGACATCAACCCAATGCTAGCACAGGGAGAGCAGCAGTCTGTTTTTGGGAGAATGGAGACATGCTGGCCTTTGCAAGAAATTGGTTAACATTCCTCCAGAAGCCACATCCCTGCAGTTTTGTGTTTTGAACTAAATTCTAAGAGCAGCTTGTAGAATAACTCATCAGGAGTAATTGCAAGTTCTTGGCTTGTGCCCTTGAGTAGTCCTTAAGTCCTGTAATACCTTTGGGTATTATGTGGTGAGGGAAACAGAATTGCCAACTTTTAAACTGAGATTGAAGTGGAATCACTTGAGTTTGTTATTGGAGCTAATCTAGTTTTGTGATGGCAGAAATTATCTTCAGACTGCAGCTCCTCCAGCCCCCTGAACTCTTGCTGGCAAGTGTACCCATACGAAAACCTTCAGCTTTTGGCCTGCCATTTGTGTTCTTGTGCCCTGCTCAAAGCAAAAATGCGTGGGGGAGTGTTGTTTTTATCTCTTTGCTCTGTGCCTCAAGAAGTGCTTCTTTGGCAAGGAGCAAAACAGTCATAGTCTTGTTGCACTGCTGAGCTTGTCATTCCTGTTCTAGGATGAAGATGGCCCCCCTGAAATGGGAGGCGACTGGTTGACAGCAAGGGCTGGAGTCAGATCCCCAGATCAACTGGAGCTGACTGAAGCTGTGAGTTAAGCAATGCCTGTCTTGGCATGAGATATGTGCAGAACTCCATAAACAGAAGCCTACCCATTGGTTTTGGAGGAAATCCTGCAAGAGTAAAACTCCAGTACTTGCTGAAGTACCGTGTCTGCAGTACCAACTGAAATGGCTTCAACAGGAAAACATGTAGAATGTGCTTTGAAATCCATTTCTGGTCTTGAGACACTAATTGCCTGGAGCTCATCCAAAAGGGATGGTGGGGCTGGGGCTTCACTCAATTAGAGAGGACCTGGAGCCAACCCTGAGCTTTTCAGGTGCCTGTGTGCCATACACGGGACAGGGAAGTGTCCTACAATTTTGTTGCAATTTCTTCACAGATTGGTTCAGTAGCATTGCAATTGGTCATCCTTCCAACTGCAGTTGTTTCTCTCTGTTCGCTGCCTTATATAACTCTAGTATTGTTCCCTACCCTTCAACTAGCTGTGAAAGGGAAGCTTTATTTACTTACCTCTACTCAGGCAGTAAAAATAGTTATCAGCAGTACTATTCTTTGTTCACAGTGGTCAATCCTGAAAGCACTGCTACTGAGCTTATTGTTTATTTTTGGACAGTGTAAGTTTTGAAGGCACAAGTTGTCTGTCTCAACCTATAGAATGCAGCTAGCATTTTTCAAGTGCTACCATATCTTAGATGAGAAGTAACATCGAGAAAGCCCATTGAAATACTATGTTAGGAAGCAGGATGACTGTTCTGGATTCTGCTCTGAGCCAGGTTGGCCCCAAGCGCTGTTCTTGTGGTGGCGTCAGCTGCACATGAGGTATCTGCAATGAAGTGAACATCATAGAACTGAGCATAAATATGGTGACTTTTGTTGCTGTACATTGTATTAGTAATGAGGTTTTATTTACAATGCTATTTTGTTTCCATTCCAAAGGAATTAAAAAAGGAAATTACGCGTACCTTGACAGCTAAAAATCCCCATATTCCCCGGGATATCGTCAGATACAACTTTAAAGTAAGTGTGACATGACCCATAAAACCAGAATTTTTCGCGATTAATTGGTTTTATGTTTTCCTGTGATTTATAACCAGGTACGTTTTCTTTTAATGTGGCTACATATTGTTACACATTTACTGCCAATGGTTCTTAAAGGGTTTTTGTAAAGGGTAAAAGTCTAAAAGCATTAATGTATTTATTTAGAAGTAGGATATCACAATTACAGAACAAGATCTGTCAGTGAAGATAATTAATGCAGCTAATCTCAGGTAGTAACTTTTCCCCTTCTGTGGTGGTTAAGGCACAAAAGGCAAGGCTTTTCTCAGTCTGTAAGAGTTATGCCTCAGTATCCACACAAGAAGACTGAATTATAGGAGAGCTCAGAAATGTGTTTTGTGGAATCACTGGCCAGCTTTATTCATGATGAGTAGGAGTGAGCAACAGACAGCCAGAAAACATCCAAGAGTCACACCTTCATATCTGTGTGTGCAGGGAGCACACTGCATTATCCTGGGGCAGCCTTCTCCCCCTACCATATGCAGCCAGCAACACAGGCAGTCACATGGTAAGGGTAGAGTGATGCCTCTGCCTCCCACTCCCCCCTGGGAAGGATTACACACCCTGAAAGAAAGGGCATGAGGGCAGCTCCTCCAACTCTGGCATTGAATTATCCCCAACTTCAGGCAAGTGTCGTGGTTTAATCCTAGCTGTCCACTAAGCTCCACACAGCCACTCACTGCCTCTGCCATGGTGGGACGGGAGAGAATCAGAGGAGTAGAAGTGAGAAAACTCATTAATTGAGATGAAGACAGTTTAATAGGGAAAGCAAAAGCTGTGCAAAGCAAAACAAGGAATTTGTTCACTTCCGTGAGCAGGAAGTATTCAGCAATCCCTGGGAAAGCAGGGCTCCATGTCGCTTAATGGTTACTTGGTAAGATACTCCCCATCATTTCAAACATCCTCCACATTCTTCTTCTTCCCCCCAACATTCTTCTTCCCCCAGCTTTATATGCTAAACATGGCACCATATGGTGTAGAATATCCTCGTGGTCAGATGGGTGAGGTAGTGGTGAGGTGGGATGGGGAGCAGAGCTCTGTGTGAGTGCTGCTCAGCAATAACCAAAACGTCCCTGTGTTATCAGCACTGTTTTCAGCACAAATCCAAAACACAATGGGGCTTTAGCTGCTGTGAAAAAAATGGTCCATGTCAAAACCAACACCTGGGGGAAGAGAAAACCAGGCAAAATATTCCCAAGTCTGTCTCACCTCTGTGCTACTGTACTTGTTTGACAAACCATTACATGATTCCAGAGAAAGGAAATCAGTTTTGTGGAATCAAATAAGGTCCTTCTCTTCTATTTGGAGCTGAAGTTTTCCGTATTTATGGTATATAGACAGGTGATCAGTAATCCATGTCTTCAAATTCTCCACAAAGACTGCAGTGGGCTCAGTGTATGCTGTGATTGATATAGTAAGCAATCATGTATTTGAGAACAAACTATTGAAGCATCTGTGTTCTGTAGTGGCTTCTGACTGCTTTTAGGTGCAGCTCAAAACTAAATTATACAGATTGAGCTGTTCTTTACTGTGAAGATGGGGAGGCACTATAACAAGTTGCCCAGAAAAATTATGGATTCCCCAACCCAGGAAGTGTTCAAAGCCAAGTTGGATGGGGCTTTGAGCAATCTGGTGTAGGGGAAGGTGTCCCTGCCCAGGGCAGGGTGGTTGAAACAAGATGTTCTTTAAGATCCCTTCCAGCCTAATCCATTCCATGATTCTGTCATTCTGTGATTCTATGATTTTGTTGGGTTTTCCCTTTTTGTAGGAACGAGCATACAAGATAGTGGATGATATGGATCACACAGCCATTCACTTCACTTTGAATGGATATTTGGTGCCCAAAGATTCAGACGAAGGCAGACGCCAGAGTATCAAATCAAGCTCTGAAGCAGGTAGGTTTACTGTCTGAAATCACAGTAATTTTCAGATAGGCGCTGGTTCCACTTATTCAACATGATGGAATGATCACGCTGCATTACCACGGGATTAAACAGCTCCTACTTTGGCTTGCATCCTTGCTGGCAATCTAAATTAGAAAAAACAATCAGCCAGATGTTTGCTGCAGTCTAGAAAATGGTGTGTGTTTTTTGAGTCGTTTGAACGCTAACACTGAAATTTTCGAAGTTATTTGGTGTCTTTTAAACATCTTTCTCTACCATTAGTTGGACATACATCTCTGAACTACTTAGCCTACTTTGAAAGTTTCAGGCATGATTTAAAGTGTTAAAGCAGAAATGTTTGGAATCTAGGGCTATCATGGCTACAGTCAAGGCTGTGATTGGAATGTAGACATCCATCATTCTCTAGCAAGACTACTACATTAATTTTTATCCATATAAACAAGAACAACTATGTTATAACTTCTGTCTGCCTTGAAAACATTCTTAGTAGTTGTACATAACTGCAGATGATTTTGGAGGAAAGAAAGGTCTAGAGCTGAATTAATACCCAGAAACAAAGTTACTCAGATCAGAAATGGATTACGAAAGTCTGCTCTGAGTTAAAATATTTACATTTTAGTTCAGTTCATCCAAAAGTAGTGCAGATGCATTGTAGAAAACATTGTTGTCTTTTGTGGCTTTGAGCAAACAATTGTTCTCCAACGTGGGGATTTGTTACTGTGTTGTCTAATGAGACAGCATTAGGAAAGGATACATATGTATATCAATGCTCCAGAAGACAGAGGATCTGTGGGGCATTGGATAAGATGTCCTGTTATTCCAGGCTCGTTCCTTTATCCTTTCTGTCACCAGAAAAGGTTTCTGTTGAGGAGGAAGATGCTCCTGTGGAGGCTTCTGCTGAGACAACTGGAGAGGCAGAGGTTAAAGATGGAGAACCCACAGGAGATGCTGAGGTAATTTGACGTGTGCTGACCAGGTGGCGAAAGGAGTGGCGCAGGAGACTGGCAGGTGCCTCCAGAGGGTCTGTGCGTCGGAGCCTGAGCCTGGTCACAGCTACCAACTCGGCAGCAGGATGCTCACCTGGCAGGCAGGGTGTAGCCACAGCACTGAGATTAAAAGGAGAAGGAGAGCTTTTGCTTGCCGTTCCAGTGACGTTTATTGAAGGATGGGGAAAGGAGCAAGGAATGCACACCGAAGGGAGGCAGTGGCAAAAGCCCCCTTTGGGGAGCTGACATGGGTTTTTATACGAACTGGAATATGGGTGGAGAGAACACAGGGAACCAAACATAGGGGAGAATAGGGGAGGAACAAGGGGTACAACAACCATTGAAATGCAACTAGGGGAGGGTACAATAGAATGACATGAACTGGGACCGGTGGGGTGTCGAGAAACGGAGAACTTTCCAGAAGACATACATATTCAACAAGGGAACTGAATATTCATAAACTAATCATAATAGAACAGGGAGGGGGAAACTTATAATTGATAACTTGGTTAAAAGATGGGGGATAGGGCCTATGCCTTAACCCACCGTTGGACGATGGTCTCCTTATTATCACAGTCCTTAGCAGCTTCCACTGCTGCTACCACCGCTGCAGTAATTCTCTATAGTCAGCTAAGAGCTGTCCGTTTTATTTTTAGTATTAGCTTTTAAATTGCATTACTATAAATTGGATTTGCTTCTATGATTGATTCTTTTGTGTCTGAGATGTCAGTGCTGTAGGTGAGAACCTGCAGGTTCTGCTGGACAGCTGGGGTTCTGCTGCCATTTTGCAGATACAGAAGCTGTGTAGGGGGATCATACCAGATCTATCTTTATCCACATGTTAAATCAAAATAGAGTGTAATTTGCTGGGGTCTGGGATCTTCCTGGACAGTATGTCCATTGGTGAAAAACAGAATGGGGAGGGGTGAAAGCAGCAGGCGTAACTGAATGAAATAAATAGTGGCCCAATTAAAAGGCAGGTGGCTGATAGGAAAGGAGTAGCCTGTGAGAAGTTTGCTCTTATCCACACAGTGTCAGAACCCACACAGAGTCAGAACCCACACGATGTCCGAGTTTCAGGTGAAACTTGTTGTCCAGCAAGGAAATGAAAACACAGGGTAATGGGACTCTAACAGAATATTCTGGTTCCTGAGTCCTTTTTACCAAAGGCAGCTGTGCTGTATTTTCTCTCTCATGTCAGGTTTTGTTTTAAAGCAATTTCAGTTCCTGGGTTTCTATATTCCCGTTTAGATACCATTTCAGAATCTCCTTGATCTGTGAGCTGGAAGTCTCCTAATTTGCATCTTAAATATTGTATCTTCAATTCACTAGGCAGCAGAAATCCAGCAGTCTAAGAAGGAAAGAGATGACTGGTTCTCTCAGGCTGGAGTCACTTCTGTATTTTCGTGCAGGCTGCAGAAGAGGGAAGAGGAGAGGTAGAGGCAGAGGGGGCAGAAACAGCTGAAGAAGCTGCGGCAGCCGAGGCAGAAGAGCCTCCTCCCCCAAAAGTGCCGGAGAAGAAGCTTGCAAACCAGTTCAACTTCATTGAGAGAGGTACAGCTACATACCACAATGCTCTGCGGGTATGTTGCTGTTTCCTTCAGTGGCTTGGAGGATCTTTCCTTTGGGAGGGCATGTAGATCGTTTGTGTTTGTGTTATATCCTGGCGTATTCTGATCTGTCCATACTATTAGGAAAGAAGGTATAGTGGTTGTACTATTGTAAAACATTTGTTGTGATGAAAATGGTGACAGAAAATTTCTTGTCTCATGAACTCTTGGACAGCCTACAAAAAGTTTTGATGCTTCTGAAAATCCTTAAGCCCCTACTTGGTTATAGTATTTTTCATGTCTGTCATCTGAAAAAGTGTGGAGCAATGGTTAGGGTCGTAGCTGAGCACTTGGAGTGTGTGAAAACAATTTCTGTTTGTCACTGGGTCCTTTTATGGTCTTGTACTTAAATTCTTATTGACGGAGCAGAGTTGTAAGTGCCCATATATCAAAAGGACAAGTGTGTTTGGGCTTGTATTAAGCGTGAGTACTAGAGTAACACACTTACTTATGTAAGTGTGACAAATCTGTGCTTCTTGTACGTGGTACATCTCCCTCCCACTCTGCATGCGCTTTCCGATCAGTACAGACCTAAAACCTTGTGTTCCTTCCCTAAGGTTTTTGCTGAACCTACAGCCATTCCCTGTGAACATGTTTTCATGGGGCCTTCTGACTGAGCAATCATGGTGATGTTGGCTCCTGACTGAGTGCTCAAAAAGGAGTTTTCTACATCAGGGATACAAGTTTCAGAGAGAAAATTCTCTTGTTCTCCTTGCTGCAATCGGAGTATTTGTATCTTCCCCAAAGAGCCTATCTGTTTTCTTTCAACCATTACACATGAAGTTAGATGCCTTTACACATGATGGACTTGGAGAGATATATGAGTTATTGGGCTGCTGGAGACAGAAGATCTTAGGAGAGTTTATCCAGAAGTGGGATGCTTGCTATGAAGTTGAGCTAAGATTCTTTATCATTCAAAAATCCCAGTGGAGGCCATGGAATTTCCTATTTCTTTGTTCCCAGATCTGCATAATGTCTTCTTCCCATTGATTTTACTGGGGGAAGCTTGTGTGTCTCTGTATGATTCTGCCTTTGAAAGCAGAATACAGACCTTAAATAGCTGCACAGTACTGCTGTGTGCTGTACAGGATATGTAGTTTCCACCTCTGAGATGTCTTTGTTTCAGAGGTCAGTGAAATGCTACAGGCAGCTTCTTTAAAATGTTCTGACACAGCAGTTTTTTGAAAAAACATGCTGTTCTTCTAAGGGAACATTTCACATAAATATATTAATTTATTTCAGAATGTTGATGTAAAATGGTGAAATATTGTTTCAGTAGCATTAGATGAATTGTTTATAAGTTTCATTCGAAAAGTTAGACTCTTTTGTTCTTACTGTTGTATACTGGCTTTTTAATATATAGGACGAAACTTTTCAAATTTGGTAGGATGTCATAACCGATACCATAATTGTTACCAGAAGATTTCAAATGGTAGAAGTGAAAAAAACCATTTGAACTCCTTCAAAATTAAGTACTGAAATATTTAAAGTGTGTGGGAAAAAATCAGAAGATCTTGTGAACGTTCTTTTGGTCCTTTCTGTAGTTGCATGATCATCAATAGTGTTGTTCAGTGCTCTAGGAGTCTTTTGTATACCAAGTTATTAATGCAGACTGTTTCTGCAACTAGACTATGTCACTGCAGAGGGCTTCAGTGCTGGGATTATGCTTCTTGATGCTTTTTCTTTTTTCAGGAAAAAGGATATCAAACCGACCCTGCACCTTATCAAACCTTCTCAGCCAATGTTAACCAGGTATCTATCTATCTATCTATCTATCTATCTATCTATCTATCTATCTATCTATCTATCTATCTATGTCCTTTTTATCTTTAAAGTTGTTTTAGAATGTATTTTGGAAATTGAGGTGTGAGAAAGTTGAAACCGAATTATTGTGTTTGCGCTCCTTGCAGTGGAATGAATTCCTTTATTGTGGCTTTGGTCTCTGTTTTGAATCTGACAACAAACTGGTATGACCCTCTCTTCTGCCTAATGGGTGAACTTGCTCATGGTTTATGTTTCTAAGGTTAAGTGTCTCCGTTTAGATTCTTTTCACTGGTTTATTTTTTGCCAGCCGCCCTGACTTGTCTGCTTTAGAGAGTCTTAAGTAAATGGAAATGGGGGAACCGTAGGGTGAGAATAGTTTTGTATTCAGGAAGAGGTGGGCTGCAGCTTCCAGGTACTGGTTCCTCTAGGGACATAGCTCTCTCTTGGAGTATTGTTAGGAATTTGGCATGTGCAGCACTCGGGTTTTTACTTTGTCTGAGTTTAGCTGTATGCAAAAGCAGGCTTCTAAAGCCCGAAGCTGAACCAAACGAGAAGTACAGCTTAAGGAACATGGAAGACCTGTTGCGAGAGACTTAGCTCTGCTTTACGTAGCGGAAATGTGCCTATCTATTCACGGTGAAAGACTGTATAGCATTTTCTGCATCCCTTAAAAATGTAAAAAAAAAATATTTTGGATGAAATTTCACACATGAAATGCATTGTAGCTTTCAATGGAAAGGGAACCCAGCCAGTTCTGCTGTTTAATTCTCAGATATTTGTAAAAATGTAATTGTGTTTGTCACAGATACACACATTGTTTCGAACTAGTGAATCAAACTGCTATTGAAAACATTTTTTTGTTACCAGTGAGCAGAGGAACACCCAGGAGACCCTGTAAGGTAATGGCAGAAGCTTAAAAAATGCTGTAGTAGGAAAGTGATAGGAAAGGGAGTGGCGGTATTTCTGTCAGGTTAAAAACTGTAATCCATTATATTCCTGAACCTGAAATTACAGAGTAATGAGATCTTCTCTCCCTCCTTTTGGAGTTTTTGTCTGTTTTTTTCTGAAAGTGAGATGTCCTGAGACTTAGAACAGAGGTCTTTCAGAAAATTAGGCCATGACTAAGATTTTGCATTAAATGTTTGAAAGCTAAGAGGAAAAGTTTTCCATTGATTTCTTCTTTTATTGTTGTAATTTTCAGTGGGTCTAAAATAGTGTTTTTATATAAACTCTTCTTTTCCTCGGCTCTTTTTACTTCATGTTCTTTCTTTTGCTCACAATTTTCTATTCCAAACTTTTCTGTTCTACTTGTTCTCATACTTGTCTCATCTTCTTTTTCCTTTCCCTGATGTTTGGAACACCTTTCCATCTCATTTCTGCCTGCAAATTTACAACACAATATAGTTTGGGTTTTTTTCCCCCAAAGAGTACTGCTACCTTTATTCCAATGTTTTACTCTGTATTCTGTGTTTGAATGATACTCCCTAAGCTGATGTGTCAGATTGCCTTTTGTTTTGTCCTGAAAGTAATATGCCTGCTTCAGATACAATACTAGGATTTCAATACTAATGAGTGATTCTTAAGAGGAATTACTTTTGGATCTGCTCAAGTAAGACGTGTGGCATGTGGTGTAGCAGAATATGTAAAACTGCTCTCAGTTTCCATTTGATCATATGCTGCAGAGTTGGAGTCCAAATTTAAATTGTGTTAAGCAACTACAATTTGATTTTCCAACACCACATGAGAAATATCATAAAGCAAATGTTTAATGTGTGTTTCCTATTAAACACTTGTAAATTAGCCAAACACAAAGTCCCGCAAAAATAAAGTTACAGAGTCAAAGCAGCAAGTAGAGTGTTGGAGGAAAGAAATTATTAATAATGCAGTAATTTGTTCTGAAAATAAGACATGCCTCATCCTGCTTTAAAAATCCTGGACCTCAACTATTCACTTTTTGCTCAAGAGGACACATGTTCAGCTAATTCCAGCAGGAGCAGTACTGTTGTGATGACTATCATGTTCTTGTGATGGTGTAGATTGCTGTTCTCAGGAATATGATCAGGTCCTGATAAATCCTGCCTCTGTCTATCTCTCAGTGGTATATCTATGATGCCTATATGGAAGAACTTGAGAGAATGGAAAAGGCAAAAGAGAAAGAAAAAGCAAAACCTCCGGCAGTAAAAAAAGAAGATAAGAAAACTGGAAGAAAGTTATCCTATGTGGAGCCACAGGTATGTTTCATAATGTAGGGAAAAACGCTGTTCAAAGTGGTGCTGGGTGCATCTGTAGAGCAACTGAGGTGAAAGCAAGTCATGCTGGCTGTGTAGCTTGTTGTCTTAGTGGGCAAATAACTTTAGGAAATGCAAAAAATAGTTTTTGCTAGAAATTGTATTTTCAAAACAGGATTTCTGTTGTGCTGTATAAAATAGGATTTTGATTTTGCATAATCGTATTTTCAAACCTGGTTTCCAAGTGAGATATATAGCTCTTGTTTTTTGTGCGTTGTGTTTGTGTCACATTTTTGATTATTATGTGAGGGATAAAAGAACTAAATATGTAGAAACACCCTGTGATTTTTTTAAAAATTGTAAGTGGTGATGATTTTACATACGATGTTTCAATCTGAAAGGCAATGAAATTTAGGTTTATTTCAAAATATAGCACTGTAGTAAAACACTTTTCAGTATTTTTTAGTTTTAATTTTTAATGATTTTATAGAATTACGGTTTATACATTTTCTAATTATAGATATGTAAGGGCATGCTTCTCAGGGTATCAGATGTCCTAACACCTGCCTCACCTGGAGCTGATGCTATGGCCTTGCTGTGAGGGTGATACTGACTCCTAATCCAGACTGCTCTGTCAGGAGTAGCCTAGGAGTGCCTTGTGGGAGTGACATGGTTTATTCCACCGAAAGGAAAGTATCCCCATCTTAAAAATATCATCCCACTTCAAGCACTGAGTGTACAATATACAGGATGATATGGCAACCCTGAAAGATTTTCTTCATGTTCCAAAGTGTTTTGAAGGGGTCCAGGAAGTTTCTATTACAGTTTAAATGGCTGATTCTTTCTTCCCCAGTCTAAGGTAAACCATTTAGAAGGCAGACTGAAATAATTTCTATAATGACTGGAGCACAATACACTGAGAACTGTAATACAGAGTCATGGAAATCAATTCATAATTTGCTCGTAGAATAGGTGTAGACTTATCAACGTAAGTTATATAGATATAGATATATAGATGTATATGCATAGATATATGTATATATATGTGTGTGTAATAAGAGCTGACTCCTGAAACTGGCTTTAGCTTTTTCATACCATATGGCCAATACAACTGCAGAGGATTTGGCTGGTTTAGCCACGAAGCAGCACTGTGCCACCATAAACCTTACAGTATAAACAGACCAGGAACATGTTCTGACAGGCTTCTTCCTGTGAGTTGCGCTGTGGAAATTCACAGTCCTTTTGAAAACCGATAAACCTTTCACTTGAGTATGTTTTGGAGAATTAAGCCTGAAGTCAACATTGCAATTACAGGCTTAAAGGGTAGACTGCTAAAAATTGGTAACGAAAATAAAGTAAATACTCTACCAATGAAACCGTATTGTAAAACACCTGCTGCCCACTCCACTGACAACAGAGGGAAATTGAAATCCAGTCACTCATGATATCTGTCACTTTGGTGTTTCGCCTTTTACACTTGACACTTTCTGGGGGGCTTGAATGGAAGCCAAAAAGTCGATGCAGTGAGTAAGTGAAAGGAAAAGCTTCTTTATGGAGAGCCAGTGTCCAAAACGGAGGTGCTCTGTGAGGCTGGTCAACCATCCTGAAGTGTATGAAAAACTTGATGAATTCTTTGCTCATTAGCTGGAAAAATGCGACCTGAAGTACTCCAAGGCTCAAATCAGACTTACAACAGTCATCATGTCTATTCAGATGTAGGTCTATGGAAATTAAAGATTTCAGAATCTGTATTTCTGGCCTCAAGACAGCAAATGGAGAAGTGCATTTTGTGGAGCTTTTAACTCACAGATTGTGTATATTACACCATGCTAATTGAAACAGAGCTTTTCTAGCTGAACACTTTTTAAGGACAAGCTGTGCTTGGTCATTGCTGAAGAGAACTGTAGAACATCAAGCAGGAGACATGGCTAATCTGGATCAAGGTGCAATGTCTAGAAGCCACAATTAATTTCCACCATTGTTTTGGTCAGGCTAGGTATTAGCAAGAAAAGCTGTGATAGCTGCTGGGCTAGCACCAGATTCAACTCAAAGGAACGGAGAAAATGAGTGGCGACTACCACAGGTGGATCTCTGATTGGAGTCTGTTGCTATGGTAGGAGGCCATGAAAGAAAAGATCCAAGAACTAGAGCCACAGTAGGAAGATGATGGTAGGAGTTAGATGAGGACTTGAAAAAGTAATGAATGAAAAGAGAGAGGAAACAGTGCTGCTACTGAATAAGGGGACAAAAGAACACATAACCTGGGAGAGAAGGGGTCTGATACATGAAAGAACATGGTCAAAAGCAGAGAAAAGAGAGGAGGAGAGGGGAGGAGAGGGGAGGAGAGGGGAGGGGAGGAGAGGGGAGGGGAGCCTTGACAGCTAACCAGAGGCTTCTCACTAGGAGAAAAGAAGTAAAATGAAGCTATGCATTGCGCTGAAGAATTTGGTGAAGCAAGGAAGATGTGGTTTAGCAAAGCAGAAGACAGAGGCAGCCAACATGAAAGGAAGGGAGATAACCAAGGATTTCAACAGAAGGAAGGGTGAGAATTTTACAAAGAAGATGTGAGTGAATAAGAGTTGGAATAATAGAAAGTATTTGACTGGATACCGTGATGAGGGACCCCTAGAAATCTCTCTGTGTTCCTGTCACTCAAATGGATCTAGAGAGGAAAGGGTGTGCTACATCCAATAGCAGTGATACAGTATTTGGAACTTTTCTTCAGTTTTTCGTGAAGGTGGTATACAGACCATGGATAACGCAGGATACCGAAGTGGAATGATAGGATATTTTCTGAGCTGACAATATCTGTAAGCAGAGATAACTAGGCAGAAGTGTTGTATCTGCCTGTCCTACTCTTTCTGTTCATGTACCATCTGTTTATGGCTCTGATTACAGGGAGGATACTCAATGATCTTAAAGACCTTTTTCAACCCAAATTACTTTATGATTCCACAGTCCTGACCCAGAGACATGCTTGATCTGATCTATAACCCTGCTTATGTTCTTGAATGAAGTTAGAAATGACAGTATCTGAGGCAGAAGCAAAATGCGAAGAGCTTAATGTAATTGATGCAGGCTCGCTTCTCTTACCCTGAGATGGCAAGGTGTGAAACCACAAGACTGACATTAAGGATTTTTAATGCATCTATGCAAAGAGGGGTGGACCAATGAGATTGGACCATAACAAGGACATATTGTATGCAGAGAGGTAAAAATGGTACCATTAGTCTGACCTTTAAGAGTACATGAGACAACAGAATTAATAAGGAGGAAAAAAATACAGAACAGGGATTAAATATGAAATGGAATAAAATAGCACATATTTACCAAAGGTAGGCCAAGTAATCTCATCTCTTTCTTTAATGAAAGGCAGGTCATATTTTTCTTCAACAAGGAAAGTAGAGCAAAGGTAATCTAGCTGGAATTCTGTTAACTATTGCTATAGTTGCAATTATTAGATATACCAGTGCAATTAGGCAATTATTAGATATACCAGAAAAGTTGTTGTTACTACAGCTTGGGAGAGACTGGTGGAGTGGAAGACTTCATTTTGGAGTATCAAAACAGTCTTTGGCAAGGAGCAGGCTTACAGTGTGTAATGAGAGGGAGAAACAAGGGTGTATTTCTCCAACGACTTTGTGTTAGTTGGTTAATTATGATGTGGCTGTGAGAGACAAGCACATTGCTAGAATATTCCTGTGAGGAATAGCAGAGAAGATATTTGTGTTATGTAAGGTGGGCTGATACCTTTTCAGGAGTAGAACAGGGACATGTGATTTTGATCACCACTTTTCGAAGATGTTTGATTGCAAACCTGCATAGATATGGAAAATATAATAAGAAATTGAAAGCTTGGATATACAACACTAGAAAATCTTAGCATGTTTATCTGTTAATGCAAAGGTATTAGGGACCTTTGCATTAACCCTTTGCATTAACCTTTGCATAACTCAGAGTCCCTCAGGTTGGGACTCTGAGTTAGGTAACTGAGAGAGAGAGAGAATTACTAAGGCAGAGGATAGTGTCAACAGAAATATAGATAGGTGTCAGCCAATTAGGAATATTAAAAATAATAATAAATTGATTTAAAAATTAAATTAAAGTTGGAACTTACCGCTGTGGAACAGTCTTTAATCTCCTCTGAAACAGAGGTGGTTGATCATTTCCTAAAAAGTTCAAACAAAATTTATATTTGACAGATATGTGCATTCCTGAATCATGTGAGGTCCTGTCTCACTTGTCTGTCTCATGGTAGCATTACCCCTGTCTGAAATGTGCCTCGTGCAACATCCCACAGGGTCAAAAATATCACTTGGAAGCTCTTGGAAGGATACTATAATTTTTTATATGACAGGTGAATTTAGAATGCAATTGACTTTCACATTATTGTTCACTTGTTCCTGGGTCACTTCTAGGAGTGGATCCATCCCAACTCCCCTGTCTTCAATATCCTGTTTGCAGTCTGTCAGAATTAAAAGCAAGGAGTGAAGATGAACAGATGAGTTCAGTTATGGAATTTAGTAACTGCTTGACATGATTCAAGCTGGGGGACTTTATTTGGGATTTATGGCTGGTGTCTGCATTCAGGTGTTGGTTTGGCAGCAGATGACGACAACCCTGTGCTGTGCTCCTTTCTCTGCAAACCAGGGGCTCTTCCACTCACAGTATATGAATTGCCAGAGGTGTGAGCAGTTACTGCACTGATGTTAGGGTGGGGTTTGTCTTCTGGATATGCAGTTACACACCATTACAAGCTTTTTGTCATGCTTCAGTTTATGGGATTTGCACATTGCAACTGGCCAGCTGCTGAGAGGAAAGTGTGAGGCAATTAGGGATAAGGAATTACAGAGCAAGACCAAGACATTTGTTTTCAAAGTATTAGCCCATTATCCATCTTACATATGATTTAACTAACATTATTGCTGTTCTAAAAATAGCTTATGCACGGAAATAGACAAAACAAACGTGTTATCATATGAGCTCTCATTGCATTTGGCTAGGTAGCTCAGAATTGGCCTAAGGTGGAAAAGTATGTTTCAAACAGGAATTGTTGTTTTTTTTTAAAAAGAGAAGAATTAGGCTGAACACTTCCTCTGAAGATTTATTTCAGTAGCATACAGAATAAATAAAATCTGAAACAGGACAGGATAGGAAGAGAAAATAACTTATTCTCATCCACTTGTAATGTCAAAAATGTAGTTAGTCATGGTTGTGTTGTTAACAGCCTAGCTACCTGACAAAAAAGCTGACTTTAAGGTTTTTTGATTCGTCTGGAGAGTTTCCTGCATTGTAGAAAAAATCAATTAAATAATATGTTGTTTCTGCATTCACAAGGTTGTTTTGGTTTTTTGTTTTGTTTCTTTTTTATTTATAGCCTCTTTTCCAGTGAACCCCACCAAAAAAAAATTTATGGAATCATAGTATCATAAATTTATAGAATGGTTGGGTTGGAAGGGACCTTGAAGATGATCTAGTTCCAACGTCCCCCTGGCATGGGCAGGGACACCTTCTTCTAGACCAGGTTGCTCGAAGCCCCATCCAACCTGGCCTTGAACACTGCCAAGGATGGGCCATCCACAGCTTCTCTGGACAGCCTGTTCCAGTGTCTCATCACCCTCACACTAAAGAATTTCTTCCTAATATTGAATCTGTATCTACCCTCTTTCATTTTAAAACAGGTGTTCCTCATCCTATCACTAAACTTCCTGATAAACAGTCACTCCTTGTATTTCCTGTAGGTTCTTTTTAGGCACTGGAAGGTGCTTTAAGGTCTCCCCAGAGCCTTCTCTTCTCCAGGCTGAACAGCCCCAATTCTCTCAGCCTCTCTTCATAAGAGAGGGGCTCCAGCTCCCTATCATATTCATGGCCTCCTCTGCGCTCACTGCAACAGGTCTCTATCCTTCCCATGCTGGGACCCCAGAGCTGGGTGCTCCCTGTGGGTCTGAGCAGAGCAGAGGGGCAGAATCCCCTCCCTTGATCTGCTCTCTTTCTCTGAACTTGGTTTCAAGTTCTACTTAATATTTTCTAGGATGGGAAAAGAGGACTGCACATGTTACTGGAGGTGTAAGCAAACTATGGATTTATAAAAAATGTAACAGTTTACAGAATTCTTCTTCTCTTTTGTCCTCTCATCTCTGTGTGGCCCTATTAGTTTTATGCTCTTTGAAGTGAGACTCAATCTCCCTTGGGTGTCTGCAGAGCCCAGGAAAGAAGCAGAGGGCTGGACACACATAGTCTGAACTCAAGTTCCTAGTTCTGACTGTGGCTGTGTGGTGTAGTTTGGTCAACTCATTTCACTTTTTCTTTTCATGTTCAGGGCACCCTCTGAGCTGTGTCAAGGATGGCATGTTTCTTTTCAGTGCTGCCGCTGTGAAGGAAATCTTACTGTGCTGGCAGCCATCAGTCCCTAGGAGGGGTTTGAAGATGAAAGGCTTTGAAACACTGGTGAGGCTTTGGGGCAGCAGTAGTGGATGGAGATTTGGGTACTTGGAGCAGCAAGCTCTCAGAGCACCTTATACATGCCTTGGCATTCTCACATCAGTGCACAGAGCTGTGATGACATCATCCTTATGTGGTCCAGCACAGTCTGTGGACTTTCAAGCTTTGTCCTTCCCACTACTGGCACCCAGGCTTCTTGTTCTTCTTTCTCATTCTTCCAGTTTGGATTTCACTAGTGGTCGCACATACACACACAGAGTATAGAGAGCACACTCACACAAAAATAGTTGAGAATGGAGTTTAGTAAGATGTGGTGGTCAGCCACAGGGCTCTGTCAGGTAAGTGTACCAATCAGCCACCTGCTGACAGACAAATAGCCCCTGCTAGGCTCTCTTTTCCCCACTTGCCCATGGACTTGTGAATGCATCAAGCTGATTGACTGAAGGACTCCTAAATCCTGTGATGTTTACTGAATGCCTAAGACCTTAGAGCTCTCCAGGAAGAGATGAGAGTGCTCATGCATGATCAAACCCCTCTGATTTAATCACCAAATCTGATGAATTGTAATTCAGTGGCATGAGGTAGGAATCATATGTGTGCTTTTAGCTCATCCTGTCAGGAGTTAGCTTGAAAGACAAGACTCTTATCTACCTTTATAGGTAAGTACCTGTATTGAGCTAAATCAGAAGCACTGAAGTTACTGCAGCTCAGCTGTGGATGGCATCTTGCTAAAGTTATAAAAAAGCAATTACATTTTTTCAAGTGCCCATATCATTTGGTGCTGGTGTGACACATTTCAAATTAATCTGTATTCAAGATCAAAGGACTCAAGTTTTTCAGTTACATGAGATCTGAGGTACCTATAAACAGACAGGAAATACATTTTCTCTTCCTGTCTTTTCTTTTCAGCACGGTGATTCTCTAAGCAAGGTTGCAAAGGCTGCTAAAATAGCAGAACGGATGGTGAACCTGAACACATTTGATGACATTGCACAAGGTATGGCCCACTGAGAGGTGCTTCTAACTCAAGTCTGATGTCCTGCAGAGAAGTACTTACAGCCACAGCAAGGACGGGACAGAACAGAACAGAATAGAGAAACAGAAGTAAAATGAGCAGGTCTAGGAACCTGCTGACTCACATAAGGCAAGTAGTACATCAGACCATGGGCATGCAAAGAGCATGCCACATTAGCCCTGCTCTGAGCTGCCTAGGGACAGCAGATCTGGTGAGCACTGCCCTGCCTGCAGCACTTCGTTCCCTCAGCAGGTGCTTCACTCCTGGATGCAGGTGCTGGTGACAGCAACCGGAGCCAAGCAGCTCTCTGCTCACATACAGATCACAGCCACAGCAGTGTACTCAGTCTTGATGACCTTTTGCAACAGTCATTTTGCTGTCTCTGCTCAGCTTTGTCCTGGAGGGCCAAGTCTAGCTCTGGGAATGGCCTGGGGTCGCACCTTGCTCTGGGCTTCTATTTTCTTGTTAATCCTTTGTCTGCTGATCATCAGTTTGATTTTTATTTTCCTGTGTGTCTGAGGAGTTGGTGCTTGGTAAAATGCATTTGCAGGGCTGAGGTGCTGAGGCCTGGAGTTAGGACTTAAGAACTGAGACAGATTTCACACTAACAATTGGGTTGTGCAGAGGCTGTGAGGATAACAGGTGATCTTTTAAGGCTTCCCTGACACTGAACTGTGCTGATTTATTTCTGATTTATACACTGGGACCTTTTCCTTGATTTTTTTGGTTTAGATTTTAAATATTTTGAGGATGCCTCAGATGAATTCAGAGGCCAGGAAGGAACCCTCCTCCCACTCTGGAAGTTCCAGTATGAAAAAACCAAGAAACTTGCAGTTACTGCCATCTCCTGGTAAGTCTCTTCATTCCAAACTTAATCTCGACTGTTGGGCAGGGGAGCGGAATGGAATGTAACAGGATCTTACGAGGCAGGGCTGGTTTCTCTGGGAAGATGTTTTTGACTTATTACAGTCAGCTGCTTGCACAGCACCTAAAGGTGCCCCGTGCTTCTGGTTGCAAAGAAGATTGTGTAAGGCTGAATGTGCCAGGCTTGTGCCCTTAGCAGAAACTGAAGGCAGAGCAGGCTCTGTGCAGCACTGGGCAAAAGTGAGTGTGGTTAGCAGGGCAAAGAAGTGTCCGTTCGTGGGAAGGGTGGCGTAGATGTTTCTTATCCTTGGACAATATGCTGTAGGAGTCAGCCCTGCAAAGGACAGCCCCAAAAATCACGCTATGTGCGTGAGAGTTGACCAAGCACTTCTTGAACTTTGTCAGGCTTGGTGCTGTGACCACTTCCCTGGGGAGCCTGTTCTAGTGCCCAGCCTTCCTCTGGGTGAAGACCCTTTCCTTAAGATCCAACCTAACCCTCTTCTGACACGGCTTGATGCCATTCTCTTGGCTTCTGTCACTGCTCACCACATAGAAGAGATCAGTGTCTGCCCCTCATCGTCACAATGAAGTTGTAACTGCAATGAGGTCTCCCCTCAGTCTCCTCTTCTCCTGGCTGAACAGACCAAGTGACCTCAGCCACTCCTCATACTGCTTCCCCTCCAGACCACAGAAGTACATGTGTGCTGGGATCTTGCACAGTTTGGTGCAGTAGACATTTGCCTTGCAGTCCACTTTTGCATATTCAGTCAGTCCAAAAATGATCACTGATACTTGGAAATTGACTCTCTTTTGTTCTGAGATATTATTGCTATGTTTATTACTGTGAAAAAACCCGCTTATCACCAACCTGAATGAGTCCTTTCACTTTTTAACATGCTTGATCCTCCTCAGAATTGGCTTGGTTCATGCAGTGAACAAGACAAACCTAGTCAGATGCTGCCCTGTGCTCCTCTGCAGTTAGGCCTCCTCTCACTTGTTTATGTGAGCACATTTGTGCCTTGACAAGGAGAATCTGTGGAGAGACAGAGCAGGATTGCAGTCTTCTGCCCTTCAAGCCACTGTGATATTATATAAGAAAGTATCAAGCATGCAGTTGTGTGAGAATTACAGATAACAGTAAAATTTTGAAGCAAAATTGGGAGAAAATGCATCTTTAATAGGTAGGTTGTACTGCTGTTATACTTGTCTCCAGGAAATGATAACAGAAAGATGGCTCTGAAATTGGAAGAGTAACTCCAAATTGCTTTATGGAATAAGCCTTTCTAATTCAATTTTTATTCTCTCATTTTTAGCTGTGATGGTGCATTTAGTGAAAAGAACAAGAGCATTAGGATGCCTAGGTATTAGCCCAAATGAAAAAGGAGAAATTAAAAGAGAAGTGGGTTTATTTTATCGACTCGTAGAAGCAAGTCAGAGAAAATACTCATTAGATAATTTCCACATACATTCATTTCACGGAATTGTTACCCACTTGTTGTGCTGTGTGAGCTCTGGGATAACTACAGTACTGATCTTTGTCCCATGGAAACCCTACCTACAGTAACTTACCACACACAGTCGAGGTTGTAGAGAGGGTAGATGTCTTTCAAGTAAAGAGACTTTAGAAGACATAGTAGATGGCCAATTGCTCACCATCAGTATTTGCCTCAGGAAGTACACTGTTCACCAGCTGGGTCAGAAGGGAGTGTCCCTTCCTGGTCTGTGAATGATCATGAATTCATGAACTGATAGCTATCTCTTGAAGCATCTCTCATGATTTAATAACAGGTATGGAAAGTGAGTTTATTGATTTAAAAGCTTCTGAATCTTGCCGCTGAAAGATGGGAACCGATATATTCCTGTCTTTTTGCTTTCCTCAAAGACCTAATTTTCAAAAGCAAACTTTCTGCAATTATAGAATGGATAAGCCAAGAAGTGCAGAGATTGACATCATGTCTGTCTTTTTATCCTTTTCATTGAGTGTTTTGGTCTTTTGATGTTCCGCTTTTTTGGTGCATCTTGGGTTTGGACAAGTTACCCACAAACTTTACTAGTGCATATGGTCAAAGGGCAGAGCCCTCGGAGTGTGTGCAGTCCTGTAAGAGCAGACTCTGAAGTTAATGTGTGAAACACTGTGCAGTGCTGTAGAGCTACATGGTTAATAATAAATGCAATCTTACATGTATTTTCTCATTTGCAGGAATCCAAAGTACAAGGACCTATTTGCAGTGGGGTATGGCTCTTGTAAGTATTAAATGCAAAAGAACCATTGAGAGATTTTAAATATTTAACAGGTGCTCTGAGATCAATTCAGACAATCCTCTGAGGCATGGATTGCATCTCGTAACAAGGACTCACCTAATTTCAAAGCAATAAATTGAGATTTAACTCAATACAGGGATTAGGCCTTTCCATTCCATGGCATGAACATTCAGAAGTACGTAGGCAAAGACAGCAATTATTGTAGGACTAAACCAAATTTGAAACAGGATAATGTGATATATAATGGAATTGCTCAACTATTCTCCCTTCCACTGTGATCTGGAGAACAGAGATACATACAGTTTCGAAATAGTTTAGATAGATTCATGGAGGACTAGTTTGCTACTGGAGGGATAAACCACCTGATTCAGTAAGTTGATAGCTGTGAGTTGCTGGAAGCTTGTCACATACAAGGCACAGACCTGTATTTCTTGAGGTTCTCGATTTAAACAATTGCTACTTGTTGGTGGAAGATACTTGGGTAGAGTGGCTACAAGGACCTTTGGTATCATCCCAAACATGTATTCATTCTTATGTCTTTCTCTGTGCTCTGACAATGGAACCAGATGGATCATCTTCATTTATACTGGTAAGGACTGTGCTCTGCTTGCAATATTGCAAAATTTCATTTTCCTTTTAAAATTACATTTTTCTTTTGACTTTCACTCCATCTGAGCTCTGGAAATGTTCCTGCTAGTTTGCCAAGCCTAAATTGGCCTGACACTCTCTTTAATTCAGTAGGCAGCAGCTATTCTAAAGAGCAGATTAGAATCAGCTTTTGGAAAAGAAAGCATGGTGTGAAGCGCTCAGGATGTCCTTGCCTTGTACAGCACAGCAAAATCTTGCTGTTCTCACATCCCTGTGCTTAGAGAGTGCAGGAATTTAGCAGTGCCTTCCCACTGCCCTGCCAGCCAGGTGGCAGAGGAGAGATACGAGCTCAAGGAAGGTAATCTCCCTGCTTAACCTATTCAAGCAGTTGTTCTAATTTTGTACGCTTCATACACTAAGCAAGACCAGTGTGCTTTCTGTGTTGTGCAAAAGTATTTGTTAGTTCTGCCAGGGTCCATTGTGCCAAAGGCAATACAGAGATGCAAAGGGAGGCAGACTGACTCAGCGGCTTGCCATGTTAATGGGCAAGAGATCCAGAAATCTTCTTATTCCATTTTTATAGGGGACAGAGGGCATAGCTCCTTTCAGCCAGCTGTAGCCAAATAAGAGCTAAGAGCTGAGTCTCTGCTCTAGACTCCCCATTTAGTCAGCAGGGAGAAATCAGCAAAACCAGAGGCCATCCACCCTGGTGTTCAAGGGAGCAGCTGAGTGGCCCTCTGGAAGGGGTGATCCCTCCTCACAAGTGAACCGAGGCAGAGCACCTAGCCTGGGTGCCTGTCTCTTAGATGACTAAAGTGAGGTGAGATAAATCCAGCCCAGAGGAAGTGATCCTAGAGTTACACAGGGGCTGGGATATCTTTGGGTCTGCCATGGCCATAATTACATCAGCAGTCTTCTGTGCAGCAGGCCTTTGGAAGCACTGCCAAGATACAAGTAACGCATTTGTCCTACTGCCCAAAGTATACTTTTCGAAACAAAAGATCCCTTGTTTACTGTGGGTTGACACCACTCCAGAGTGGTGGGCTCTTTCTTAACAGAGAGGGCCCTAGCCTCTCCCTTGCTTTTGTACCCTATTTCTGTAGTCTTCACCAGTGATTTATTCGAATGGGGTTTCTGATGCTAGGAGTGTTTCTTTGGCATGAGACAGGCTCTTCTGAACAAGGAAATACTGTCATTGTAATTTGCGATTCAGGGTTTATGCTGCCTGGCTGGAACTAATTTTTATTCCCATGAGGAGGAGCTGTCTTTCTGTTTTTGTTTTTGCATAAATGGGATTGCTGGGTTTCTGGCTACACTGACAGCCTGCAGTGGAGGGTTCAAAGAGCCTCTGGTGGGTGTTGGGCTTGTGTTCTGCCTTGCTGGTGGGAACACTATGAATACAAGCTCAGGTTTTTGCCATCACCTCAGTTCATGTTCCAAAAGCAATTGTGCCTATGACAGCCTTCAGAGATGGCTTTTTATGTGCAGCTCCAACTGTCAGCACTGGAGCTGAGTAGGGAAAAACATTGTCTCGATGGCCAATGTATTTTATCCTGCAGTTTCTTTGGATTTAATGGATGTAACTTGCCACTTACAAGGTTGTGTGAAGAGTACGGATTCACACACAAAGCACTGGCAATCTGAGGTATTTGGCAAAGATATCTACTCCATTCTTCACGGTGTGAAATAGGACCTCGTGGGCAGAAGTAAAGCACATAAAGATACAGATACTGTTCCAGCTTTCTTGTGTAAAATCAGCATAAGCAATGCTGGCACTGGTGTGACTGCATCCGAAGTAAGAGTTGCTGCAACATTGTGATCCTACTAAATTGGTGTCAAATCCAGACCAGAGCTTTCACGGAGGTGAGCTGGCACTTAATAGATGTCCTGAGGCTCCCCAAAGCTGAAGAGTAATGGTGGAACACAGAGCATGAACAGCTCTGGCTGCACTCTCCTACAACGTAGAGACAGGTAAATACAGGGAGGCTGGGCATACTTGCTGGAAAGTCTTGAATTTTCCTGCTTCTCAGATGAACTGCCCAATGACCATAGATAATCTTTTATTTACTACCCTGCACTGGGTGAGGGGGATGGTCACTGCAATAAGGATATTCCCAAATAGGACATGCTCAGGGTGCTTCAGAAGGAGCAGAGAGAGGTGAAAATGAACCAAGCAGCTTTTACAGCAAGGTACTGCCTCTTCCTGTTTGCCTCTTTACTTCATAGGCATTTTCAGAACCAGGCACTTAAATGATTAGAGATTAGAATCAAGAAAATGACTGGTAGCAAAACTAGCTCACTCACAGAGGGAAAGAGTAATTCTGCAGGGACTGAGAGGATATGCATGGAGATATGCTATTTGCCTCCTCCTCTTTTTCTACAAGATGCCTCATTTCGCTCTATCTAGAAAACAAATAGTGGAAAAAATAATTAGTAGTGAATTCCCGATCCACATTTAATAAAAACTAAAATCAGCTTCATGTTACACCGCTTGGGTTTGTTCACATCCTGTTTCAAGCCCCAGAGACTTGTTCTAGGCCAAATACTTTGTTTTCCAGCAAAGTGTTTTTCAGCGAAATGTGAATTTGAGAGACACAAGCAAGGAGTCATAGAATCATATTGTGGTTTGGGTTGAAAGGAACCTTAAAGATTGTTCAATTCAAATTCCCCTGCCACTGGCAGGAATGCCACCCACTAGATCATGTTGCTCAGGATATCAAACCAGTCCTTGAACACTTCCAGGGATGGGACACCCACAGCTTCTCTGGGCAACCTGTTCCAGTGTCTCAGCATCTTCACAGTCAAGAATTAATTCCTAGTATCTAATCGAAATTCTCAGTTTAAGAAGGTTATCCCTTGCCCTATCACTATCTGCCTATGTAAAAAGTCATTCTCCATCTCTTTTATAAGCCCCCTTTAAGTACTGGAAGGCCACAATGAGGTCTTCCCAGAGCCTTCTCTTCTCCAGATCAAACAATCCCAACCCTCTCAGCCTGTGTTCGTAGTGGTGTTGCTCCAGCCTTCTGATCATGCCTGTGATCTCCTTTGGACTCGCTCCAACAGGTCCATGTCTTCCTTGTCCTCCAGAGATGATCATCAGTCAGTGTAAAATGGGAAGGAAGGTGCTAAATGTTGAGGAGACAGGGGCTGAAGAGATTATTATGATGATGATGGCTAAGCCTTGGCTCCCCTCTCCAACTTCTTGGGTACCAGGATTGAGAGCTCTTGTACTCCAAGAAAAATATCTCTGAATGTCTCCCAGCTCTCATTCACTCCTTTACCTCTGAGAGCATTTTCCCAAGGGATAATGCACGTTAATGCTCTAAAGAGCCGAAAGTTTAGGCTCTGGCAGTGAAATGTTTTTTAATCTGGCTAGCGTATGCTCTGTCGGTTCAATGCCATGTAAGTTTTAAAATTGAATCTTGTTGTACTTAGCTGGGTGCTGAATGAAAGCATTCATACTTTCGTTAGCACAGTTATTTTATCAGTCATCCTAACAAGAGGGTTGCCAGTTTTGACAAGACATTTACCCACTCCTTAGGTCTAGGGATCCAGATAATAGGTGAGATAGCTCAGCAGGATTGAAGTCCTGACACTGAAAGAAGCCCACTGCATATGGATAAGGTCTGTGATCATTAATTCATGTTAACTACTTGTTAGCTGCTCCTGAAATGTAGATAAATCAGTCAAATTTTCTATGAGGTCTCAGTCAAGTTACAGAAATAACAATTGAGAACCATAGAATCATAGAATGTCCTGAAATGGAAGGGACCCACAACGATCATGGAAGCCCAACTCCAGGTTTTACGCAGGATCGTCCCCAAGAGCACCACCACATGCTTGAGAGCATTTTCCAAACTCTTCTTGAGCTATGCCAGGCTTGGTGCTGTGACCCCTTCCTTGGGGAGCCTGTGCCAGTGCCCAACCACCCTCTGGGTGAAGAATCTTTTGCTGATATCCAACCTAAACGTCCCCTGACATAACTTCAGGCTGTTCCCTCAGGTCTGCTCACAGAGCAGAGATCAGTGCCTGCCCCTCCTCTGCCCCTCATGAGGAAGTTGTAACTGTGATGAGATCTCCCCTCAGTCTCCTGTTGTCCAGGCTGAACAGACCAAGTGCCATCAGCCACTGCTCACACAGCTTCCCCTCCAGGCCCTTCACCATCCTTGTTGCCCTCCTTTGGACACTCTCTGATAGCTTTGTATCCTTCCTGTATTGTGGCACCCAAAACTGCCCCCAGCACTCGAGGAGAGGCCGCCCCAGTGCAGAGCAGAGCAGGGCAATCCCCTCTCTTGCCTGGCTGGCCATGCTGTCCTTGATTCCCCCCAGGACATGGATATCTCTCGGGGCTGCCAGGGCACTGCTGACTCACATTCAACTTCTCATCAACCAGGACCCCCAGGTCTCTTTCTACAGGGCTGTGCTTCAGCCTCTCATTCCCCAGTCTCTCTGTATATCCAGGGCTGTCCCATCCCAGGTGCAGAATCCATCACTTGTCTTTGTTAAACTTCATGCGGTTAGGGATTGCACATCTCTCGAATTTGTCAAGGTCTCTCTGGAGGGCCTCTCTGCCTTTGAGGGAGACATCAGCTCATTCCAGTTTAGTATCATGGACAAATTTTCTTAATATTCCTTCAAGTCCTGTGTCCAAGTTGTTTATGAAGACCTTGGAGAGCACTGGGCCCAAGATGGAGCCCTGCAGAGCCCCACCAGTGACAGCTGTCAGCCTGATGTGACCCCATTTAGTGTAACCCTTTGTGTCCTACCCATCAGCCAGTGTTCACCCACTGCATGGTGTAATAATCTATCTGCAAGCTGGACGTCTTGTCCAGAAGGATATTTAGGGAGCCCAGCTCTTTGATACATTAGAAAGTCATAAAAAATAGAACCGAAAATATTTTCAGAAAGTTATTAGTCCATCTTGCTGCGAGATAATACTTTATTTAAAACATGGTTTGAGGTCTAATCCTAGTCCACCTGATGATGATTGCATGCATATAATTCCTGTCATCGTTGACAGCATAGCCCTGTAGATGACAGGGAAACCTTGTGACAAGGACAGAAATGGATGTTTGAAAAGTAGAACCTTGAAAAGCCTGAAAACTTTGATTAGCAGTGTAGGCTGTGGGCTTAAGAAGGCTCAGTGTTACAAAATGTGCCAAGTTTTCTTCTTGGCACAAAATGTGCTTGTGGGATGAGGTTCAGTATGGTAGATTTAAAGGTTGTGATGCAGGCTGTGGAACATAGTTTGGAATGGATTTACATAACAAGCTGCTGTTAAATTTGGTATTTTCTGATGAATGACCAAAGAGCTTTAAGTAAAAGCACCAAGTGGATTGAATACTGCCTAAAAAATTCAGATCTTTGAAGCAGCTCTCAGAAAGTCTCTCCCAATATGTTACATATTTAAATTATGTTCCCAGAAAGGCAGAGAAGACTCCTGGGAGCAGAAATCCCTACTAATCTTTCTCTAAGCTACAAGAGTTTATTTTTATATTGGGAATAGAGATTTAAGACCTTGTCAGACAGAAAAAAAAACATTTAATGTTGCTTTGATGAAATTCTTTGTCTAGTATAAGGCTGTATGAACATGCAATTCATGTGAGGGGACTGCTCTAGGGAGGAGGGGCTGGTAGGTGCACAGTCACATAATTGCATATATGCTGGACCAGGTACAGCAGTGACTGTCAGACTTTTTAGACCCCACAGTGAAGCTATTGAAGTTTTCTGAGTCAAATACTACAAAAGGCTGGTAGAGATTCGTGTGGCCCACACACCTCACTCAAAGAGAAGTTCATGTTGCAGTCTGGATTCAGTTTGCTGGATCCGTATGCTATAACAGATTCCAGCTTTGGGAAAATGTCTTCATGTTCATTCAGTCGTGTGCCCAGTTTGCAAGCTGATAAAATTAAATGCATCTTCAATGTCAAAAGACCCTTGAGGATCACTCTCTGTTTTTCGTGACAGGATTGAGAACTACATTGTGCCACCATAGTGTATGAGTGTTTCCTTTTAGTTGTGAATGTATTTTTTTATTGGTATTTTGGATAATTTTACTGTAAATTGAAACACTGTCCCCTTTTGCAAATGCTGGTGATGCCAGTTATTGGTGGTAGTTGGTACAAGAGTTAGGAATATCTAAATATCAGTAGTGAAATTACGGTCAGAAAAAAAAGAAGACAATCAGAGAAATAAAACATAATGATTGCATAGTTGCCAGTGATTTTAACTGATTCCATTTTAAGTTGCTACTGTAAGGGGATATTACAATACAGAAGACAAACATCAACAGAATAAGCAGAGAGAAGAATTAAAATTAAAATTTGTAAGTCTTATTTTTGAATTGCTGTAGAACATTTTTATGGGCAGTGAGCATCCCCACAATCAAAAAGGAACACCCTGGGGGGCTTGGGCTCGCTATGTACTAATTTATTAGTGCTGTTTGTGCTATGTGACTTTTTAAAGCTGACAGGAATTTTCCATTAATACTTTGTATTAATTGAAAGAGGCTGCTGGGGAATGAAACAGGAAATAAAATGTAGCAATGAGATGCATCTTAGACAAGCATATCAAAAGCTGTTAGTAACTAGGTCTAATGCTAATCTATTATTTTATCCATGAAATCACTGCTGTCAAAAAGTTTTGATGAGACAAATATCTGGGAGGTGTCAAGAAATGGAACAATCATTCAAAGAGCAGTTTAGATCCCTTTGTAGCAGAACACAAGGCATCACTCTGTGTTACAGTGTTCAAAAAAATTCAAGCTGTGTAGCCATACCAAGGGAAGTCCTGTTTTTGGGTGCAATGATTTAAAAAAAGTTTTGTGAAGAAACACCAATGCTGAACTTAATCAGAATTCCTTGGATCTATAGAGATGAAGAGTTACAAAGAAACTCAGGGGTTAAAAGAACTTTTAAAAGCAGTTGTTAATTTAATGCTGAAATGACTACCCTGGAAAGGCATGCTCATCACTGGTGATATGCCAAGGAGAAGGGTGACAAATTGGGAAGGGTTCAAAAAAGAAAGAACGAATGATCTAAGAGCAGGGCGACTGACCTGGGGAGCAAATTTAAGGAATTTGGTTTGTTCAGCTTGTCAAAGAAAAGCTTATTAGGTCACTGGATTGTGGTCTGTTAACTCCCTGTATTGGGAAAGCAGATCATGTAACAAAGGGATCTTTAATCTGCCAGACAAATGATGTAACAAGATCAAAGAAAAGCTGGAGCTACATGAATCAGGCCAGACAATGTGTGGCTCTTAATAGCAGATGAGCAATTGAGAACAATTAATTTTGGCATGTGGTAAATTACCATCCTCTGGAAAATGTAAAATGTGGAAATTTTAAAGATACGATATTTGTTCTCTGAAGGTTTGGTCTGTTGCAGGCATGATTTCTTCATTTAAAGGAAGATTTAAAGTAGTGAAATCTTGTGTCCTTTATATCTTACATTCTTCAGGAGTCTGATTTATTCACTCTTCTAACGTTTTTAGGGGCTTCTTTCTGCACTGTATCCTGTTTGAGGCTTCAAAGTTTATTTGTGAAACATCTGTATCCTCCTTCATGGTCCAACAGTCTTTGAGAAACCTCCCTAGTGTAATCAATGTTAGAAATTTAAGCCATCATACATCCGGTTTATTGAGATAACCAATTGTGGTGAATTAAACATAATTACACTGAAAATTACGCTTTAAAATCTGTTTTCCAATTACCAAATATGTCTTACCACATATGCACGGAGAGAAATGACCTATTATACTGTCAACTCTGTTAGTAAATATAACCTAATAACCATAATACATTAAGTGAATCATGTGAAAGATGAATTTCATTTGGAGACCTAATTACTGATTTGTAATATAAATTCTGTGAGCTTTGCCTGGCTCTTCTGAGCCTTAACCTTTTAATACATGTAATTTTCAATCAACTCACAATATCAACTTCTGCTGTAGCACTTTGTTTTTCATGAAATAGTGAAGAGCTCTGTTGGTGTGTTTGGGCAAAAAGATGTGCTAATAGATTTTCTAGGGCCTGGGGATCAAAGGAGTGGCTCAGCCATCCTGTTGTGTCTCCGGTGCATTGCAGGCCATTAAATTCCACCCACTTACCTCTCTGTGTAGCCCAGTTAGTCTGATTAGTGCATTTTTATCCACAGGAGACAAAACTTTTGTGTACCATAGAGTCTTACCTGTTCAATAAAACTAGTCTGACACCTTTCCTTTTTTAGCTTTGTCTCTGGAAATTGCTCCATTTAAGTTACTGTGGGAATTCTTTTTTTAGCATTTACACAGCAGAATCCAAGGATAGACAGGTTAACTCTCTTTGTCATCAGTGTCAAGGGGATGGTCTTGTGATGAAAATCTGCCAAAAGACTTTCTAACCATCCATACTGAGACACCCCTTGACTCAGCAGGAGAAGATAGTCAACAGCTATTAAGGACAGGCGAAACAGTTCTAAACATTCTCTCTTAAAAGGATCAATTTTTTGCTTTATTTTAAAGATTCGTTTTCCCACACACAGATGTTCTTATGCCTGTGTTCTATCATGTAAACACTATTTGCTCTTTTATTTTGCTTTCCCTCCAAATACTGAGGTTACGTTTTCATCATAGCTTGACTTTTCCACAGCAGAAGTCCTGGAATCAACTCTACTTCTCACATGCTAAGTAGCAAAAAATTTGTCAGGCCTTGAAGGTCTAGTAGTCCTGACCATCTTCACCAGCGTCTTTTCTCAAGAGCAGTGGGATTAGCCCTGGCTGCCCACTGAGCCCCTGTACTGCTGGCTATGTTATTGTGCTTGGATATCAGCTCCCTGTTTCTTAAGGAGTAGCAAGTGATTCCTGCAACCAGCCCTGGCATGTGACCTGTTTCCCTGATAATCCAATCTTTAGGTCGATAAATAGCAAAGTAAAATCTGGATAAAACGCAAGCCAGCGTTACTTAACCTAAATATATTTACTCGTGCCAGATACTTAACTATTTTTCCATTTCACTTTATATTTTAAAGGGCTTGGTTTCCTTCTGTTTGCTTTCTATTTCATTGTTAAAACCTTGATATAGGGTACAAAGCAGATTTCTTAATCTGTGTGCTTTGATTTGTATCTGAGAGATAACAGTAGTAAGACCAAAGATCTTCACTTAACTCTTTGCGTTAGAGGATGAGGTTCAGTAACTTGGGTAGATTAACAAAAAATGAGTGTTTTAAAAATTCCTTTTACCTTACAGTAGCTCAGATTTGTATGTCTCTTTCTTCAGAGGAATTCCAGAGAGTCCATGTAAGGGAAGACTAAATGAATTGATTTTTTTGGCCTCCATAGTGCTCTGTAAGTGTATCAGGACTGATGAATGCCAGGAGGCATAAGATCTGTTTCGGGCTTGTGCAGGCACATGTAATAGTTTAAGGGAGAGTTTGGTAAGCTATGGATTGTTCTGGTTTCCTCTCAAGAAAGGCTCTTGATCCGGTGACCTTGAGAGGTTTTTCGATTTGCTCTGTTTGTCAGATGCAAGCGTGGTTGTGAAATCAGCCACACAGATAAGAAACCCTGCTAACTGTGTAGGGTTTATTTATCAGAGAATGCATACTTTCCTGTGGTTAATCAACTATTAAAGCTCTAAAGTTTTTAAATCCTTGTTAAGAAGATAGAACTACTGTTAATCTGTCATGACTATGGGAGTGCAGCCTCTGTAGTAAAATGTTGCTGTTGAAAAACTTGATCATATAAATAATTTGTACAGGATTCTGTTATGATTTTTTAGAAGGTTACTGTTGCAGGCTTAGATACGACTGGGTGGTCGGCTTTGTTCAGTTGCATTCAGTGTCTTTCAAGCTAAGGATGTACTTCAATGGTGAATACCTGTGTGGAGGCTGCAATTTGGCAAGTGGTTCCCTGGGAGTAGGAGGGGGATTTCAGAGGTCTTCTTGGAAGAATTATGTGGAAACAGATCCTGCAGGGATCTGAGAGAGTTGGTTGATATTCAAGGATCACTTCTTCCAGGCTTAAGAACAATGCATCCCGATGAGCAAGAAATCAGGCAAAGCAGATGAGAGACCTATGTGGATCAGTAAAGAACTCCTGTCATTACTCAGGCATGAGCAGGAGACATGCTGGAGATGCAAGCAGGGACAGGCCACTTGACTGAATAAAGAGATGTTAGCAGGTTAAGTAGAAATGAGACAAGGAGGGCCAAGGTAAATCTGGAATTAATCCTAGCCAAGGATGTCAAGAACAACAAAAAGGTCTTCTTCGAATACATAAATAACAAAAGGAAAACGAAGGGTGATGTGGTCCTGTTACTTAATGGAGAGGGGACGCTGGTAAGAGAGGATTCAGGCAAGACAGAGTTACTGAACACCTTCTTGCATTGTTCTTCACTGACTAGAACAGCCCTCAGGGGTCTCTGATCCAAAAGATCAGGGTAAAGGAACGTCGGAAGCAAGACTTTCCTTTGATCGTGGAGGATTGGATTTGAGAACAGCTAGGCAGTCTTGACATCCTCAAGTCCCTGGGCCCTGATGGAATGGATCAAGAAGCGCTGAGGGAACTGACGGACACCATAGCGAGACTGCTCGTGATCGTCTTTGGCAGGTCTTGGCAATCAAGAGAGGTGCCTGAGGAAAGCAAATGTCACCCCCGTTTTCAGAATGGGCAAGAAGGAGGACCTGGGGGACTACCAGCCGGTGAGCCTCACCTCGGTCCCTGGAGAGATGGTGGAGCACCTTGTTCTGGAGGTTGTCTCTGACCACATGGATGACGAGAAGGTGGTCAGGAGTGGCCAGCATGGATTCACTAAGAGTGAATAACACCTGAACAACCTTGTTGCCTTCTGTGATGAAACAGCTACCTGGATAGATGAGGGAAGAGCAGTGGATATTCAGCAAGACTTTCGTCAGTAACACCCTGGAGACACATTATAGTGCGAAAAATTATCAGTATGAACACATACCATAAAGCATTCAAAATTGCCTCTGTGCATCTTCTCTGTATTCCTTGATCTGCCCCTTGCTAAACTGTACGCAATAGTCACCCTTAAAAGCAAGGCCATGTATGTAAATAATTTTTGTTACAAACCTCTATAGGCAAAATACCTCTGTAGTAACTTAACAAGTATATTAACTAATAGTTGTTTCTTTTCATAGATTCCCTTAAAGCAGTCTGTGAGACAGAAATTAATGACACAGGGAATGATGGTATACCTATCTTCTTGTCTATGATAGAAATAATATATTTTAAATTGTTTTGCAACCAAAGTAAGTATTTATGTCTTCAGCAGTTATTTGACATATGAAAGTTAGAAAACAGAAAGAGCTACAAGTGGAAAAGGTAATACTTAAAAGCATTGGGAGTTTGTCTCTCAGGGAGTAGGTAAATTTTATTTGGGCTATGAAATTTTTGCCTGAGTATGGCGTGGCATTGCCAAGTCCAATCATTCAAAGATGACAAGGCATTATGAGATTATTAAAAATTGAAAGACTTTACTTCTTTTTATTTGCCCTCTCTAATTTCAGGGTGGAATCTGTTTGGTGTTTTAAAACCTTCCTTTATTGCCATGAGGGCTAGCAGTGTTTTGGTCTGAAACAAAGCAGAAGCAGAACTTTGTTTAAATAACAAAACTGAGGCTTGGAAAGAAAACTTCCTGCTGTTGCAGCACTCCAGATTTCAGGAAATTGGCAGCCCTGTTGCAGCTTCTGTCTCTCTCCTTGCATGACCCTTTAGGCAATATCACCTCATGAAGGTAGAGGCAGTGATTCCCAAATAAATGGACTTCTGTGACCTTAGTAAAATCCCAGTGGGCTTGTGCCTTTGCAGATCTGATGACTTCCAACTTTTACATTTCATATATCTTGAGAGATCAGCTCACAGCTCCACTTTGATCCCTGGAATACAATAGGAAATTCCCAGTAAGTCATGGGTCTGGTCAACCTTTGCTAGTTTGTTGTTCCTTGCTGTTCATTTGCTTTCTTTAAACTACCTTAATTTGTGTGTAATGAGATTAAATTGCTCTTGTGGCTGATTTATGGTTTTTAATGTAATTTTCCAAATTTGTATTCCCATTTGTATTCCAGTTTTACAGAGGCAAGTTTGAAATACATTTTCAGATTTGCAAAAGAGTTTCCAGGATTTCCACCCAAACCCCAAGCCCCAGTGGGATATTCCATATTTTAAAGGCATTAGAGTTTAGCTTCTTCCTGTACTTCTCTTGTACTACAGGATCTCTGACAGCCTCTAATCTTTCCAGACTTCACAGAATGCTCTGAAAATTGCAATTTCCTTTTCTTCTTTGAAACAAATTCTTATCATTTCTTGCATATGGCGTTACAGCTGGCAGCACGAAGTCCCAGCCTGAATATTTAGACTGTCTTTCTATTTCTTGCGTTGTGCTACAGTGTATAAATTCGTTCAACTGGACTTTCAAGGTGGATGCCACCAAAAGGAAATCTCAATTCATTTACAAATGGCAGTCAGTTGGGACCATGTTCTGTGTTGAGCAGCAGTTGATACATATTTTAACAAGCTTTTGTTTTCCCAATTTGAATTCTATGATTTCTTGAATTGTCAGCTTTTCTCCAAGACACACTGGGTGGTATTTGCACCATTAATCATGCATTTTGTCTTTTACTTAGCCCATGTATTTACATAACTGCAGGATTAGTTAAGAGAAAGGGCAGAATGTGCCTTCCAGATGAAGTGGGAAAAAGTTCGGCAGTGGAAAGAAGTTTCAGCCAACAGCTGCCGGTCAGGAATTCTGAAAACCGCATGTAATGTCCGAGATGACTGGGCAATGAAAACTTTCTGCCAGTTGGCCTGATGAGGGTAATACCGCTTCTTACTGGTATTTTCTGTGTTGAGTAGGACAGGTCATTTGGGCAATGTCTGTAAAATACTGCCAGACTGTATTCTGATTTCATTCCTAGGTTTACTGGAGTGTCTGGCTATGAAATCATGTCTAATTTCTGTTCATTGGGAAGGTATTTGGTGGTGTCTGCCTTCCACATTACAAGATAAAATTTTTCGTTTTGTTGAAAAGAACTTTTAATTAGCATGTTGGTTTGATTTTAGGCTTCAGCTATTGCAGTGTTGGTTTCATACAACAGGTGTGAATTTAAAGAATGATATAAAATCAGGCTGGAGTGGGCCTCTAATGAGATCAGGAAGGGCTTAATTCTGCCTGATGGCTTCTGACAAATTTGTGACACTTTGAAAACCAATTTCTTAAAGCTCAAGAGGATAGGGCATCTTATCTCCTCTTAAGCAGCTTGTCTCAGCATTGTCAGACTCACTTGCTGGAGCAAAAACCTGCGCAAGAGCACCTGGCACACCATGCCAGAGGGCTTGCTATAGTTCCAAAGCTGAAATATGAAGATACAGGGACAGACCTTGGAAAGGGAAGTAGATAAGGGATTGCCCACTTCAGCTAGGTGGGCAAGTAAGGATGCATCCTTCTTGGAGAAGAGTCTCCTTTCCCATGACTGTGCTGCAGAGTTATTTTAGTTCCTTGTGTAGATGTGCATGCAGAGCAGCTTGAAGCTCTTCACAGCCCGGCTGATGTCCCTCTGTTAGGAGAGAGACTCCTGGGATGGAACACATCTTCAAAATTGGGTTCTGTTGCATTAAAACATCCACAGAGGAGCATGCGTGGGCTAATGACCCGTTGAGTATTTTGCTACTCCTTAGGAAATTTTCAAAGGACGCTGAGTATCCAGAAAGGAGGGTTCTTTCCTATGCTGAGCACTATCCCCTGTTTTGACTGACAAAGTGAGGGCTGAGGGTTTACATAAAGACCTTGAAGATGCTTCAGTGCTCCCCATTTTGTGTGCTGTGCAGAGATGGAGTAGAAGAAAATACCCAATGTATCCCCTGAAAACTGTGGTAGCTGCTGTCAATCAGCTGTCTACATATTGGATCTGTTTGAATCCTGATTTTGTATGGGCAGAGTCACTCATGAGGTGTTTGGTGTAGTACCACATGTGTTAATGGTGGCTGGCATCACCTCTGTGCTATAAATATCCCCATCGGATAGTGGCACAATGTTAATTCTTGCGTGTGTTCATACCGTTTGTACTTGCTTTTTCTAATCAAATATTTACAAACAATCCCATTGTACTCTCTGGCATCATGAGGCAGCTCCCTGAAGGAAACCATTAATTTTCTGCTGTACAGCACTGGTTGATTAGATGCTTTGTGGAGGAGGAACTGATATGAAAGCATAGAAATGAAAACAGCAATACTCCTGCCAAGCACTGTAGCCTGTTGCTTTCATTCGTCAGCTGGTTTTATTCATTCATCTGAAGCAATGCTAGTGAATGAATCTTATTGGAGAACTACACAAACTGTGAGGCAGTGCTCAGGAGCACAGCAGCCGCCCTTCCCTGCTGTCTTCTATCAGTATCCCTGTTCTCAACACCAGGGGTCAGCTTTCTACTGTTCATCTGAAGCCCTTTCTGCTCTAGCTATGGCATTTAGCTGTTACAAGATACAAGGAGACCAATGGGAAGTTCCAGCCCTCCTCCAGGCCAAACACATCTTGCAGGAAGGGTTAAGGTAGATATACTTATGTGTTGGGTAAACTGTATTGCACTTGTCTCAGCAGAGCTAATTTCTGATTGCCTTTCTCTTCCATCCAGGAGCTGCAGTTATCTATTTGTTGTTTAGACTGACTTCAGAGCCAATGGATGTGACAGCTCCTTCACGGTGACCTGGGATTGCAGAGTGGGCAGGATCTCTGCCTGCCTGTTTTAGTTACTTACATGGTCTTCATTGCTGTCATGTCTGAGGTTCCTTTCTGCCTTGAGAGTCTGTGTCTTCCCAGATGAGGTCACGCAATGCTGCTTAAGTTCTTAATGATGAAAAAAACTAAGCCAAGAGACTCACAGAAAACAGCAAACACCCGGATCAGCATTCATCTCACATGCTGTAGAGCAGTCCTGCAAATAGCAGGCTCTATTCCAGCAATTCCCATCGAAGAGAAGTGACTCTAGAGGCATTTTTTTCAAATAGGTTGTTCAGCCTGGATTGCTGCTTCTCCAGACTTCTGCCATCACACCATGATTCTGTTCTGAAGAGCCCCTAACTTTTCCCAACCATTCCATGTGAAGAGCAGGAAACTTTCTAACTCAGCTGTCTTTGCTGGCTAGCATTCAATCAGACAGCTGGGTCACCAGGCAGCTTTAAAGACCTAGTCCTCCTTAGATTTATTTTAGGAATTGCTAGTCGTATAGATTGAGTGTTACATAAATGTAATGTCCCCATCAGTACCCAAAGATGGCAGTGTCATTAAAATGATTGTTTTTTCAGCCCGGTCAACAAGCACAGGGGCAGTGGGGTGAGAACACAGAGGAGGGAATCAAAAATGGCAGAAGTAAAGAGAGATCAGCATTTTTAGCAGCTGCCCGTGGTGAGATTGGTTTGTGTCAGTCATGAAACTGAACTTGAAAATATTTCCCTGTCTTGGTGTACATTCTGAGAAAGAAAACTTCCAGCTAAATCTGGAAGAGCAGTTGCAGAAAAGTGTCTAAGGGGGGATGACATGGGAGAGTAGCAGGGAGAAGAGGTGCTACTTCTGTGTATGATGCTGGTGAGATCTTCACTGGATTGTTGTATCCAGCTATTAAAAGTGTCCCCTTCAAAATGGATGTTAAAATTGAAAAAGGTTCAGAGATGAACCACAGTATGACATATGTTTAAAAACTCTACTTTACAGTTAAATTCCCAAACAATTCAACTTGGCTTATTAAGGAGAAGATTAAGTAGTGATTTGATTACTATCCATTAATTACTTGAAGGGAAAGGAAGGAGATATCTTATAGAAAAGAACTCTTTCATCTTGCTTTTTCATCTAGGACATGATCTAGCAACTGGAAGTAGAATTCAGAGATCTCAGAAAGCTGGAAATGAATTTTTAATGGTGGAAGTAATTACGCATAGGAAAAAATAAAGGATTTATTCATCACAACTATCTCCTTTAGCCTTAGAATTTACAAATCTGCATTGAACACATTCCATCATTAATTCTAGCAATATGTAAGTTACTTTGCAAGCTCCTGAAGTTAGATGGCTTGTCATTATTCCTAGGGCAGGATCGTACAAAGAAAATGAAAAAGGCCCCATTAAAGACTTTTTCTTCAAAGACTTTTCTGTCTTTTGTTCTGGAGATGAGTGTGGATCATTTTTCAACAGAATGCATTAGTAAAAACCTGAAGGAAATCTATCTAATTTAATGTTTTCATTAGTTGAAACTTGTGAGATGTTCAGACACTTCTTAGCTTACCTTTGGTTTCTTGCTGCTGAAAAGCAAAACCACATCTTCTACAATGTAAAATCTTCCTCTGTTGGTCCCTGCTTAGGGAACTCAATCATACTTTTCAATTCTTCTCTTCGTGCTTGGTAATATTTACTAGGCTGCCAAACTGTAGGATATAACCAGAAATATCTGGATGCTAGCCTCCACTGATTCATATGATAGACCACTTCAGGTTAAGATTCTGTCAGGAATACTTTGAAAATTCTGGCCGTTGAAAAATAAGTGCAGATCAAATTTGCATTTTTTTGGAAATGTTTAACATCAGAACAGTGTGAAAAACTACAAATTTTATGCCAGGGTTTTTTTTTTTTTTAATTATTTTGCATGGTGTGTTCTCATGGATATCACTTTGCTGTAGCATGCGCAAGAGAGGATAAAAGTGAGTATTTTTTAGGATATTGTAAAATGAAGTCAGCTAGAGAAGGTAGGAAGAAAAAGTATTCAGGGATGCTTAACTGTTATCAGTGAGAGATCAAAGTGGTGTATCATGTAAGTAGCTTTGTGTTGTTTGATCCTTTACACTTCTGTTTTTCTGGCTATAAGACAAGCAGAATACAACTTTGCTGTGTGAAGAACTTGTGGCTCACTCTGTTTGTTTGACTGGGCATTCTATGTATCCTTTATTTTTCAGCATTATCATGCTAGATTTAAATAATTGATGAAATTCAGCAAGTGGCTGCTGCTGGGAAAAGGCTCACCTGCAATAAAAGAAAGGCAGCAGGTATTGCTCCAAGAGCTATTGCCAAGTCCTGAGTTATTCTTATCAGATTCCTCCAGGTATGAGAGAGCTGGCTGGGATTCACTGGCATTCTCTAGCTTCTCCCATCAAATGTTGCGTGTTGGGGTGGTTTCCACTACTGCTTAAGAGATCTTCACAGAGGGACGGTTGTATCAGCTCTTGTGTTGTTCAGTGAGTTCTTAGAAGAGAAGCCAGCACAGTAGATTCTCAAGATGCTGATACTGATCTCCACCTTGGCTCCCACTGGACAGGAGTGGAATTTTATGGAGCTTTTTTTTATTTCATGCTTTCTAGATGCTATGCAGTCCCAGGCTTCTTCTTCTGCTGCAGAGATGCTAGAGGGAAGACTGAATGCCCAACAACAGCCTGGCTGGTGGAGATGGGAGATAATGGGGACATAAATCCCCATTTAATTCCCACGGCAGATCCATGTGTTGGCCAGAGCCAGATCTGGTTTGGGTAGTGGTTGGCTTCTCAGAACTGCAAGTCTACAAAGTTGGCTGTCACTAGAGGAAGGGGAAAATTTCTTCTTGTGTGGATAAATACTTGATGGGGGGAATGACAAAATCAGAGATGGGCTCTTTTCAGTGGTATTGAGTGAAAGGCAGAAGTCGATGGATGTGAACTGAGACAGATAGAAGTCCCTTTAAACATAAGATAGAACTTCTTTACTGTGAGGGTGGCTGAGCAGAAGAGCAGTATTTCCACACTCTAGAGAGGCTGTGGAGATAACCCCTTGCAGACTTTAAAAACCTGACAACACAGTCCTGGAGACGGTGCTCTGACTGACACTGCTTTAAGCAGGCAGAATTGGACTAGATCCAGATATGCCTTCAAACCTCATATGTCCTGTGATTCTGTGATTTTTTTCTTTTTTTTTCATCTTTTATCCATCATATCTAAGTGTAAGCCAGAATTTGGCCCATATTTTGCATAGATACTTGATGCTTTATGTTAGTGTTTTGGGCCAGTTCTATTCCCTAGTAGCAGCTTATTGCTCTTTGGAAATTTCACTCTGCAGGACCCTCTGCCCTTTTGCCATAGCTATCTTTTTCCCCTGACCTTGTTACTTGGTCAAAGGATTGAAAGATATTGCTTTGTTGCAGTATACAGTGCAAACTGATGTTACTCAGGCAGTTTGGGGTTGAGGAAGGCCAGGGTGAACCTGGAACTGAACCTGGCAAGGGACACAAAAAAGAACAGGAAAAACTTCTGTAGCTATATTAACCAGAAAGGGAAGGTCGAAGGAGGTGCTACCCCCCCGATAAAAAAATGATAGAAAACTGGTAACAACAAATGAGGAAAAGGCTGAGATACTCAGCAAAATTTTTGCCTCAGTCTTCAATGGCAGCCTCTCTTCCCACACCTCTCAAGTGGATGAGCAGCAGGATGGGGACTGGGGGAGTGAAGTCCCTCCCATTGTTAGAGAAGGTCAGGTTCCTGACCACCTGAGGAACTTGAATGTACATAAGTCTTTGGGACCCAATGAGATGATGTGGTTGCCAAACCACTCTCCAGGATATTTGAAAAGTCATGACAGATGAAGTCCCAGGTGACTGGAAAAGGGAAGTCATTGTACCTATCTTGAGAAATGGTGGAAAGAAGACTACAGGAACTACTGGCCTGTCAGCCTCCCCTCTGTTCCTGGGAAAATCATGGAACAGATCCTCCTAGAAACTCTGCTAAGGCATGTGGAGGACAGGGAGGTGAATTGAGGCAATCAGCACGGCTTCACCAAGGGTAAGTCCTACCTGACAAGCCAGCAGCCTTCTGTGATGCAGTGACCACAGGAGTGGACAAGGAAAGGGCTACAGGTGTCATTTATCTGGACTTCTGTAAAGCCTTTGATACGGTCCCCCACAACATCCTTCTCTCTAAATTGGAGGGAGATGGATTTGATGGATGGGCTGTTGGGTGGTGAGGCGTTGGTTGGATAGTCGCACTGAGAGAGTAGTGGTCTACATCTCAGAGTCCCAGTGGGCATCAGTGACAAGAGGAGTCCTTCACAGATCTGTTCTGGGACCAGTGTTCTTTGATATCTTCATTAATGGCATAGACAGAGGGATCAAGTAGATCCTCAGCAAGGTTGATGACAGCACCTGGAGGATGGGATGCCATCCAGAGGGACCCGGACAAGCTTGAGGAGTGAGTCCATGGGAACGTCATAAAGTTCAAGGTCATGTGCAAAGTGCTGCAGCTGGGTCAGGGCAACCCCCGGTATCAGCACAGGCTGGGCATGAACAGACCGAGAGCAGCCCTGGCCAGAAGGACTTGGGGGTGCTGGTGGGTGAGAGGCTGGACATGCCCCGGCCATGGCACTCACAGCCCAGAGAGCCAAACGTGTCCTGGGCTGCAGCCAGAGCCCCGTGGGCAGCAGGGGAGGGAGGGGATTCTGCCCCTCTGCTCTGCTCTGCTGAGACCCACCTGGAGCATCCAGCTCTGGGGTCCCAGCACAGGAAGGGCAGGAACCTGCTGGAGTGAGCCCAGAGGGGAGGCTACCAAGGTGATCAAAGGGATGGAGGATCTCTGCTGTGAGGAAAGGCTGAGATAATTGGGGTTGGAATTATCCAGGTTCCAGGTTGCCCGCCTGGAAAGGAGCGGGCTTCAGAGTTTTTTGCGGCCTTCCAGTATGTGAAGGGAGCCTACAAGGACTATTTACAAGAACCTATAATGACAGGACAAGGGTGGATGACTTCAAACTGAAAGACAGTAGGTGTAGATTAAATATTGGGAAGAAATTCTTTACTGTGAGGGTGGTGAGGCACTGGCACAGATTGCCCAGAAAAGCTGTGGTTGCCCCATTCCTGGAAGTGTTCAAGGCCAGGTTGGGTAGGGCTTGGAACAAGCTGGTCTAGTGGAAGGTCTCCCTGCCAATGTCAGGGGAGTTGGAACAAGATGATCTTTGAGGTTCCTTCCAACTCAGGCCATTCTATGATTCTGTGATTCTGTTTGAGACTAACAAATATTTAGGTATTTATGTTTTACTTCTTTTTTCTATTCTTTTTTTTTTAACATAAGTTTTTTGTATGGAATCTACTTATAGTAGCTCTTAAAATCCACTTATGCTAACCCCTGATTAAACACTTAACATACCTGCTTAAGATACATAGTATTTCATGAACTAAAAATAAAAGCAAGCAAAAACCCCCACAATTTCTGTCAAAGAAGTGAATATCTGGTTTATATCCCAGCCTCATACAAAGAGGAATGCTGAAAAATATTATCCAAATTTAATGTTCATTTGCTGGCTGCACAGAAAAATGGGAAGAGGTCTATTAGGGACCTGGGAGATGCTTAGCTACAAATTAGTAGGGGCCTAGGCAGTTCTCTAGAAGAAATATCGCTGATTTTATGCCCTGTTTTTATACACTCCCCATAACATTTAGTGTTAACCACTGCTGCAAACAGGTTAGGGGTAGGTGTTGGATCTATAATGGCTACTCTTAATTTTCGTGGTGCATGCTAGTGCAAAACTGACTGCATGCCCGTGTATATGATTCTGCTTCTTTGCTCCTCTATCAAATCTGGGTCTTCTGCCAACTGTCTTCAGAAATGTTCTCAGAGCTGCTGTATCATTTCTCATTGTCTCCTCCATGGCCTGAGCCGTATATGTCCATCCTATCAGGCATCATCTGTCTGCCTCGAAGAGGCCACAGCACTGCCATGAAATGCTACCTTTCCTGTCTCTTAATTATGGAATACATAAGCATCTCCTGTGCATCCTCCTCAGAGCTGTTATGGTCAGGAATACTAAAATGCTGGCAGCCTGGCTTGTTTGCAAGCTGGTGTTATTATCCAGAGGCAGCACATTTGTAGATGTCCATTATGTGGCATGATCTTGGGGGTTTCTAAACGATGCATGCCACCTGGAAGCTCCTTACTTGGCCACTTGATGGCACTCTTAAATATTTAGTTGGTTGCAAAGGTTCTCTAACGTGCCAGTTTCATTGAACAGGGATAGAGGAAACAGAACTTCAGATATTAAACAGTGAAATACTATCAGAATTGGAGCTTATGTCAACAAAAACAAGAAAAGCAGGAGCAAAAGTTCAGCTGATTGTGCCAAATGCTGCCCGGTGTGTAACAAGAGGATCAGCACCTGTCTAGCTTCCCAGCTCCAGAGTGTTCTGCAGACACAAGTGCTTCTCTCAGCCTTTCCTTCTGGAAGAGGTGTGCTCCATCCTTTTGATCATCTTGGTGGACTCCTCTGGACTTGCTCCAGCAGGTTGAGGTCTGATGTGCTAAAGACCCCAGAGCTGAATGCAGCACTCCAGGTGGGGTCCCATGACAGCAGAGCAGAAGGGCAGAATCCACTCCCTCAACTTGATGTTAGCTCTCATAACATACAGCCAGCTGCACTATTATTATTTACACTGTAAAATCATGCCCTTATGAGTATCTTATTTAAAGAAGAAAATGTTAGGAAGAATTACAGTGTGTGCTAGACCCATGATGCAAAAGCCTGTCTGATCAGAATGAGAAAACTCTGCTTTTATATAGAACGTTGCAAACTCAGCCAAGTCACATATTCCTTCCCTTTTTTTGCACTGCTCACCTGCTCACCTCACTCTCAGGGAGAGCTGAGATGAAAGCCAGATCTTCCTACTCTTTTCAGGAAAGTGCTACATCTTTTCATTCCCTCCTCTCCTGTTTTTGTTTGCTTTTGAGCCTCTGCTTTCACATGCACTGACAAACAGTGCATGGTTCCAGGCAGTTCCTAAATACTCATTTTTGTTGGCCTGGTTGACTGTGGTTTCTCTTGTATTACTCTGCCAGACTGTATTTTAGAGTCAGAAAGGCTATCTATATCTATGCATCTGTGTTTCTGAGGTGTTTTGCCTCTGACATGTGCAGGGCCCACAGCACACACTAGGACTGCAACAAGGCCTCAGGACATGTATAAATTACAGCTTGCCTTGTCATCTGTCAATTTTGTCTTCTCTAAAATATCCAGAAGACTTTGAATTTCTGGTTTTGTACCTCTCTTATCCAAACTGCAAGTTCTGTACTTCCTAAGAGCTCCAGCTAAAAATGTTAACTGGATCAGGAGTAACAGGGATTAGTCAAGCAGCTGGTGAAAGGTGTCAAGCAGAATGTTAAATTTGACATTCATGCGACTGAATCAGCATAAGCCAAAATGATCTGTCTTTTACCTCCTCTGCACTGGTGGACTTGCTCAGCATTTGCAGATCTTTGCAGTACCAACACTGCTAACTGGAGGGAACAGATTTCCTTGTGATAGGAAATGCCTGTGCTCACGGAGTTCAGGCTAGTGCAGGTGGTCTCAACAGGGGCATTCACCTTTCACTGACAAATATCAGAAAATAAATGTTGGAGGAATTATCATCTGAGGCAGTGTCCCAGAGGAGGTGCTGTAGTAGCCCTGGAGCTAGGCACTGTTTTCATTGGTCCTCTGGATAGGAATATAAACTCACAGCAGATGAAATGTGTGACTGATGAAGAGGCAGGTGAAGTTGTAAATCATGCTGGGAACAGAGCTGTCGTACAGAGTAATTAATGTTGTGGTAAACTGGAATTATTCAAAGCGAATGCATTTTAATGCTGTCAAATATAATATTATATCTCTCTAGACAAAAAGGAGTGCTGTATGTTGGAAGGCAGCAATTCTTAAAAAAAAAAAAGAAAAGAAAAGAAAAACCCCCCACTTTTGTGGACAAGTAAGAAATTTGAGTCCCGAGTGAGATATCTTGGCAAGGAGGCTGAACATGATTCTAGTGTTCAAACAGGGAATCCTGAATAGAAGAGATATTATTTAAACATTAGTGAGACTAATACTGGAATATTATGTTTGATTCCAGAGCCAACATTTTTCAAAGCATGCAGAAAAACTGTAGATAGTTCAGAAAGAACCCCAAGTTGATTCAAGAGTTAGAGAGCGTGCCCCAAGGGAGGAGAGAGAACAACATCCAGTTGAAATTTGGACTTGAAATTAATTATGTCTGGCCCTTGCACAAATCCTAGCCATGTGATATCCTCCACTTATCTCTGGAAAGTTTCTTAATATTCTAGTCTTCTCTGTGTCTGCTGAGAAGTGGCTTTCTCTTTGCAGCTGTGGAGGCAATGCCTTTCACTGGTGTGGCAAAGTTAATGTTGGTTCCTGGCTTTTTGCTAAGCAGCCCTCTCTATGTAGTGCTGGTGAAAATAAATGGGATTTTTGAGTTCAGGCTGTGATGGTTATCACAAGTATGCTGAAATGTGACTAGTGTTCAGTTTTTAAAGTGTCTTGATGAAGAGAAGCAGCAGATATGAAAGAAGTCCTTTATCCAGTCAAGGTAGGCATAGTAAGAATTAACACTGTCAAGCCAGGTAAGTCAAGTAAGGAATTAGGTGCAGCTTTTTAATCACTCAAAGCAATTGAATGTTGAAACAAGCTGCAAAATGAAACAGTGGCTTCTCTGTCTTTTGAGATCTTCATATGAAGTATGCATATACTTGCCAAAACCAAGTTATCAGGCTCAAAACAGGATATGTCAGTAACATTTTTGAGTCTGTGAAAAAGAGGAGGCCAGGCTTTCTGGCCTTGAGTTACAAAGTAATGAGTTCTCAGAACATTTTCTTTTCTGAGAAGGGACTGTTTTGAAAGTCCGATATTCGTATTTTTGTCGCCCACAATATGGTTCACAGCCTGATCCATAGTGATGTGGGATGTATCAACACAGCATTTTGTACACAAGGAGGGTGTACCCAAGTACTTCTTGGCATTTAAGGGAACAGGAAGAGAATGAGCACCAATGATCCTAATTTAAATTTCTCAGGGATCCTGGGATGTGATCTACTTGAGCAGAGCCCTGTGAAGTCCCAGCTCTGTTCCCTGTTCTCTCTTGCTGTAGTGTCCTTGGCAGTCTCCTCCACTGCCCTTTCTCATTCTGTAAAAAGGAGTGCTGCATAAACAGCTTTAAAGCGCTCTCAAGTGCCATAAAACTTCGAGATATTATTGTTACTCTTGAAGAGCTTTGAAAACATGTTCAGCACTTGCCCAAACTCTCTGAGCTCTTGGAAAGATTTGTTCTTTCCTAATTTTTCAGAACTATTGGCATACAGTTAAGCTCGAAGTGCCAGCTGTTTCCTTTCTTACAGCACACCAATTCTGCGACTGCAGCAAAGTATGGAATTGGCACAGCTTTTAAAAATAAGCCAGGAGAGAGTGTTGCTAGAGCAGTGCAAGGTCATTCGACTTGTTTCACAGTGGGTTAGATTAGCCTATGCTCAGTGCCCCACTGCACAGGGTTTGCTCACTGATAAAAAAAAAGGTATTGAAAATTAAATTCATTTAATTTGTGACTTGCTCAGTCATCTGTCTATGCCATGCATATGGAAGCACAGGAATATTCTTAGACTGTGCTCAGGGTTTTGAAGTGTTCCAATTTGCTATGGAAAATTTGCTGGTCTTTGTTTTTCGTCCTCTATACTTTAAATATCGGAAAGACAAATAAATAGCTGAGCTGTATCTTTGGCTACCAAAATTTTTGTCTTTGAAACTGGTGTCTCCTCCGCAGAGGAGGCTGCCTCATCAAATATAGAGCACAGCCAGGCACTTCCCTTGGCTTCTTAGAAAACCAGTCCTGAGGATAGAGCCCCAGCCAGCCAGCTCATTAAAGCATGAGTATATCTGGGAGAATAGAAGTCCTTGTGTAGCTGTGATGCTCAGAAACAATCAGCTGTTCACAAATGTACTTCTTCTTGCCTTTTTTTCCAGATGGGCTCTTGGAGAACACAGGACAGATTTTAGGCACCAGTAGTTCTTTTTAGCATGGTGATATCTTGGTCCAAGCCGTATCAGCGAGACAGCTGGCAGACTTGATTTTTAGAAAGCCATCACAGGATCACAGTATCACAGGATCTAAGATATAAGGCTGGAGTGTTTTGGGTTTTAAATCCTCCAAAGAGAAGTTATTTTCTGGTTTATCACACAAGAAACTGTAGCACTGGGTTCTTGTATAGTAAAAACTCCTATATTAACTCATGGCCGTAGATGGACCCACACTGAGATTTATTATGTGGCTTCAGGATTTACCCTAAGCATTGTGCTTTTTAACTTGAGGATGCAGTTGCCTTGAGCACAGTGGTTCAGCCACTAAGCATTTTGGAGGAAATGGAAGAAAACAATGGAGTGTATGTCTCATGGCTTTGTTCGTGAACGAAGAGGGAAAGATACAAATAAATTTTTTTTAAAAATTTGTCCAGCCAACAAAAGACTTTGTTCTGATATTGGACATTTGCTGATTCTTTTAATTTCAGCTAAGGGGTAATATAAATGAAAAATCTGTTAAAACAGGCACTCAAGCATCAGAACAAAAGATTCAGATGCTTTTCAGATTATTACATTGCATAAACTATTTGGTGATATCACAGTGATATTCTGGGGTTCTTTTTTACCACTGCAGTATTTTTCTGAAAAGAGTTTGGGGTGAATCTGTCCAGCTTTAAAGGCAAATGCAGAGGAGTATTTTAGACAGTGGTCATAGCTGGTTTGAAACCTGTTTCTGTTTGCACGTGATCCTTACAGGCCCAGTTCTCCATGCTGAGACCAGTAATCATGCTATCTGGATCTTTCCTTAGCAAAACTTGTCTTCCTACATACGCTTGTTACATGTTAGGGTCTAAAATTTAACCTCTGCTCAGGTGAACACTGAGGGAACCACGTGGTAGCGAGAGTCTTAGAAGAAGAAGAGTTCGCTCTTTTCTTCTTGCTGTGCTGCCTTGTGTCTGCCTGTAAAGAACAAGTCCTGGTGGCACTGATTATCAGAAAAATTGTCCGATATCTCTAATATCTCTAGCCCTTGTATCTCAGAAACAGAAAAGCCACTTTGCACTTCGTGGGTAGATATTCTCTACTCTTCCAGTCCGTACTGGTGCATCTATGAAGTGCAGAGCAGCTGTTTCAGGTCTGAAGCTGCTGCTTTCACTTCCAACAGTGGTTCACCATTTTCAGCTCTTGGGTCTGCGCCTTTTTCTTGGCTGTGCTCTCTGATCTTCCAACATTGACTCGCCCTGCATCCTGAGAGTCTGGCTACACAGTGTTTTGGGGCGAAGTGCAGTACTCTGCTTGTTTTTACTGAAAACCAAAATCCTTTCTCTTGAAAATGGTGCTCTTCAAAGCTATACCATGGATGTGCTGCTGTGGGTATGTATTGTGCTTGCCGTTCTGGAACATTGAGTATCACTAATGAAATAAGCCCCTTTAAAAATTATTTATTAAAGAATATGTTGGTATGTCACAGGTTAGTACTCTGGATGGGAATTCAGCCTTCATTAAAATGGATTTATAAGCCTATGCTCAGCAGGTTAGTGTTTTACTGGGGTTTATGTGTCGTGCTTCAGTAGTTGTGGGTTATTCTCATCACATTGCCCTTCGTCAGGAATAAACTGTAGTTTAGCAATCATGTTATTCAGCCTTTTGTGTGGTATTCACACATCTGTGATTTAACCCACATCCCTGACATTTGATAACATGAAGGAGACAATGAGTAGGATTCAGCTCTTAGATTAAGGTGGGTTTAACTTTCAGTAGTGGCCACTGCAGTCAGTGGAGCCTAGAGAGTAGATCAGCACTCATAGAAAACTCCTCTTTAAGATGCTACTGGTACTGATGGTAGCAGCAGGAGCTTGGACTGTGAGTGCACAGACAGCCATACACAGACCTGCGTTTGGGTGTTGTAATCTGCAAACTGGACCCTGCATTTCACTCTGCCATAGCTTCTTCCCAAGGCTTTGCTTTTCCCCTCCCAGGCTAATCCCCAGGTGGACTTGCTGAAGCTGCTGAGCTATTTCACCTGATGAAGACCTGCTTTATCACCTTTAGCTGAGGAATGTGGGTGGACTCCGTTCCTGTCAGATCACTGGGGAGAGAACCACTTCCAAAACCCAGCTTAGATCTTTGGTGGCTGAATCACCCCCTGTAGAGGTGTCTCCTCTGCTGTCTGTGCAAGGAACATGGGGGCAGCTCTTGAACCTCCTCAGCACAGTGCTAACAGAAAATTATTGTACGCTACAGACCTTTTGGGAATATGCCTGGCTGATCAGCTCACTCCAAGAGAAATAAGGGCATGAAATAGGTTGGATTCAAAGGCTATCCAACCAATTTGGCTTCAGTCTGCTCTGAGCCACTCCTGGTGGTCATTTCCACAGCCTTCCCATGTGATTTTGCTTCTGAGTGCACAGATTCATCCTTATCATTCATGGACCTCAACTAAATATCAGTTCAATGATATTACTTGGCTAAGAACAAAGACAGTACTGCAAATTAATAGAACTGGGAAATTGCTGATGGAGAAAGTAAGTTCACTTCCTTTTCAGCTAGGATTCTAAGATTAAGCTTCCCCTTCATCCAGAAAAAAGTTAGAAATGTTATTTGGGGTCAGATATGTTTAAAGCAATGCCAGTTTTGGAATCTCACCTTTCTGCAAAATAAAGAAACTATACTCCTCATCTGTCCCCAGTACAGAGTGACCTGTGAAAAGATTCTATTTCGACAATCTAGTACAAAGCAGCAGTAATAGTTTTGTTAATGTGTGTTTCTTTACTGGTTCTTTGAATGCTTTTACATGGCCCTTTTACACCTGAAACACACAATGTCTGTTCCTGCATGCTGGCTTGGAATCAGCTTACTTCTAAAGAGAGTTCTCTAAAGTTAGTGTTATCACTGGAGTGCACATTTACCAAGACCTGATCCTGCAGGTTGGACAAAATGTTAAGAAAGGTAGGAAGCACTTTTAAAAGGAGAGGACTGTTTTGGAAACAGAATGTGTAGTGAGTGCTTGGAGCACAGAAAGCAGTAAATTTATTTCCCATATACTGTGTGCCTGAGGGCATTGACAGTAATAAAAAGCACTAGATGGCTAGGATGCTCTCAGAGGCAGCATTGTTTTCATAGATTAGCAAAGTTCCTTCTTTGTTTCTGGAGAGCTTATCTACATCAACAGCTTTTCTTTCCCTTTCAGAGAATTTGGAAATTGTTTTTTTACATGATCAAAATACCCTAAGAATTGCAGAGACAGTCAGGGCATGATAAGAAAACACACAAAAGAATGATGGTCCTACTGAGAAAGGGGAGAGCTAATTTCAGGCAGCACAAAGAAAAGGTGAAAGTAAATAGAAAAAAGATTGGAAAGTCTTGGCAAAAAAAAGAGCTTCTGTGCCAAGCAGGGAGATGTTGGACATAAACAGAAAATAAAGCTATAGCCACTTTTACATTGTCCAGTTATGAGTAATGGCAATTGACATAATGCTTTACAGGTACATTAATGAAATGTTTTTCTTTGAAAAAGTAGTGGAGACTGAAATATCAAATATTGCCAATACAGAAATTGAAATGGTGTTATCCTTGGTTCTGCCTGTATGTCTGCAGTGTAGTGAAATCCTAGCCCACAGAAAGAAGTGTAATCCTAGCCCAGAGACAGAAGTGCCCACAAAATTTTTTCTTTCCTCCACACTTCTCCTCCAAAGCTTCACAGCTTTCTCCCCTTGAAAAAAGCACACCAGAACAGTAGTTTTTCTGCAAAAGTCCATTGTGCTTATGTCCTGGGCGCGGCATATCAGTGGTGGAAAGGATATTCAGATGTAGGCACACCAGTATGGTGATTTGGTCCTGTGACTGGTACCTTTGCATTCAGGTGGGTTTTAGGCATAGGTGGGAGCTGTCTGTTTCTATGTTTCAGTACCTGAGGATCCTGGAAACTGATCTGACATCTCCTTGTTTAGATGACTTCATGAAGCAGGGCAACGGCATGCTCCTACTCTACACCCTGAAGAACCCCTCCTTCCCAGAGTATTCCTTCAGCAGTGAGAGTGGCGTCATGTGCCTGGACTTCCACAGTGACCACCCCTACCTCCTGGCAGTGGGCTTCTACGATGGCAATGTGGCCATCTACAACCTGAAGAAGCCAGCCTCCCAGCCCAGCTACAAGAGTAGTGCCAAGTCAGGGAAGCACACAGAGCCAGTGTGGCAGGTAAGGGTGCTTTTCCTTTCCTGTGACTGGGCTTTGAATTGGATGGAGTTTGGGCACAGCAGGAAGAGTCCTGTATGTTTTAGTGCATGTGATTGATTAAGTTGTATTTCAAGCTGACTTTGAAATATGCATAAAGGCAAAGCAACTGCATGAATGCTTGGTCCTCAGCAGAAGCTAAACATGCGTGCAAAAGTTTGCTATAAGCAATTATTTCTCCTTAGTTTTCATCATTATAATTGACTTCTTTTTTGAGAAGAACTGGTATCCTCTGCATGTGACACTATTTGTGTTCCAAACAGAAAATCACACGACAGCAAGTGATGAGCATCGCATAAAAGCAAGTAAAACAAGTCTATCAGCCTAAAAGATAGCTCTCTTGGGCACAATGAGTCTGGGGACAGCTGCTTGTGGATCTGGCTGCCAGCAGGATTCAAGACACACTGCCTTGTAGTTGACCTTTTAGTTGACCTTGAAGTACTCTCGTGAATTCGGAACTGATGTGCAGGTGATGTTCTTAAACTAATGCCATGCTGGCATCTGTCAGAAAGAGCCACCAGATGGGTGGTACTGTGAAGGGTCAGGATGAATATGTTGCTACATCCAGCTAATTAGCTATGTGTGCAATGTAATCTGAGCTCAGATTGAAGCACTGGAAGGTATATGTGCTTTTGACCTTGTTTATAGCAGTAGAAGTGTGGAAGCACGTATTTCAACATGGTCTGTATGAGCCTGTTGAGGTGCAGGAGTGTGTCTTTGGTTTGCTAGCCTGGGCTAAAGGTGCTGCTTCGGTGACTATTGCTGTCACCTGACTTAGGCTGGCTGATACAGTCACACATCAGTGTTCCTTGAACTTTGGCACATGTCTTGCATGGGTTGCCCTCCAGCCATGGCTCCTTGTTATTGCATCTTCCAGTGAAAGTCCAAGAAATCAAGGGAACCTGATGGGACTACAGATGAATGTGGAATATGCCAAGAGCAAGGCCTTGCTATAAACAAAGAGTTTGTGCAGATGTAACATTTCAGAGAAGACATGAATTTTATATTTCCTGCCTGTCTGTCCAAAGCTTTTCCTCTAGCAGATATTTATAGCTCTTCTAACAGGTTAACATAGTAGCCCAGACATGGGTTGTTTTGATAATACAATCTGTCAGTGTCTCACACACACACACACACACACACACAGACGAAGAAAACTTCCCAGCTTTTCCCACTGCCCTTTATGCTTCCAGTAAAAAAGCCTGGCCGAATAGTAAGTGCTACCTGAAGTTTTGCCTGGTCTTGCTGCAGCATGCTGTGGGAGGTCACAGGTGTTGCTGCACATTAGAGACACAAAAGTCCCAGATCATTTGTGCCCCAGATGATATTGGAAAGGACAGTGTATGCTGAAGGGGTATTATTAGCAGCCTCTTCCCCACAGACGACGAGCAGGTACATTCAGCAGTGGAGGCAGTCTGTATGGGGTTTTTAGGGATAGGTTTACGTGTACCACTTGGCAGCAGCGGCGCTCAGAAGTGAAAAAAATCATTAGGCACTCTAGGAAGATAGCTCTGAAAAGGAGAGAAACAACTCCATGGGTATGGATAGATATGGCTATGAGTAGAGTGTAGTTCCTGCTTCTTTATTTCCGCAGGTTGAGTGCTGAGAATCATTACTGTTAGTTTTCTTCAGCAGTAAGAAAATTTCTCTGAGCAGCCTGGTCTAGTGGAAGGTGTCCCTGTCCATGGCAAGGGGGTTGGAACAAGATGTTCTTTAAGGTCCCTTCCGACCCAAATCATTCTGTGATTCTCTAATTAAAGTGCCAGTATTTTTACTAAACTTTACAATTTTAACTTGCTACAAAACTAGCGAGCAAAGTTGGTAGTTAGGTGATTGTACAGCAATTAGAAGAACTTGTACCTCTGTTGGAGAGATCTGAAGTGTAGGCATTTGTCAGTATCAGCCAAAAGGTTTAGAAGAGGTTTTCACTCCATTCAATGTGATGAAAAGCAGCATGGACTATCTGTTAGGTTGAGACATTTGATTGTTATTCCTCATTCAGCAGTAGATGATTCTAGAAAGTGATGCCTTTTTTCTCATATTTAGCTCAAAGATTTCGTATTCTCACCCACCAACACCCCAGTAGTCTGAGGCCCAGTCTTTGTCTAGATACTAGGCCTCAAAAAAATCTCCGTTTTTTTGTAGAGAAAGTGAACAAAGTAGAAAAGTAACAATGTTATCCCGAGCAATTAGGAGCCTTTGTTCTCTGGACTGCCTGGCTTTTTTCTTTTGAAACAATGCAGCCGTTTCACAATGGAAACAGAATGGGAAGTGGGTAAAGCAGACTGACAGCTCTTTTCTTGTGCTGTTCCATCTTCAGTGACTTAGTAATATCTCAGTTCGTTTGCGTAAAACAAAGCTGATGTAATGCTCCCATTGTTGAGAGCAAAATAAAATAATACAAATTTTCTAATTCTGTTATCCAAGAAAGAGTTTGTCTGCCTGATACCACTCCCTGTTTTTTAAAAGAGCATAGCAATGGCTTCTTATAGATTTGGCGATTGTCTCCCATGTATTGAGTGCTACTGCACTTTAAATAATGGAAAATCCTAACCTGTTTTAAATTGCACATTTCTAATTGCTTATTACTAATTGATGGGGATCCAAATCCTCAGAGAGGAATAAACAGAGAGGATTAAACACGTACATAGACATGTGAATGTATATGCATGCAGTGCAATGTGGCTAATACCACCAAAACTCAGGTGCCACGGGAGCACAGAACTAGAAATAGTCTCCCAGGTCGGAGAATTCAGACCTCTACCTTTGAATGTAAAAACCAGCTTAAAAGGAGTCACTTCCTGGAAAACTGTCAAGCCTGTCATGTTCTGCTGGGAAAAAGCCTATGTGGCATTAACCTAAACCCCACTTCAATCAAAATAATGCTCAGAAAAATCCTCCCTCTCCCGTCATCTCTGAGTAGGCCTTCAAAGCAAGTGCCTGAACAGTGTATTTTTTTGAGCCAATGGCTCAGTTCCCAGGGCTTGGCTCCAGAGGTTAATGAAGTTAGCCAGTGTGGAACTACTGGACTAGACTTTGGCAGGCAGAGGCCACAGGAACTGTTTTCTCTGGGAAGAAGTGACACCTTGCTGGGAAGGGGATCTCAGCATAGAGCGTCTCCTGTTCCTAGCTTAAAAATATTTTCTTTCTCCTTTCTTTTTAAAAGGAAAATGAGTAGGGTTTATTTACTGCTGAGAAGAGTGCTTTTTCTCTTGCCTTTCTACACTGGGATACACTAAATATTTTAGGATTGAAATATTTGGGAGCTGGAGCAGTTCAGAATCAGGAACTGATAGCTGAAACTATGTGTCAGGGTTTGTTTCTGTTGTTCAATCTCCTTCCTAAAACACATCTTATTTGACAGATTTGTTTTCACTGTGTGCTTCTATTTTACTTTCACATCAAGCCAAAAGGACGCTATTGCTGCTGAGACTAGTACAGAGCCAATATGCTATAGAGGGTTGGAAATAATTTTTTATTTTACTTGCTCAGCATCAGAGTTACTGATTAAATTCCAACTCCTGAGTGTTGACCCTAGGATCTGCAAATGGAACATTTCTTTTGGTGGTGCTTCAAGCAGATCTCAGCTGCCACAGGAATGCCAGTGTGGACAGTGTGGTTTGGAATTGCTATGGAGACATCACTGGTTAGAAACACAACTTTGTTCATTGTTGATTTACTGAAGCTGATCTGGCCTCTCTGAGGAGCTGATACCACGGAGCTTCAGATGGCATCCTGAGAGAATTATTTTCTGCCCTATATTCCTGCGTGGGAAGAGAAAGGGTTGGCCACTGCAGGCTAATTCTTCACCAAATGCCAGCCAGGTTTGATGTGATGCTCGTGGTTTGGACGAAGAAGTCAAGGCAAGATGGTAATAGCCTGCAAACTGCCAAAGGAAACCGAAAGGAGTGTCAGCTTGCAGGATAGTTTTCCAGCAGAACTTGCGGAAGTCCCATCTCAAGTGTCAACCTGACAAAACACACCTGAAATTGCTCACTGGAGTTTGTCTCATAATTGTGTGATCCCTTCTACTTGTCTATTTCCTGTGTTCCAATCTAAGTTCTTGAACAAATCTACACTGAACTTTTGCAGTTTGTGAAGCCGTCCCAGACTCGAAGAAGTCTTGTTTTGCTGATAGAAGTAAATGAAAATCTTTTTAAAGTTAGCACAGCCTGCTGTTCTTTTACCTCATTCTGTGTTTCTGCACACAGCTTCACAGAAATAGTCTTTACGGGAAGCTGATCGTATTTGCTGCACTTAGGAGGAAAAAAAAGCATTTTGTTCATAATCCACTGTCACACCAGCACATTGTTTCATTTCTGATGGCGGGCACTCTCTTAAATCTGTCATCTGCAGTCAGACAAACAGATTTTGCAGCTTGCATTGCCTCTGAGGTGTTACTGCTTCGCATAGTATTTTGTTCATTTGGCTTCAGGCAAACAAATTGTTTGATGCAGAGGAAATAAAAGAAAAATACAAGACAGAAGGTTGCTATCAAGGTCAGAATAAAGATCAGCTGTCTCAGAACAGCCTCAACACCCCTTCTCTTGCCTTCACTGAGAAGCACAAAATAGGTGTTTGCGGCGGGTAGTTCAGTGAAAAAAAATCTCATTCGACTCTGTGATGATGCTGCTAGGGGGTAACTCTAGAGGAGAAACAGAAATCTGGAGAAGAAAGGAAAGCAACAGAGACCTGAAGCAAAGGAATCTAAACCCAAGATAGGGGGGGAGAATGTAGCCTGAAGGCAAAATAGAGCAGAAACGTGATTGTGAAGATCATTTGCCACCAGACCTCTACAGTAATGCAAGGCAACAGTGTTTCTTATATTGGGTCAGTTCAGTGTTTGCACAGAGGATCTTTGTCTTAATTTCCAGCTTTCTACTACGTTTTTCATACCACCTGCCCTGCCTTGCATACCTGGCCCAGTGCAAATACAGCAAAATGTCTAATTAACTTCTGACATCCCAGGAGTAAAAGAGACCACTGCATCTTCACCAGAGAGGTCACTTCACTCATTCTGCACTCGCACAGAAGTAGGAAGCAGAGGGAAGAGCATCCATGGACCAGTCAGCATTCATTTGGAGTCCAGAGATCTGGAGCAGTCCTTAGCTGCAGTCCTGCTCCCTACGCTGAATTCTGTGTCCAGCAACAGGCTGTTGCAGCAGCAGTTGTCCTGTCTGCTGAGTACCTGACACTGGGTTCCTCACTGCAGCATCATGAGGCATTTAGTGACTGACAAGTTGTGTCCCTGTCCCCTCCTGGAGGGAGCTGGGAAGGAAAGGCTGTGCTTGGGAGGAGTTGCCGTATGCTTGCTGTAGGGTCAGGACCAGCAGCTTTCTGGCTGTCCTCAGTCACTGTGAGAGCTTGCTACAGGCACAGCCCTACTGGAGGAAATCCTGTCTCCCGCAGAGTTAATGTCCATCATTTCGTGGAAAGGCTCTGCCGAGCCACAGAAATTCATTTGGAAGCTTTGGGCTCATTTATACGTGGTAGAGATGGAGGAAATTGCAAGACAGTCCTGTGGCAGAAATGCTGGGTAAAATCTTTTGCAGCATGCTTGTACCTTGCCCAAAACTGTTGGGCGCTTTTTAAGCCACTATGGGCTAGGAAATGTAAACATCCAAATGCTTATTCCTAAATGTCTTTGACAATAATGAACAAAATCCCTGCTAGTTTAACTTTGACATTTTTGAGATGGTATCTAATTGTGTCTTCTGGAGATTCAGAAATTATTCGTGGTTATTTTAGAATTGTGCCTTGGGTATGGATTCTTTTGGGTTAGAAATTGTCTAGCAAAGTGTCCATTGCAGATCATGTAATGTTTGTCTGAAAAACGAGCTGGTTTTGCTTTGATGCTGTATTTCCCTCTATACTTCAGATGCTGAACTTATTTTCTACCTTCTGCTCTCACGGTTCCTTGGTAAACAGATTCTTCTCTCATGCTACTCTTACCCCTCTGCCTTTTACTTAAGATCCAAACCATGTTACTGTGGGTTTTCACGTTGATTATTTCTTTTCTGGAGTCTCTAAGCAAAATACAAGAAACTTTCTTTTTAGTTGTGCTGGGGCTAATTTGTGGAGAATATTTCACTTATAAATTTTAAAAGTCCCTTCAAGCCTTGGGATGTTGGAAGATGCTAGCCTGAGGTTTAAAATAGCAAAGAAGTTGTAATGTATTTGTTTGGTTGCCTGGATCTTTGAATTCTGTTCTGCTGCTTTATAGTGTGTATATAAATACACTGATGGGTCTTAATGGCTCTTATACAGCCTGTGGAACAACAGAATGCTGCTCTGAAGAGGATGAAATAAAAGTAAGGGAATGATAATGGCAGAGCTAGAGGCAAATTGGGCAGGGATGATGCAGGCAAGGTCACATTGATACACAGCGAGGTGCAGGGAGCTGGGGCTGGCCATGACTCCCACCCTTCTCCCACCCCTGGAGCCATGGTGAGCTGCCACAGATTGATGTGGTGTCCAGGGCTCTCAGCATCCAACAGACCCCAGGAGAGTCTCTCCCCCTCCCCGCTACAAAACCGCTTGATCCTGTGGTGATGGGAACCTTCTCAGGCATATTGCAGACACTGTCTCTGAAGTAGCAACATCAGGCAGCTCGGGGGTTTGGATGTGAGCTTGCCTGCTCTGTGTGTCTGCTTTTTGTGCACACACAGTGGGAAACATCATATTTTGTCTGTTGTAAATTGGGAATCTTGCACGACGAGCATAGTCAGAATTAAAACCAAGAGCTGTGTATTGCAGCTGGTTAAATAGCCCTGAGCTTTGTTGGCCTCTGGCACACATTGCTCAGCTGCATGCTGTGTCTGACATGGGAACACAGCCACTGACGGGACAAACAGGTGACTGTCGAATGGCTGGTTCCTCCCTCCTCATCTGTTAACATGCCAGCCTAATAAATTCACTGGTCAGTGCTGTGAAGCGAATAAACGCACAGATTCCTGGTGAAACACTGTACAAAGCAGAGCATTTGAATCCCAGCAGGAAGAAAACAAACTGTAAGTAGGGCCAGCCTTATCCAGTGCTATTTATAACTGAGCTCTGCTTCCTTCAGATAAATCTGAGTCTCTGAAGCATGAGTGATGCACAAGCCGCAGGCTGGGCCTTTGCCCTGCTTCAGTGGCACTCCTGTGTCCATGCTCTCTGCTTGCTGCCAAGTCCCTCCCACTATCACCAAACGTGCTCTTTAGTGGAAAGGTTTTACTACCCTTTTTCTGCACCTCAAATTTATGATGGTCTGATGCAGTGGGCCTAATTCCTTGCTCCTCTCAGCTCACCTTGCACTCCTGAGTTCACTGATGCTAAAGAGATGGAGCCAGGAAGATCCCATCGAGGGGGAGGGCACTTGATTTAGGCATAGAAGAGCAGTGTTTTTCTGAAGATGAGTGTTTATGGGACTAAATATGATATGGGAGTTTATCTTAGAGTGTTTCCTCATTGCTGTTGAGCTCATCTAGTTGATTTCTGTCAGACACCAGGAAGTTTTCAAGGACTTTGGAAGAGAAAACCTTGAGAATGCTTGTAGTAAAAGTTTTAAGTAGGCATGTGCTGCTAGAAGGAGAGAAATCATTTGCAAAATTATTAGATGGGAAGTTCCTGCTATTTCCTGTAGCCAGAACAACCAGATAGGCCCAGTATTTGGTGGTGCCCATAAATAAAATCATCATCCAGCTTCATGCCCATGACACAGGTGCCTCACAGCCTGGAGCTGAAGGCTGCTCCTGGAGCATCCAGGCAATGCTGGGCTGTGTCTTCTGTTCTGGGGGGTTTGAGATGCTTTTCATTATCCTAGATATTCTGGAAGAATTCTTCTTCCTGCATCTTTGCTTGGTGAGATATGATCCTGCCAATCTGGCTGCCTTGGTTGCTGCCTGATTTCTTTGCAGAAGAAGAACCTGCCTTTGTTTCAGTACCTGTTTACTGTTACCAAGCCTGTCAGCCACCCTGATTCCTCTAACTGCCGTGTACATTATCACAAATATACAGTGGGTAAAGTAAGGAGACATCTGAGTAAATCCCTGCCTCTGTTGCAGATAGGATGGCAGGGGGTCCTTTAGGTCAGAGTTGCTCATTAAAGATGTAAGAGAAATGCAGGAAGCCCAAACTGACTGAGAGATGTTGGAATCTTTGAGCACTTTGATATTCGTCAGGTGTCTAAACCATTTCCTCTCAAAGGCAAACGCTGCAGCCAAATATTTAAATATTACTGACTCACCTTAGAAGAAGTCACTCCTTGTAGACCTTACCTCTTCAATGGCTTCTCTCATGGAGGCAAGTTTACTTCCTAAGCAAATTGAACTGATCCATTCTGTCTTGTTGCATGATTTAATGGTAAAATGTCAACAGATTTTTCTACAAAAGACTGAACAGCATTGAGAACCCTCCTTTGCTTAGCAGCTCCCTTATCTGCAGATTCCTGTCATAGCTGAAACATTTGCGTTTAAAAGAAAACCCAGATTTTAAGATAGGAACATTTTTCAATGAATTTATTTTTCAGTAACAAGTAATTTTCCTTTATCTCTCCCCATCAGCTTTTACTCACACTCAAAAGACTTTTTTGCTATACAAAGCAGTCTCGTCTATTGCAGTGAATAAAACAGTCACAGTGTGATTGAACATGACACACAGTAAACATGTTAGAGGTGAGACTGAATTTAAAATAAAACTGAATCTTCCTTTCTGGAACTGGGGTACTGTTTGTGAACCACAGAAATGAGAAGTGGCAGAGGCCTTGAGAGTGTCCTCTTCTTCCCATCATGCTATCACAGATGTTGTGTTTCCATTCCTGACGTGTTTTCTTCAGAATGAGACTGGGCAGTCCAGCTGTCTTCACCAGTACTGACAGATGGGAGTCATTGCCTTCTGTGTCTTACATGGTACATACTTCCTAATACATGTGAAAATATTTCTGTGCCACTCCAGTAGTATCACTTTGCTAATTCCCTCACCAGCCACTGATCCTTTTCGGCACTACTGTCACTTAGCCAGAAATGCCCTAATTTCTACATGTTTAATGCTTTCTTCTTCCTGTCTGTGTCCCTCTGCCTTTGTCTTTATCACATTTCACCTTATTATTTTCAGATTAGGTCTCCAGTATTTCAAGATAACTTTGAGTCCTTATCCTAATGGAATTCTATGTCTTTCAACTGCCTCATCTGCAAACATTCTGTGTATTTTGCAATTCAGTAATGCAGCTTACTAATGAAAATATTGTATAGAACTCAACCCAGGATAGTCCCTTGTGGGAACCATCTCAAGATGTTCTCCCAGCTGGTCAAGAAATCACTGTCTAAACTCTTGGGAATTAGTTTCCAAGCACTCATCCACTTCATAGTAATTCCTTATCTTTCTTCTGAAGACATCACAGGGAGTATGCCAAAAGCCTTACAAAATTAAAGATAACAAATCTACTCTTTCTTTTAGACCTGTTACCCTGAAAAGGAAGGAAATAAATTCTCTTTGACAAGGTCTTTTCTTGAGGAGACTATATTCACTGATTCTCATTTTCTTATCCTGTATGTATGTATGGATGACTTAATACTTTGTTCCAGCTCTCAAAGTTCAGCATTAGGCTGACTCATCCACTGTCCTTTAACCTATCCTTCAAGACAGGTTTGTTTTGTGTTGTGGGCATTTTAGCCCTGTTCCTGTCCCTCAGGACCTCTCCTCTCTTCTAGTTTTCACAGCTAATTGCTATGAAATTTCAGAGGTTGCTTCAGCTGCTCCCTTAAGCACCCTAGGCTGAATTTCATCAGGTCTTACAGAGTCAGATATATCTGCCTGTGCTCCTTAAAGCTGATTTTGTTAAATGTCTAGTTACAGTTTATCTTTTTATATGGCACTGAAAGAAGGACAGCCATAGTACTTCTGTTTTACTTGTAGTTCAATGTGGGAATTGGCTTCCTTTAGACAATAAATGTGGTAAAGGAGGAAGAGGCTTAGATGAGCCTTTCTGGGGTATCTGATTTTGCCTCCATGCAGGCATCAGCCTCCTGGCCTGAAAAGTAATTTTCCCCTCAAAAGAGTCTCCAACATCCTCCCCATGGAGGTATCTCAGGCAGTGGCAGAAAGGTGTCCTGCAACTCCTGAGTGGGAGCGCTCTTTTAACTGTGAAGTTTCTGGATGTGCAGAGGCTCTCGAGTGTAACAGTGGCAGGCCAGCTCTCACCATATGGCAGGCCTGATTCTTCGTTTCTGGGGTGACTTCTCCTCTTTAGTTGTGGTTTGATTCACTGTGCTTATACCAGCACTTTTATAGAGCCCAGGGGTGTAGATGTGGACCGGGACTATGCTTTCACAGCAGGATGTCTGAGAAAAAAAAAAATCAAGGACTAATACCTTCTACAACAATGTTAACCAATTTTTTTTTTTTGAGATCTTTCATTCTGACTAGACATTCCACAGCAGAAATGCTGTCTGTTTCCCAGGTAATAGACAGGAATGGCAAAAAGTGCAGATACAGACCAGCAATCTCTTTTGCTCAGTGTGCATCACAGGGCAGGAGCCCTTTATGCTGTACCCTGCCGTGCTGGCTCCCACATGGGTATGCTGGTGACTCCATGGTTCTGGTCCCCCTCACTGAAGGACCAGCTGGACATACGAAGGCTTCTCCCTGCCTGCCTGCCCGTGCTTACATTTGGCCGGAAGTCCACACCTAGAGATAACCAGAGCACAGCTAAATCTTCACCACAGTGGTGTCATACGCTCCCAGTGCAAGCAGGACCCAGGAGCTCTTCCTTCACCAAGTATAGACTTAGCCTGAGAGTCTGACTGTGCTTCTTTGACCTTTGACCGGGCTGCACTCAGTTATTGCAGCCCTTTAAAATCTTCAATATTGCCTTGAGTCAAAATGAGTCATCTGGACTAAGCCTAATTTTTGCTTTTATCCAAAATAACTGTGGTGAGGAATGAAGCTTTCTGTCCTCCTTCCTCCCGCCTCTAAATACGGTAACTTCTACTGCTGTCCAAGTTGGCACTGGTGGAGGGGCTCCAGACACTGCCCTGTTCCTCACCTCTAAACCTTGCCCTTCCTGTCTCTTGAAGTATAAAAACTGATGCTGGAGTTACTTTGCTTGTGAGTGAATTACTCTGTACTTTCTAGACAACCAAATGAATAATTTTGGGGTGTCTCTTGTGACTGATTGCAGGAGAGCAGCCTTGCTTTTTGCTTACACTCCTCAGAGTGCCTGGCCTTGGCTTTGCTTGTGGTAGCTGGCAGAGGATCTGTAGGTGTCAAGGTCCATTTATTGTGTCAGGCACGATAAGCAACAAATGCAGAATAGCTGGCAATGTCCTTGATGAAGGACATTTGTGAACTTTGTTGTAGATGCACTGCTTTGTCTCAGCAGCAAGGAGGGACAAACTATTTACTCCAGCAAAATGAAAAGTCACTGGACTCTGCATAAGCTGAGACTTTCACAGCAGCAGATCCCTTGGCAAACAGCATAGATAAGTGACCCAGGGAGGAGAATAAACAAAAAAAAAGGCGATTTGTCATCGACAGGAAAAGAATGTGAAAGATTTCTTCTCTACTGGTAATGACTTGATTTTTCTGGATGCTGTTTTGCTGAAAGCTGCTGTCAGTAACCAACAAGAAACACATTTGAGGGTGTCAGAGTGGAGAAATGGAACTGCTTCTTAGTTCAAATCAGAGGCTGCTGTAAGGTAGTCCAGGAGAGTATTTGCACCAGAGCACAGGGGAAATCAGGCTGCCTTTGGAAGATGTGACCTGTGGAGCAATTTACTGTAGATCAGCACTTCAGCATGAGCCCTCAGCATGGTGCTGAGGCAGACTAAAAGGGCAGGCTAGCTGCGAAATGCAGAAAGTGTCCACTACACAGATCAGAGGTGCCCACAGTTGGACTAACATGCCCAGGTTTAGATGGATATTCCCAGCTGGAGTTTGGTCTGTCTTGTTCTGTCTCTGCAAGAATCCATACGGTGTTCGTCTGCCAGCTGGTGACCTGGGCCATTGTGCGACGGACTCAGCCAAACTGCATCCGTGAGGGTTTGTGCTCTTGCTAAATCACAGCACATGTTCAGCTCGTCCACCTTGAGAGAGCCCCAGAGCTTTTCTGGCACTTTGCTTTGGCCCAGGCTTGTGCATACTGACACAGGAAATGTGGTTTGGACAGCGGGTTTGTGTCTGTGCTTGGCTGCCAGGTCAGGCACAGCAAGAGAGAACTGAGGGCTGATTCCCTTGCTCAAGGAGCAGATGTTTGCCGGTGGGAAGCCTTTAGCCAGTGTGAGTGTAAGGAGAACTGTCTGAATCCCACTGCTTACCTTGTGTGACCAAAGTATGGGCAAAAGAGGGTGGCTGGGAGGGCGCAGCAGGGCTGGGAAGCACTTGCGCTCCTGTGGTGCGCACCTGGACTTCTACAAGAGTCTGTGGCTCTGTTCAGCTGAGGAGGCAGATGAGAAAAATCCCTGAGCTGCTGGGCTGGGCAGAATGACAGAGTCTCTGAGAGGGGCCTGTGCAGTTACGTCTACAGCTCAACAGTGGCTTACAAATAAAGGCTTGAGGCACAGAAGCAAAGACGTGTCTAAAGCTGAGTATTAAGGAAAAGAACGAACATGAATTAATAAAAAGAAGTGAATGTGCAAAGTGAGTTGTGGTTATCCTGGATCATAAAAGGGAAAGGGAAAATATTTGGGAAGCCTATAAGTAGTTAAAGGAATGAAGGATATAGACTTATTAGCAAAGCAAGCTTTCAGCTGCTACTGAGTGGTACAATAAGGATGAAATATTTGATGCTGTATTGTTTAATCTTACAGTGAGTGTCTGAGACTGTCTGCTTAGTGTGCTTAATGTAACGAGAGGATAAAAGCACAGGTCAGAATAAGGAAAGAGCATATTAAAGAATATTTAGAGAAGTTCTCGCTCTTCAGCAAGATCGGATTAAACATACCCTGGAGTACTTAAAGAAATAGCCAGAACAATTTCAGGCCATTACATGCATTTCAGAGAGTTTTTGGACTGCATCTGTCCTTCATTTTAGGCAGAGGCTGGGATTCATGTGCAAGCCCATCTACAGCATCTGAGCTGAATGAGTACCTTGGCTCAGAGGCAGGGGTGTGCTCTGGGGCATGGATGAGGGGAAGCACCACTCTGCTGTCACCTGTGGACTCACACCCACCATGTACCTGTGTCATTGGCAGACTGAAATATGATAGTCTACTGCCATTAATCCCCAAACACTTTTCAGGGAGGCTGTAGAGCCCATGTCTGACAAAAAGGTATCTGCAGGTGCTTTCTTCACTGTCCTTAAATGCAGGGACAGTGGCACGGACAGAGCCCAGAAAACAATGTCTGGACAAGTCACGCAGGTAGAGGTATCCAAAGCCAGCTGTAGGGGGTCAAAAAGTGTGGGTAAGAGCACAACAGTGCATCAGGCTGCACTCTGGCCTGTAGGACAAGCACGGCCAGGGAAAGGAGGAAAGATCTCAAAGGGCCGGAAGCAGTGGAAAAATGTCTGGAGGAAAATGATAGGATTGGACCCAGGGAATTACTGACCAGTCAGACCAATTTCGAAGACTGGAAAAGCACTTAAATAAATGCCAAAGCTGTTGGTAAATGTCTAGATAATAAGGTGATTCAGAGACGCTGACATGGATTTGTCCAGAATAGATTATCAAGCCAGTATAATTTCTTTTCCTTTTTTTCCAGTGAAATGGGCCTCATGAATAAGGGAGAGGCAATCAAGGTTATCATCTCTGTCCACCTTGACTTGACTAAAGCTTTTGATCCAGGCTCGTGCAGTGACATTCTTATAACCAAAGCAGAGAAATACGAATTAGGTAAAATCACCATAAAGAGGCTGCTCAGGTGGCCCAGGCAGTGTGCTCAAAGAGCAGTTATACAGAGCTCACTGTCAGGCTCTGAAGGTGCTTCAAGTGAGACTCTCCAGCTGTCACTGCTGGTCTTTTTTTGATCAATACTTTCATTAACAACTCAAATTACAGAATAGGGAAGCCCCCCTGGGAGGACAAGACACTTTGCAGGACATGATTATGTTCAAAATTATCTTGATAAATTGGAAGAAAGGCCCAAAATCAATGTGATGAAATTCAATAAAGACAAGAGCAAATAGTGCATTTAGAGAGGGGAAATTAAATGCACAGATACAAAATAAGAGATGGCTGGTTAGGCAGCAGGGTGCCCAAGGGGAAGCATAGCAGATCACCACCAGTGATCAGCAATGCAGTACTGTTACACAAAGATATGTGTCATTCTAATTAGTTAGCAAGAATATAAGAGAGAGGAGGTTGTAACTCCTGCCTCAGGTTAGTCCTGTATGATGCGTTTGCAGCTGCAGAGCCAGGCTGAAGGGGAAGAGCAGGCATGGTGAAGGCTTGGGTCCTGAAGGCAGACCTGGAAAGCAATAGCTGAGGCAACTGATTTGAGTTGGAGAGGGGGAAAAAGAGAAAGGAACAGTGGCACAACCATTTCTTGCCCTTTTGAAGACTCTTACGAAAAGGGGAATAAACTGTTGTTCTTTGCATCTGCTGGGGAGATGGTAAGGAGTAATTGGCTTGGCTCTTGGTGAAGGAAATCTTCTGTATAAGGGCAATTAAGCACAGATGTATCTACAGGGAGATTGTTGAGTACTTGTTGTTGTAGGCTTGTGAGAGCAACATATGTGCATTGTCACCAGTGGCAGGGGTGTGTCTGATTTTGCCTCAGAAGAGAATAGCTATGCTTTCGGAGTCCTTCCAAACCCTGCATTGCCATGATGGCTTTGCCTAGGAGTGTACTGATAGCCAGGTTGGCACTGGAAGGAATTTGTCCCCAGGTCATATTGGCATGGACTTTCCTCAGCAGCCCAAGGAGATGTTTGCATGCCAAACTCATCTGAGTGTCTTACTTGGCCAGTTCATGTAAGGGTGACCTGGGGAGGATTTGATAATGCCCTTGTCTTTCCTCTTCTCTACCTGGGGCAGATTTTATTAGTTTTTTTCAGGCACCGAATGACAAAAATTCTGCCTTGTTTCACTTAGGGCAGGTGTCAGCAGGGCTGTGGTACTGCAATGCTGACAAAGGAGTCCTTGAAGGATAATTGATAGAAAGGGAAGAAACTGCTCATCAGTCAACGTGTGTGGCATGTGGCACCCCACACCTGATTTTTGGCAAGCCAAGGGCAAGCCAGATCTGTGTTTGCAGTAGCTGGTGCCTGCACCACGCTCCAAGTCAGCCTCTTGGCCAGGGTGATTTTGACCAATTGTATTGTGTCAGTGCAAGTGACTAACAGCCTGTGTCCCGTGAAAACGGATCAAGCATTATTTCTTTCATAGGAATGACATCAGAAACATGGGCGTTTTCAAATCAGATTGGATAAATGGTCTAATCTCCTGCTGGACAGGAGCCATTACCCGCTGCCACAGATAAAAAATGATGGTATTCTCCTGCTAAAAATGAATGGATTATCACCCTGCTAGCCTGCTGTACATAGTAATGAACATAAGGTCTTAATATTTATTTTTCTCTATATAAATAAGCTTTTGAATCGTCTCAATTTCTTTATAAATAGATGAGCTTCAAGAAATCAGAAGAAAAAGTGGTAGGCTGTTCTTACAGCAATGAGTTTCACATACTAATTTTGCACTACAAAAAATAGGTTAAAGATCACTGAAAAAATGACTTGCTTTTGTTACAGTTTTCATCACGATCAGGGAGAGAAAATGCTTGCTGCTTTGTATTTGCTTGTCTGTGCTGTTTACACACACTTTCCTTTCTCATGTACTTCTTTGCTCATATTGTATCATAATTGAACTTTTGCTCTAAATTGTTTCACACAGCCAAAATCCTTGGCTGATTATGATGTGCTTCAGGGGAAAAATTAGCTTCTTGCCACTGTGCAGACAGTTGCCTGGTTCTCTCCTCAGATGCTCCACCCCTCACAGCACGGATATTGCTAATAACAGGAGGTTGTGCCATGTTGACAAGCCTCTGGGAGCAGAGAAAAGGCCAGTTCTGAGCAGATGCCCGATTTGATTGCAGTATCATGAGGGCTAATTACTCTAATAAGCATTTATGGGATTCAGAGATCAGGAGGAAAAAGATCACAAACACGATTAAGGTGTCAGAGGTGTTGAAGGAAAATTGAAAGTATTAAGTGCCAATTTCTGTTTTCTGAAATTCAAGCTAGCATCACTGAGAGCTGCTAATAGTCATCTGAGGGCAGAGCCTGGTGTCCTTGAGACGCTGTTTTTCAAGCTGTCTACAAAAAGTGCCTAAGTTAAGTACTGTTGACTGCTTTGAATAGAGGAGCAGGAGTACCCCAAGCAAATCAGCTTGCTTGCTTTTTGGGGCTGCTGACTCCACCTATCCATGTAATGATTGAAGAGATGTGACACCTAGCAAACACTAGAAAACTTGAACAGATCCCCATCAGAGAGAGGCTTTTTGGAGTGGGCAAACCCTGGGGTAAAGCTCTTTGCTTTGGGAAAATCCCCTATGGGATTTTTCCCCCTATCCCCTTAACTTGGGAAAATCCCCTATGAGCTTATGGTAGCTCTTACGCTGTTTGGTCACCTCCAGATGAGGTTTCTGCAACACTCTGTGTTCGTGTAGACATCAGGACTAAGAAGTGTCTGCACAGGATGATGGGGATGGACTACAGCTGTTTAACTTTCATCTGTGTATTTCCCACTGGTGTGATGGGCTGGGAAGTTTTTCCTCAAATATTTGGGAAAGTAAACTGAAAAGAAAGAACATGAATTAGAGGAGAACTGTGTAGGACACACACATAAAAACATCTTACTGTCAGACAACTTTAGAGTGACATTTAAAAAATCTTTTGATTCAAAAGGTGACCCTTTTTCTGTGCCCAGCAAGAGGCATATTGGACATGTTTTTGTAACCAGTTCCCCTGAGCTCTGCATTTCTCACCTTGAATTAAAACTCCTCGCTACACCAACTCCTTCATCTGAAGCAGCTGCTGGTGACTGTCACTGTCAGCAGTGGCTCGTGATCCCAGGGAGATGTTCCTGGAATAGATATACCCAGCCCATTTTGTGCACAATGGGTCAGCCTTGGCAATCACTGTCCTGTTGAACCTGCCTTCTAATCATTAACCTTTTTATTCTGGGTCATATTGAATTATGCCATTCCTTTAATGCCAGAGAGAAGAAGTAGTTTCGCATGGAGACTTACACAATTTCACCTGTGCAAGGATGTTCAAAGATATATGCCACTCAGGGCTCTTCAGTTGTGTCTTATAGGCATGAAACTGGCATTTTGAGGTATTCTCAGGTGGATTCCTTTTACATTCTATTTTTCCTAATCAAAACAGGAAGGAAACATGTTTAGTAGAGGGTTAACTACTCTTTGACAAGTCTCTTGCTTTATTTTCATGCTCCACAGAACTTCACAGTATAAACAACTTTATGAAAGAGAACTAACAGTTTTTCCCAAGGACCTGTCATAGGAATACCCAATCCGTATAATTAAAGTATTGAGAATGCTTTTTGTTTTCTGGAATAGGTACGAGTTACATAAGTGGTCATGGATAGAGTATTTAGTAAGGTCTGGGATAATCATACCTATTTATCATGTTTATAGGATGATGTTTAGGGAACTTTATCTGCTCCACTGCATGGACAGGAAGAGATATGCCTTTGAAAAGCTTCTCAGAACCTTCTAAAGTGCTTGTCCCCATCCTGAACTGACAGATGCCAACAGGAGTGTGTGCTGACAGACCCAGTGACAAATCATTCTTTTCCCTTCAGTCTGATTGAATTCCCAGATCTGAAAATCGAGCGTTCTTAATGCTTTTGGTCTAACTGAAATGTCTCTTCTAAACTGTAAGCCATTTATCTGAGTTCTAATCTCTCCTGCTGAGCTGTCACAGTCAAAAGGCAAATCTCCTTACCAGGCAGACAGATGCTCTGAAGGTGTAGGGAGGATTTCAGTTTTAATGGAGAAGTTTTCATTTCCCTGAAACAGAAGAGCCCCGTGTTGCATGTTGCTTGCAAGGTCTTTCCTGCACCCCACATAGGGACAGAAAGCTAATTTGAGGTTGTCTGGCTGAAGGGTGGCCATATGGCACTGCACTTGGAGTAATTAGTCAAATGTGAAGGGTGAGGCTAATGCTTGGAGACCTTTGTGTGGCACCACTGGTGGTGTTTGGAGATGTCTTAGGGGTCTCTGTGATAGTGTTGTGCCACAGTGTAGAGCTCTAGTGCATAGCTCAGACACCTCACAAGGCACATCCTTGATGGCAGTGCTCCAGTGGCCATGGGTAGGTGCAGAGTCTCCAGGTGAAGGGCTTTACCCCCTTGCTGGAGCATCCTGCAGGAGAGTGATTGACAGGAGTGCTGGGGACAAAGCTGCTGGTGGATATAAGTTCACAGCAGCAAGCCTCCAGGGTGCAAACCAGCTGCTCTTTGGGAAGGATTTCAGAAGGCCTTGCTGAGGCCATGTGACTCTGTCCTGCTAATGCTGAATGCCCTGTGCTGACTGGGACTGTCTTCTTGTTTCTTCTTGATTTTAGGTCAAGTGGCAGAAGGATGACATGGACAGCAATCCCAACTTCTTCTCTGTCTCCTCGGATGGGCGGATTGTTTCGTGGACTTTAGTTAAGGTAAACAGTAGGTGGCAGTTTCCTTTTCCAGTCAAATTATAACCAATTGCCTCAAAAGTTCAGTGATTCATTAGTGTTATTTTTATTTCTAATGAGCCAGGTTTGAAAAGAAGTGTTAATAGCAGCTGGTGCCATCACAGCTGGATCTGGGGCTCCATGTTAAATTCTGAAATGAGGCAGGGTCAGCCTACTCCTTGTCAGGACCTAACCTTCATCCTGCCTGCACCAGTAGCACCCCATGGGCCTGAAAATGAGAGATCATTTTCCTGCTTGGCAGCAGCAGGAGTTCAAGACTGCTCCTTGTTCTCAGACTTTCTTTGTCCCAGAATGGTCAGCTAGACACAGAACAGAATAATCTGCTTTATTCCACAGCTTCCAGATTCTCGTCCCCAGAATGCTCCCCTACAGATTGCAATTTGGGTTGGCAGAAGGTCGATTTAAATTTCTCCCCATGTGGACAGAGTGAGTAGTACAGAGTAAGCTTGCATTTGCAGTGGAATGGCAGCATGCTGTCAGACAGGCAGAGGGTTTCTCTCTGCCATGACATTGCCACCTCACACCCAATACACCTTTTTAAAACTAGTTTTCATGCCTTGCCTTTGTTCACTTTTCCTTTTGGAGTATGTTGAAATATGTCGGTAGAAACCTAGAATTTATGTCCCAAAATGACTCTTAGATTTATGTCTCCGAATCCCAATATGTGGGTTTTTATGCTGGCTATTTCATTTTATGTTTGAAGATTTCAAATCTCTTGCTAAAAAAATAATTCCATTGCCCTGAATATGAATTTGAAGCAGCTGTCCCATTATTCCCCAACAAAAGAAGAAATTTCTATGCATCCCAGGATGCTCATTTTTCAATCTGTTATATCAAGGCTTTCCTGTTGTGAAGTTTTTAGGCCTTTCTGCCATGGCAGGGATCGATTTCTAGCATTATGTAAATCTTAGCCTCGTGTTCAGGAAGAGGAGCATCTTCTTATGAACAGTGTAAGCACAGGCAGATGGCATAGATTTTGAAGTTGCTTTTTGTAGACCTTTCCAGGTTCATACCTGCAGCTTCAGAATCAAAAATCCCTTCTGCAAGTGTATCCCAAGTACTTCTCCCAAAAGAGCTCCCTAGACAGAGACAGACTAAGAGTCCCAGCACTCATCTCCTGTGTTACCCCCTGAACAGGAATGCCCAAAAGATTTGTGTTGAAGTGGGCAGTACATGCCTGCAGCCAGGCACATCCAGCTGAGGTGATTTGGCAGGGTACATTTACCAGCTGAGCTCCAGTAACTGAGTGTGCTCAGCATGGTCCCCTGGGGAGGCAGGAAACACTGAGTGAAGTCTCTTGCTTCAAAGAAGTGCCACAACTGGGACATCCTAAGAGTCTGCGGATGGACTCTGATAGCAGCTCACCCAGCAGAGAGTCTTTTGCACCAGTGCTTAACTGTGTTTCCACATCATAATCTGTGTTTATTCTGTCCCTTGAGCACATAGATATTTCTTTCTAAGCATCCTTGGTGTGACTTCTAAGATCTGCATCCACTTAGCACGTTGTCATTTCTACTCACTCCTTGCATTACTGTAATGAACTTGGCCATACCCATGTGAAAAGACTAAACATTTTTTTAGGTGTAATTACCTCTGAAGTTGCCAGAACAAGTGTGTACCTAGTATGTACCACCCCTAGTAGGTAGGGGTGGAAACCAGCAAAATTTTAGGTGCTGTCTGCTTTGGACATTTTTTTGAGGGGACAGAGATTCAGCAGGGAGAACAAGAAACAGAATGAAAAGAATATTTTGCTATGATCTGTGGGTTTTTTATCCAGCAAGGAGAAACAGATGATCTGCTTGAATTCCAGTTTTAGAAGAGCTTTTTCTGAGTTTCATTTAGAGTAAAACTGAAGACACTCCAGAGGTTTTCCATCCTACAAAACCATAGTGCAAATAGGGAATAAATGAAAGAGTGCTTCGTTAATCTTTTTGACAGGACTATCCAGCAATAAAGCTGCTTCAAACGCTGGTAGCTGTTTGACACTTCCAAAGCTGAGAGCACAAAGTGAATAATTTCATTCTTTCTTCCAGCTGAATGTTTGGCAAACCACACTCAAGATTTGGATAGAAGAGTTGTCATATGTTAGCTAGGGACAGTTGATTTGCCTCAATCAGATCAAGTTGATCTGCCTTGATCAGATCAGCCAAGAGAGTGGTTGTCTCTTAGAAAAGGGCACAGTCGTTTTGGCCAAATTTCACGAAAAAGCACGTGAGTTCTGTGTACTTAGACTGTCTTGCCTTGACCTTGGGTCCTCATAAAGGTGTAAAAGATCAGGAAAGCATGAAGAAAGACTTCTGCTGCTGGATGATTCTACTTCCCCACCTTGGATGCACACATTGCCTATCAAAAAGGAGAAATGTCACAGCCAGTTCAAAGAATTGTTTGGGATGCAGCATGGCATTGCCTCTCTGGCTGATGCTCAGCAATCCCAGGTTTGATTAGTAGTTGTAGGTCACCCCCTCCTGTGTGACCTACAGCTAAATTACTGAACAGCTCTGGGCCTGCTTCATCACTTAAGGCTGATAAGAAGTAAGGGGAAAACAGCAGCTGTAAGACCTGATTCACTAATGCTTACTAAGTGCTCTACAATTATTAGGCAGAAGCAACATATTGTTGCTCAGTATTCCTGGAAGGCCAAATTGTCAGCAGGCTGTTTACCCAGAGGAATATGTGAATGGCTCTGGCGACAAAGAGCCCCAGGAAGAGAAGTGTTTTTCATGCTGTGAAGCTGGGTACAAGATAAAACCAGCACAGCAGGGGAGTCTGCATAAACAGGGTCCTTTGTGAAGGAGAGGGGCTGTAGAAACTGCCCATAGGGGCCTCTGCCAGGTGAAGGTGCTGGGGGAGATCTTCAGAGGAAGGCTGCAGAAATGTGTGTGCTTAGAAAAAAGGTCTCTTGAGGTTTGCCTTTGTACCAGAACACAGAGATAATGTGCTAGCACATCTCTGGGCCTACCCAGATCACACATCTGGCAACTGGATGTATCAACATGACCAGCTGCAGGCAGCTCCAAAGCTGCTCTTCAGACCAGACTCATGTCTTGGACAGGGCACACGTGTTCCAGAGAGCAGACAGAGCTGCCTGAGCCTGCTCAGCTTGTCCTGACTGCACTCCCAACAGCCCACCAGAAACTCCTGTTCGGATGTGCAGTGGAAAATGCTCTGCTCCTGGTTGCTCTGGGCACTGCTCTTTCCAATTCTTGCACGTGTACACCAGCATGTGTGGCCTCTTCCTTAGCGTTGCTCCCGCCTTTACCCACTGAATCAGGCTTGTAACCAACGTGCTGTAAGAAGAGTTACTAGGGTGGAGCTCTGCAGGAGCCTGTCCAAAATAAAAAAACATTTTATTGCTGTCAATAGGCCAGGGCATGTGGGTGTGCAGCAGTGAGAGTTAGTGAGAAGGAAGTACATTACTTTATGGGTTTTGACCTTCATTGAATCTTCTGTAAATTTGTACCCACAGAAAATGATAAAAATGCCTTGTAGAACATTGTCCCCTCTAAGCTGCAGTACGGAACAGATGCTCTCAAGGTCTTCTCCCACATTACCCAACCTGGTAATTCCTGGGATTGACTTTGCCAGGCAGAATCTCTTTTTCTACCTGAGTCCTGCTCTGGGCTAAGAGAAGCTTCAACTACAGCTTAATTCACTGAGCTAAGAAGTTATGTTTTGTTCCCACAGTGCTTCAGTGGGATATTTGCAGATTCATTATACTATCCAGTCCACAGCTCATACTGCTCACTAATCATTAGTTGTTTGTTCTGTTTATCACATAATCAGAGAACCACAGAATATCTAGGGTGGGAAGAGACCTCTGGAGCTCCAGGGTGTTCTTGTAGTCACAGCCAACTCCATTTTGCAGTAGTATTAACTCCCAAAGCTAGTCTGAGAATGCATCTTTCCCTCTGGTAGTTTCTTTGTATTTATTCACATTGTGTCTATTTTCATCTGTCTTCTGTCTCCCACCTGGATTGTAAACTTTTTGGGACAAAACCTTTTGGCCCTGTGTTCATGCATCACCTTGCACAGCAGTGTCGTTAGCGTTCTTTAGAGCTCTGCTGAGAACAAAAACATGGGGCGCTTTTCCCTTGGGGTGAACTGCTTGCTAGATGTTACTTGAGTATCAGAGCCTGTGAGGTTTTGAACTGAGGCTGCTCTGGGGATAACAAGAAGATGTTAAGAACTAAGGACTGGCAAGATGATAAGTTACTATTCATTAGTGTGGGGCTTTAGTTAGCTCCATGAGAATATGAAATATCCATCTTAAACCACACAGGGTGATTTAACTAGACACAATGATTTAAGCTGACTGTGTCAACCTCCACTAAAAAACACTGACCTTGAAACTCAAAATTTTCCAGGTTGAGTGCACATGTCGAGGCAGTGTACCAGTGGCTCTCAGTTCCAGTGTACCAAAGCACCAGTTTCCTGAAGGTTTTATGGAAAGCAGGATGTTAGCAAGCTGCCAAATGTGAAACATTAAGCAACTTTTGGACAGCTTTTTAAAATTCCTCCATAAAATTTGCCGTTTCAAAGTACTGAATGTCTCTGTATTGTTGCTGCAAAGCATGCTATTCATGTGGAATCTCCTCTGCCTGCAGAATGAGCTGGTTCACATGGATGTCATCAAGCTGTCAGGAGATGGAACAACGATACAGGGGCCAGAAGGGCTGCAGCTGCAAACGCTTGGTAAGAGCCCAAGTCCTTGCCATGCTGATTAATTACTGACACAAAGCCTCTAATCAGTCATTCTGGGAAATTAAATTGGGAGTGGGGTGTTGAGATGGAAAGGAGCTAAAGGAGCGTTACGCCTCCTTGCTTTCATCATGTAGCAGGGCAAAGTCTGTCTGGAGCAATGGTGACTGAGTCAAGTTTTGCTGGTTACAAATTGCCTTTACTTGCATAAAATGATGAATTGAACATTAATTCTGAAACCCTCCATTTTACTGGGCTATCTCTGTGTATATAAAGCACATACCTGTATATGTCAAAACTCAGTTTTGTTCTTACTGTCAGACATTGATCTGGACTGGCAAAATCAAGATGAAGAGCAACCTCTGCCCTTTCCTGGGTGCACAGTTCACCCAGCCAGCTTTGGGATGAGCCTTATGGAGTTTGGGCTCTGTAAAAACACGGCATTGATTCTGAGCTACCTTGTTAGGCTTCCTCCACACAAAGTGGAGTCAGTGCAGTCCTTCTAGGCTGAATCCTCTCATCCTGATCATCCTGCGCATTAGATAGGATGGGATGAGTCAGCTCTGGAGGTCCTGAATAACACAAGGAAGTCCTTGAGGAATCCTCTTATCATCCTTCTACACCTGCTTTTGGCTGAGAAGATGGGGTCTGTGTTTGGAGCAGGGCCTTGCTCTGCATTTAAGAATTGCTGTGTTTCTAGGCTAGTAACTGCTGAGGAGTCTGTGGGAAGCTTTGCAGTGCCACACAGGTTGCAAGAAAGTAGCTAAAGCAGCACACTGCAGAACTCTCAGGGGCTTTGGGATTATTTGTTAATGTTGCTGGGAAATGGATTTTCAAAGACTTGTCTTGAATATTTAACAACCTGTTTGAATGTTAAAAATGCAGATGGTATTAGAGAGTTGAAATTACCGTAACAATTCCTTTGAGAACTACATTTTGTTAATGTTAAAGGCATAATGCTTAAGACGACTGCCTGTGCAGAAAGCTTCTGTAACTGTATGCTTCTGAGCCTTGTCTGCTTATTCCTGTTTCTCATCTGATGGTTGCTGTGCATGTCCCTGCTGGTAGGGACAGCCTCAAGTAGCTCTGGCAGTCAACAGAGTTCATCCCATCTTCTGCTCAAGAGCCCTGCTGAAATTTTCTTTCACCAACATGTGAACTGGCTTTCTTGGATGATGATGCATCTGCCTCAGGAGCAGAAGCCACAAAATCTCAATGAGTTACATTCTGTTTGTGGTTGACACCTGTTTTAAACATAGTTCGCAATGTTGCACAATTCAGGGCTTTTGACATTACCAGGATCCTTCTGTCCCTAGCAGAGGATTCCTTCCCAAATCGCATTCTTTTCTATTGGCTTTACTGAAGTGAGCCTGCTAAATGGATTCTGAATTAAGGGTACAAAGAATACAGGAAAGTATGATGGGGTGTTTTCTCACTGGGCTATTTTATGCATGGGAAACCATTTACATTTTTGTAAATACTAAATAAACAGAAAAGATCCATTCTTCCCCAATAGGAGGTGGGCCAGATCCTCACAATGTTTACATTTGCACCAGGCATTTTCAACTCTTACCAAAATGAATTCTAGGCTAAAGCGGTTTTCCAGTTCCCTTCTGGTTCTTTCAGTGCCCTTTTACATGTCTCTGTGGTGGTTGTTCAAATTGCAGGTCTTCTGGACAGGCACAGCTTGGGAAGTTTAGCAGGAGGGGTGGCTTTGATTTCTTTTGGGAGCTTCTGGCTAATAAATCACTTCTGAAAATGCAGGCAGCGTGTGTTTACCATAGGAAGGAAGCATGTTCTGGCCAGCTGAACCAATTCTCTGTGTGACAGACCTTTCTTTTGTTAACAGGCAGCGGGACATCGTTTGATTTTCACAAAAAGATAGACTACTTGTTTCTCGTTGGTACTGAAGAGGGAAAGATCTATAAGGTAAAAATGATTTCTTTATCCTTTGTTTTACATCCCCTGACCCATGTGTGTCTTTCAGGCTCATCATCTGAACTGTTTGCTCAGGTGGTAACAAAGTACAGCTTCAGAGCCTGGTCCTGCCCTGAGATGCCTGTGGTGAGCCTGCGACCAGACCAGCACTGCAGAGGGTCACAGGGAGCTCTCTGGACAGACCTAATTAAGACCCTATTTTGCAGAAATGTTTTTCATGCAAACTGAATCCCAGAAAATGCTTTGCAGATTGCAGCTGTGCAAGTGGAGGGATGAGTAGGATCAGAGCAGAAGTTAAAAGGCGTTGATCCTCTGTCCTCATGACTATGGGGAAATGGCAGGAAAAATATCAGCCCTTTTCCATTTTAGACCTGTTATCCTGTGAGCAGTGAGGCTACTGAAGCCATATTTCCTATGGATTAGTGTCCTGCAGCCCTTCCCTTCCACAATCAAATAGAATCATAGAATCATTTAGGTTGGAAAAGGCATCTAAAATCTTTCTATATCCTTTTCCCAGTCTCACTTTCTCCTTGCTCTCCTATTTCCAGTCCATTGCTACATCCTCAAACTTTCCTCCTCCTGGTCACCCCATGCTGTTTCCAGCTCAGTGATGCCACCTCCACACTATAACCTTTGGTTCCTGCAGACAGTGCTGGCTTCCTCCCCTCTAGTGCCCTCCTGCAGCCCGGTGCCTTGGTTCCCAGTGCCAGGCAGGAGCTGTCAGCCAGCCAGCTCCAGCCATGTGGTGAGGGCAGCAGCCAAGCTGTGCTTGACCTTTCCACACTGGGGGCACTGCCCAGATGTCTTGTACTCTGTGGCCATTGCTTTTCACAGAATGTGTAAGACCTTAATGTTACCATATCCCACATGCGGCCAGCTTTGGCTGAAAATGCCAGTGAGGGCAAAAGTTTGTGAAGAGAGATGAGCACACAGAAGGACACAGGCGTCATGTTTTCTTGAGAAATTGAGTTAAAAATAGGAAGTTTTGAGTTCTGCTGTATTAAGCCTTGAAAATAAAGCCAGTAGCTCCTTCCTAATAATACTGTTATTTGAACAGCATTTCTCTGAGCTGGCTCTGGGGCTCTGTTAAATTTGTGGCCACAGCCCATCATCGTGGGGGTTGGACAGTCAGCAGGAGGCTGACATGCAGGGCAGATGCATCCAGCCATCCCTAGAGGATGATGTAAACTCCTTCTCCCATGTCCCACCTGCAAAGTGAACCTGAAACAGAGTAAGAACCCAAAGGAAATAATATTTTGAAATCAGTATCAATCATTTAGGCAAGATGTACTTAACAAATATGTATCCCTTGCAGAGGGATGATGCTGATTGAAATCTCTCCCTCTGCCAGGCAGTGTCTAGGGAGGATTTCTGAGTAGCGCTCACTTGCTTTGGTTAAGACAGGTGCAGAAGGGAGGTGGGAGGAGTGGGCAGCTGAGCTGTTGGGCAGTGGGCAGTGGATAGGTGCCCTGTTTTTTGTTGATGCTTTCAGGATGCAGAACAACCATAGAGTCATGGGCAGATGTTCTGACTTGTCTGGTCACCCACAGGACTTGGTACCCTGGGTATTGTACTCTAAATTGATGGGTACTGTTGTGTCTAGTCCTGATCAAAAGGCAGTAAGGAACCACAGATTTTAACTCCCTCTGTGGCTGGGTGAGTGATGGATGTAAGTGAGTGTGGCAGTGGATGTCAGTGTGAGGTGGGGGCCATCAGGAGAAATAATCAGGATGGTGTCCTGGCTGAGTTACACAGGAAAGGAAACTCTTCATGGAGGAGCGCTGGACAGGAGAGAATTTGGCATTGAAAAAGCTGTAGGTGTTTCTGCCTTGGATAATCTTCAGTGAAACTAGGATGGGGTTTTAACATAAGAAATGATCCTAGCCATGAAGCCGCACAGATATTTTAGCAGTTCTTGAGTGGACAAATTGTAGAAAGATTCTGTTACATAGCATCTCCCCTTTTATTGTCAGGGTTACTGGTAAGCAACATTCTTACATTGGTGAGCCTCAGTGGAAAGCTACCACTCTCAGATCGTGCAACACAGCCCTGTAAAAACCGTGTTGTTCTCGTGGGCAGGAAGAGCCTATCTTCAGTCAGACTGTAGGGGATAACACAGGCAAGAGAAATCTTACATCTAGCACGAGCAGGCTTCCACTGTATCTACAAAAAACACGGGGAAGAACGCTTGCACCTTTAGCATTCCCCAAGAGTTTGCTACAAGCAGTTTCAAAAGTTTTGGGGTCAGCTGCTGCTCCAGACATTTCTCAAGGACTACCACGCACCTTCATCACATACGTTATTGAAACACTGCGCATCCGAACCCATTAGTGGATCTGCCTGTGGACTGCCTCCCGCAGCCTTGCTCCACTCGGATCCTGGGAGCAGGGGCAGTCCCACAGTAGCCTGAGCAGCTCTCGGGTCCTGTGGCTGCACTGAGCGGGAGAGAGCTGCCCAGATCTCTGTGGTGCACTTGCATGTTGAGTGAGAGGGACAGATTCCTCACATGCTGTCTGAGTCAGGGGTCAAACATGGGCTGCTCTCCGCATGGGCCGAATTTTAGATTATTTATTAAATAAATTGGAAAGTGAATTCCAGAGAAGCTTTTTTTTTATTTCCCCAGAGACCAGGCATGCCCACAAGTAGCATGATAATATGTTAATTCTTTAGCTGCAGAACAATTATGCTGAAGTTCTGAAAATGGCTTAGTTAATAGTGTTTCTGAAGCCAAGAAATCATTATCTAAATTACACACAGACCTATCTATTGCCCTTTTTTGTGGAGGAGAAACTGTTTCTGCATTAATATGATTCTGTAATGCAATTCTGAATGCTTTTTTGCATATCTTACTTGCTGTTTAGGAATTGTTCATCTTGGCATCAAAAAGTATGGTCTCTGAGATTCGTGTTGAAACATTGTGACTTTAAGTCTTTGGTCAGAATTACTTCCAATAAACAGGCCTTCAACAGAAAAATTGTGAGGACATTTGAATACACTCATGTAAGAAAGGTTTGGGGTTTTTTCAGTGTTAGGCAGTTTTCTTGAGAGTATAACAAATGAATATAATAAAACCTAGTGCAAGACTGACTAGAAAAAAGGTTGTTCTCATTTTAAACAAAACTAATTTCACTCATTCTCTTATACTATGTACCAGAACATTTGTATCTTTCTGTTTGGGAGAGGATTATTATTATTATTACAGATGACAAAGGATGCTGGCTGTTGAATCCTTATCACATCTCTTGAGTTTTCCGTGAAAGAGGATGACAAAATGGTTTCTGGACAGGCTCTGACATTCAGTGACCCTTCAGTTATAGAGACATCATTCGCCTCAGTCTTTAGTCTTGCTTTGTCTTAGGCAAAGTTGTTTTCCTTGTCTGGATGTTTTATGGTTTGAGTTCTGTTCCTCATCTTCTCACCACCTTATCTTTGGGGCTTCTGTGTTCTGTCTGGTTGTCTAGTTCCTGGACTGACGGTATTTTTCATCAATTGCCACAGGTTCTTCCTTTTCCTATTTCGTGCTGTTCCTCTTGGATGTGTTCATGTGCCTCAGTTTCTACTTGTAAGGTCTTCTGCGAATGTCAGCATTTCTGTTACAGATTTCTACAAGCAGTCACTGAGCTGAAACCAGGAGAGCCTCTGGTGTAGCTGGGGGCAGCCTGTCCACCACAACATGGGATGTGTTTGTGTCAGTGGCTTCTGAAGAGCATCTGGATGTGCTGAGCTGCCTGGAAGTGCCAGTGTTGGGCAGCACTGTCTTTCTGTTGCCAGATACAAACTCTCTCTGAAAAAAAGTGCTTTTGGACTTCTGTGTTGCGTAGATTCTCAGTGTTCCTATTAGTGAACTGAAGAAACCCTCTACCTTATAAGGACACAAATAACCATCCATTCACCGTGTATGTGGGAGAGTTTTGTGTCAGACTAACGTCTAGTGTAAACTGAAGTGCTGTTAATGAAGATTATTCATAAGTTTTGTGTCCTCAGAGTTCTCCTTTTCTCCCAGTATTTCTCCCACATGTTTTGTAGCCTTGTCAAGAGTCATCTTTGAGTGGTTTCCTGTGTTGCCATAGACGTATTTTTGCTTTTCTATCTCATCATAAAAATACTGTTTACTATTCAAACATGTCTACCATCATTTAAGTAGGAGAAAAACACTCTCAGCAAATTGGAGCAGTGCTCTAGAAGATCAGACAGGCTGCACAAATTCCTTCTCTCTGAATCTAGTCATCCTCTTCAAAGCTCCCCTGTCAGGACTTAGGTGTCACATATTCCAGTGGTTTTGTTTTCATCCTGACGTATCTAATAACTGTAGGGTTCTTGAACTGAATAATAGGGAAAGACTTTACCAGCAGTTCTAGTTAGCTCAGAAACTCTTTTTATTCGTTAAAGTCATACTTCTTTTTTAAGCTTTTTCCCAAGTTTATGGTGTTTCTTCAAGATGCATCTTGGGAAGAAGCAGCTCTGTCTTGCACTCAGAGACAATGATGAGAGTTGTGGTGAATGTAGTGTGGGGCTGGCAGGCACTGCCAGAGCACAGTGGATGCCTTTGGGCTAAAGTAAGCATGCAAGGTTCATTTCTCACAAGGGACATGGGTGGGAATATGCTCTACAGAAATCTTTTTGCTGCTGATTTCACAGAAAAAAATGCAGATCCCTTTCCTTTCATGGACACTGCAAAGCCAGTGCTGTGGATCAGCCCATCCCAGAGTGTGATGGATCTCCTGTACCAATGCACAGAGAGCTGCACTGATCAAGGGCTCAGCCCCCACAAGCCTTTGAAAACAGGGTGCTGAGCGTTACAGTTCTGCTGGAGGCAGGCAAATCGGGTTAGCATCTTGCTCTTCAAAGTCCTCAGGTATTAGGGACCTTCAATCCACAGACTTGAAAGGACAGATGGATAAAGCAGCTTCTCTCTTGTGTTAATTACTTGTGACCTGTTCTGTCTGTTTCCAGCAAAGTGACTTTCAAAACAAGCCACTGATTTTCCTGATGGCTGAACATTAAGAATTAGGAAGTAACGTTATGAAACATGACATTAAAAGAGATTTCTGTCCCACAATTAAATGCAGGGACAGCCATGCAGAATATGCAACAAACTACTAGCAAGCTATAGATACTGTCAGGAAATCTCAGTGGGACATGAGCCACTTTCTTGTTTCCATTTCCTACCACAACAAGGCTCTCAGGAATGTAGGAGCTGCTACTGTGGGAATGGTTTAGCACCCTTATTCCAGTACCTGCACCAGTGAGCAGTACTCAGACAGTAAGTGTCACTCGTAATAAAGAGTTAAGCCTTATGATTAGTTAGATCTTTGGTTTGCAAGGATTAAAGTCATGTAACGCTTCAGCAGTCCTGCTACTTGGGCAGATGATGTGGTGCTACATTCAGCAGGGAGTAATGAAAGGTGCTGAAAAGTCATTGTAGTGACAGTACTGAGGCAAATCAACAGAAAATCCTGAAACCAACTCCAAGCTGCTGTATGGCTACAGCTTGTATGTGAGAACACAAGCAAAAGGACATTTCATGTGAGATGAGGTCCTTGTTGCTAGTGAGGGAAGCCTCTAATGTGCTTGGAGGGAAGGAGGTTTGGGGACGGTAACCTAAAATTTCTGTGTATGCGGAACTGACAGGATCTGGATCAGGTCCCCTTGCAGCCAGTTAGATTGTAATTTCTCCCTGCTTCTTAAGCTCACACACGAACTGACTTTCCTAAGGGTCCCAAATGTTTTCCAGCTCTTGCAGACATCCTTTATTTTGCAATTCAGCAGCACCCACAGCTGTGATGCTGCTGGTCTGACCCTTGCGTGTGTGTGCAGGCATTGTCCAGCTCACAGGCTGCTGTTGACTGCTGTTCAGTGGGGCCCCCTGGCCTGTCATGGACATGCCTGAGTCCTGGACTACCTCTGTGATTCTCACACCCCTCTGGGAAGTCTCAAGTGGCACAACAGAAAGAGCTGCAGAGTTGTGCAATGGGGCAGGCTCTCTGAGCAGGCTGTCCAGGCTGGTGACAGGAAAGGACTTATAGCATGTTTCTAAAGTCCTTAGAGTCAAAGGGACTGGTAGGACATTTTTGTGCCGAGAGCGCTGTTTCCGGAGGTTTTAACTGTGGCACTTCAAATGCATGCAGCGCTGCAAGCATGAGCAGCCCACAGTGCTGTGAGCACACAGTGCTCCCAAGCAGCGCAGGGATGTTCTCCCCTGCCTTTCCTGTGAACCTTTTACATAGGAGGCAGCAGGAGCCTGGGCTGGCAGGAAGGCAGTGTAGCTCCCACAGTGGAGAATGGTCTCTGGGGCCTGGCTGTTTAAACCCAACCAGACAACTTCAATTCCCATCTCTGTGTGTTGCAGAGGGGAGCAGGATGTTGTCTGCAAGTGGGGTGAAACAGCATGTGCTAAATTACTGATTTTCTGTAGCACCTCTGGGTACCAGCCACCTCTTCCCAGCCAGCCCAAAAGATCCTGAGAGGCTGTACGAGTATTCAGAGGCATCTTTGCACAGGAATTTAAGCTTCAGGAGGTCTAGCTCTGATTACTGAGTAGTTCTTTCCATTGCAGTGTTCAAAAAACTATTCAAGCCAGTTTCTAGATGTGTTTGATGCCCATCACATGGCTGTGGACTCAATCAGCTGGAATCCCTTCCACTTGAAAGTCTTCATTTCCTGCAGCTCTGACTGGACAGTCAAGATCTGGGATCACACCATCAAGTAGGTCCTGCTGGGTGCTGGTGTGGGCTAGGAGGTCCAGCTGACATGCCAGCAGCACGTGTTGACTCTGCTCAAACCTCAGTCTAGTTTCCCTCCCAGGTGTTGATAATGCTAATTGCTTTTTTATTTTTTTACTCAAATTTGTACTCCCCAGGTGTGAGACATAAGATTTAGCATTGGCTGCCCCAGGAACTTGCCAAGCAGTGTAGCTCAGCACAGAGCCTGACTGCTTTGCTTCAGACCTGGCTTCTTTCAGGCAAGACCTACTGTGGCAGAGAAATGCTACAGAGAAATGTCAGGGACTGGCTTCTAGCTTCAGGGGCCAGAAACCTCCTAAGAGCCAGAGAAGCAAAAAAAAAAAAAAAAATTGGAACACTTTAAAATATGGAATGAAGTTCAGGGTTAGTGGTTAAGGAATGTCTTGTTTCAATCAGGAAATTGATTTTCTTGTAAATCAGTCAGAGTCACATATTTCCTGTTGCCAATACTGCTCTAATATTCAATGTTGTTGTCGGAAGCCCAGAAAAGGGAGAAAATTTTTTCCCATATGATTATTAGTATTAACCAGAGAGACTCCATCTTGCTATGTGTGTTGGCAAGAAGCTTTCAAAATGCTTTCAGAAAGAAAGAAAGAAACATGCTACCTCTCTTCTCATTGCAGCAGGTCAAATCCTGACCCATTTGTATTGGTGCTCAGTTTTGCTTTGCCTTTGGCTCAGACCCTGCCTGTTATCTGACATAGAGAAATACCCATCTCCCTCTTCTGCAGCATCCAAGTGTTCATGGCTCAGTGTTACACTTCCAGAGTGCCACGTGTTTACGTGAATTCTTTTCTCTGTGTCTTTTTTTATAGGACTCCGATGTTTGTTTATGACCTGGGTACTGCTGTAGGGGATGTTGCGTGGTCTAGTTACTCCTCCACGGTGTTTGCTGCAGTCACCATTGATGGCCAGGTGAGAGGCTGGGAGCAACACTGCTCTGATTCAAGCTGAGAGAAAGTCAAAGGAGATTAGGGCTGAGCGTGGGAATGGGCCAGCCCAATCCTGGCGAAGTGTTTCAGGGAGCCACCAGCAGGAACCCACCCTCTCCTATGCTTTCCTGCCTTTGTCATACATATCCCTGGGCGTTAATCTCTCAGTCCTTCTCAAGGTAGGTGTTGCAAATGCATACAAGTCCCTCCCTTCTCTCCTGTTAACCATGTGAGTGCAGGTGTGCAGCTTGCACATGGTACCATTAAAACACTGAACTTCCTCGATGTGAAATCCCCAGTACCTCCCTGGGGATGCAGAGGTGATGTTCCAGGTCAGAACTCTGCTGCATGAGCTGACATCAAGGCATTGGTTCCAAATGTTCAAGATGTAGAGAAACAATAGAATGAAGTGGTTATATACTTGCACTGATATTAAAAAATCAATTATAGTAATATGCCCGGGGTCAGCCAAAAGAACTTTGTTCCAATTAAATAAAATCAACGTTTTTCCACCATGTGGGGCTATCTCTAAGAGTAACAGTTTGGTAATGAACTCCGTAGACCAATCCTAACATTGACATGATGGCAGTTACAGTTTTGCCTCTAGCCATCCATTGCAGTAGCTCAGATGGTTAATATGGGCTTGGCAAGTAGCCAGGACATGTAGCTATCCATCAATACTGGTTTAGTACTGAAGGAGCACATTGCTCTGTTACCATGGGCTTTATGTCTAGCAGGTATAAACTGGAAAGTCTGTGCAGTTTGGCCAAAATTACTCTAGCAAAAGGACGGCCTTTATGTATCCCTATCATTGAATTGATGCCTTGGCTACTTTATTGTAGTTTAACCTTTATGTTATAGCAAGAAAATAATTTCACTGATACACTGGCTCAGGCTGTGAATTTGTCTCTCCTAAGCAATAGAAGTCTCTTCGCTGGGTCACCTGGTCTCCCTGGAAAGCTCAGGATGCCACAGCCTACAGGAAGTTGATGCTCTTCCCTCACAGTCAGGGTCAGGATGGGGTCCTTCTTTTGTGGATCTGCCTGTCCCCAGTCTCCTATACACCAAATGAAGGGCCTGCATGAAGGCAGCGAGTGCATTCAGTGAAATGGCAGAAAAAGGCTGACTGGGATGAGAGACCTGCTTTGGAAATAAAAAAATATTGGAGGTGGATTTGAATACCTAGTCACATCCTCTGACTTGTTTTCCACAAGTGACATCGTGTGTGCAAGGGTTCTGCTGACAGTCACAGCTTTGCTTGAGTGCTGGGGTGAGCAGGGCAGAGACCTGTGGGTACTCCAGCTAGTCCCACCAGGTCCTGGTGCCTAACTGTGGGGAAAAGGATGGATATATCTGCAGGCTGGGATACATCCTTGGCAGCATGAGCAGATGGAGGGTAAACACTGTGTGTACCTGGATTTCTTATTTGTGGTCGAGTTTTGGCAGTGATAGTTCATCTCTAGAGATGCTTCACACCCCTTGGGTTTGTTCTCAGAGCTTTACCTACTGCAGAGAAACTGCTGTGGACTTGGCAAGAGTTTGTGCCATGGGGTCTTCCCATCCCACCCACAGCTTGTCCTAATCACATTAGCCACAGTGTCCCTGGATCTGGAGCTCAGATAAGGCTACTGGTAAGGCAAAAGCATGTTTGAGTTGGCAGCACTGCACCTAGGGTATCTCACCTTGGCTATCCTTGGATCTAATCCAGTAATCTTAAATAGGACCTAATTTAATAGGACCTAATTCTGCTTTATGCCTTCTATCCCAAACTCTGAGAAGAGTGACCATCAACCAGGAGCAGCCCAAAACTGGGCTGCCAAGCAGGACAGGTCAAGCCGAGAGCTGCCTTCCCATTGCAGTAGGCTGGCCAGGACCGATGCTGATAGAAATACTGAGCCTCTGTGTTAGCTACTAACCATGCTGGCTGCAGCAGGGTGTGTCTGAGACATAGCTTAGTTGCTCTTGTTTAACGGAACCTTCTAGATCTGTGGTGGAAGTGGAAAAAATAGTTGTTTACAGCCGTTTCTATTCTGGACATATTCCACTTGGTAGCAGAGTGCACTTCTTCTGAATAACTCAGTGCCTCGCAAAGGGCAGGCTCCATTAATGCTGGGAAAAAATCTACATCAACAGGATGTTCTATGATTCTCCAGAACAGAAAAATACAGGACATGAAGCCAGAAAATAAAACATTAAAGGCCTCCTGTTTGCAAACAACCTCTGTCTTGGCATCTGCACATCATCATGTCTGCAAAATCTGAAGGTTGCCTGGAGGTGGTTTTAAAATCAGGCCGTAATTGCAGTCTTCAAGAGATACCTGGCATATTCTGTAAAACACTTTTCCTTTTTCAAGCTGATGCTATGTGTCCAAACGTCCAAACGTGTATGAGACCCCTAAGACTGACTTGGAAACAGGGGCATTTTAGAATATAAGAATCTCTCAATCCCCATGAATCCGAGAGTTAGGGATTTAATAAAAGCTATAAATATCAGGGTCATTATGATAAAATGTGTTTTTTGGCAGCTGGGCATGTGCTTTGGACAGCTCTACCTCTTCATAAATAACCCAAGTGTTCACATTCCACTGCTGGTGCAGTGGATAGTAACTGCTACTATTGCTCTCCATCATGTTCTGGTTAATTTCTTTAGTCTCCTGCTCTGCTTGCTGATCATTTTATTTCAGAAAGATCATAAACAGAGATTCATAAAAGAGAACACCTTGTGTTGTAAGTGGTAAAAGCCTGACAGGAAGAAAAAGGCTGACTGGGATGAGAGACCTGCTTTGGAAATAAAAAAATATTGGAGGTGGATTTGAATACCTAGATTTTGAATGCTTTTGTTTAGGGTACAGGAAATGTAGGGGTATTCATCAGCTTGTAAGAACAGAGGGCAGCATTTGCTTTGGGGTGTTTGCTTTAAGTCCATCTTAAACTTGTGTTTAAAATAGAAAAAAAAAATTGAAATATAAAACTGGGAGTCATACCTGGGATTTCCTCTTGGTCCTCAGAGTTGACTCTTCTTTCGGCAGAAGGTTAGAGAGTTCTGTGAGTCTCTTTCAACCTGAGTTGCCTTCTAATCCCATGATCCTGTGAAATGTCCTGTGTGAAAAGGAGGATCCCAGGGGTTTTACCACAGGCTTTTATGCAGTACAAGTCCATTCACTTTCATGTTTTTATGGGCTGTGTTCTTCATTACAAGTGCAGCAAGTGGAAGGTCATGTTATAACCATCTTTAGTAAATACTGATGGCCTCGAGATAAATGCCATCCCAGTGTTCACTCTGCAGAGAACACTGGTCAGACATATGCTCCAGGGCTTTTCCCCATTAGTGAAACTGTTGACCTTTCAAGATGTGAAACAACCCAAACCTTCAGGAAGTTAGCTTATGGTTGGTGCTACTGCTCAGGAAGCAAGTGTGCTCTTTCCTGCCTGTATAAACCTATTTTATTGTTTGTACAACTGTTTTGAATGAGAAGTCTTGAAGACCAGCTTTGTGCTCTATCTCACTCACAGGATAACATGCCAAGGTTATTCTGCCAGCTGGTCTTGATGCCTATCCTTTCTGGGCTAAGAGAGAAGCACTTGCTTAGTGCTGGCAAGCATGTGAGTATACACAGAGCAATATGCAGAAATTTGCTGCCCGTTTAGGATTGACTGGAAGAAAAAGCCAACCTCCATTTTTAAAGCATAAATGATTTTGCAGGCAAGAGGCTTGTTAAACCTTTCAGCTTTGCAAATACTTCCCTGGGTATTTTTTACTTATTCCTGCCTCTCCTTGTAGAGCATGAATCAGGGGTACCCGCAGGCCTCTCATCTGTTGTTGCTTTTGCCCAGAGGTGTCAGGACAGTGAACCTGACTACAGATGTCCCTGATGCATTGGAGTCTTTCCTCCTACCCTTCTACAGGGGGATTATCCATGCCTTATGGGCTCCCACTAGCAATGCAGGGCTGGGACAAGGTCTTTCTTGGCTCTCTGCATTATGGCCAGGGCAACTGAAGGAGTGTAAAGACACTAAATGAACATGAGTCTCTTTGCCATCACCCAGAAGGACCTTTGAGTAGGCTGAAGTGTGTAGGAGCTTTCTTAAAGTGGCTTTGAAATTGTATTTGCAGTGTAAGTGGCTGTTTCTTGTAAAACTGTTCATTTTCTTCTGCTGCAAAACCTAAGAGGCTCATTCTTATTCCCTGCTGAATCTTTGAGATTGATGTGGACTGCTGGAGAGTCAGCTTTAGAACAAGGGCTGGTGGTGTGTCAGTGCTCAATGAGATAGATGGTCAGAGTCCCAAAATTAATGCTGCCTTCACTTTGTGCCAATTAGACTGTTCCCCATTCTCCTCCCCCTGCCACCAGACTCTTTGTGCATCAGCATTTCTCTCACTAGCTGCTGTTTTTAGGGGATAAAGCTGTCCTGGAAGACTTTGGTTTGCTATTGCAGGCTCTGAGCCCTCACTTCTATACTGATGCAGCTCCCATCCCATCATAGCATGGCTCTAGTGGGCTCCAAGTCTCAAAATGTGCATCAGGCGTCTCAGGACACTACTGCTCACTCGCATCCATTAGCTACTGATTGCAGGTGAGGTGACTTTATCAGCATGGTAGTTGGTTTCACTGCGAAGTCAAATTGAAACCCCTTTTGTTGATGGCTTTGCAGGAATGTTTTTTCCACACAGAGGCTCATAGGCCAGTTTTTCATTACTAAAGCTATTGCTCTTTCAGATTATGAAATACAGCATTTTGACAAAACTGATCTGCTGAGATCAGCTAGTTCATTCAGCCACATAGGAGCCAGGTTTGCCTTTTTCTGCTTCATGTATGTGTGAATCAAGAAAACGACTTCGACAGCATCTCAAAAGATTTTGTGAGTTGATTCATCTGTTAGACTTTGCATAAAAACCTACTGGGGGCACAGAGTCCAACAGGAGAATCTGCAAGAGTTTGTAAAGCTGTCCCTCTCTGCTCTTAATTAATTAATTAATTCACTGCTAGGAATGGCTCCTCACTTAGGTTTGAATTTGCAAGTTCGGACTTTTGTTGTTTTGTCGAGTGAGAGCCTCCAGCTGTCTGTCAAATCCTTCTGTACAGAGATAGCAGCTCCTGAACCTTGATCTTTATTCCTTGGCATTTTATAATGACCTGCAATCTGTGCGGGTTCATTTTAAATGCCAGTTTCTAAACCATGACAGTTCAGTATCTGCCTTGTGAGCAGCTTTGCTGGCCTGCCGTGGGGTGCAGGTGGCAGAGAGCAGTGACTGCCTCTCCCATCAGATGTGGTGCTGCCCTTTCCTGTGCAACTGCCTGCCCTTGCCCATGTCCCAGCCTCCAGTGCTGACTCTCCCTGGCAGGGCACAGCCAGGACCCTGCCAGCATGTGAAGAGATGGAGCTTGGTCACGGTGTGCAAGGACAGTTTTGGCCTGATGTCAGGGACTGGGCTGTGGGTCACAGCAGAGAGAGCACAAGGGGACTGGGACAGCTGGGGTGTATTCAGGTAGCTCAGCCTTGGGAGATTTGCCTTGGAGCGCTTAAGGGACTCGATGAAACTGTTTGCCTGTTCTTTATCAGGTGTTTGTGGTGGATGGCAGAGTAGGGAAGTGTCAGAAGAGTGGAAGAAAGACTCTTTGCCTGGTATTCAGGATTGTGACAGCACAGAGGAGATTAGCCAGCCTAAATAAGCTATCCAGAAAGATCCTGGGACAAATCATTGGTTGTTCTATTTGTGAGCACTGGTAGATCAAGGAGCAGGCAGTCTAGTAAGGCTTTACTAAGGCCATATCACATGAAACCGATCTAATGTTGTTCTTAAGAGTAACAGGCCTGGTAGATCAGAGGAAGGGGATGTAGCACATGCTTACAGGTTGACTTCAGGAACACTGTTTTATCCAAACCACTGGGGCTTTTGGGGAAGAGCCAGGCTGGCAGAGGCGGTAAGTGACAAGGAATTTTGCTTGGATAAACAAACACTTTCTTGTAAAACAATGTCTTGGGGTTTCCAGAAGAGGCCAAATGGTCCTCAGCTTGTCTGAATGAATAGCAGCTCTTCTACATGCTGAGGCTTCGATTTCTTACTGACTTGTGGGAGCTGAGTCAAATCACCTAAGGCTGTTGCTGTTTTCCTACCATGTCAAATTGGGAATGACCCAGTTCTTACTGAGTGAGGAAAAGATGAGAGATGCAGCCCTACAGTTAAATCAGGTGACAGGCATTCTTTTCCCTGCTGTGTCATGCGCCCTGAAGCCGAGGGCTGGGATGCTGCAGGACAGAGGGATGTGCTTAGCCCTCTCCCGTACCTCAGAACATTCAGCTGGCTCCTGGCTGGCTCAGCCCGAGAAGTAGCTTTCACACATGCCTGCTCCTCCTCCAAAGCTACCTCTGAACATACCTTTAACAGGTCTAGAGCCCGTTCTTTCACCAGTAGCGTGAAAGTGCTGTGAAAGCCCATGAATTTTATGATCAGGACCACTGTGGACCAGAATTCCTGTGTTGTCATTGCAGAAGCAGGGAGGCAATGAATGTTTTCTGAGTCATGTCTCCTTTTCTCCTGCCAGGACCCTGACTGCTCTGCATGTCAGAGGGACCAAAAACTGTCTTACAACATTGATTTGTAACTGAAAAATGTCCTGCTGGAGAAAATTACCTGTATTGGAAGCTGTTCTTGCTACAGTGGCAGTATAGAAATCAAACAAACTAAGGTCCCCAGCACAGGTCAAGCAGGGCTGCTCTGCCTGCCCAGTGCCTTTGGCATGCTCCAGTAGCTGTCATGGTGCTAGACAGAGTCTGGGGGTGGCCTGCCCACTTGTTAAATGTATTACCTGAGAGTTTGAAACAAATCATCTGTGGAGTTTGCGAATGGATGAGGGATCATGATTCAGTCAAGAAAATGAGGTAGATCGATCAAAAGGACAGTGAAAGCCAAGCACTGAAAGAGATGTCAGCTGGTAAAGGGCACCATGGTATTAAATTATCCCTCACCTTTTGCTCTTACACTGATTTTATTCTTTGTTGCCAAGTTACCAGGCATATCTGCCTTGTTCTTATACACATATATATTTCCCCCCAGTCTTGGTTCTGGTTGCCATCAGGTTGTTTTTGAACATGCTAGAATTGTCCAGCCCACTGCTGGGGAATGAATGCTTGTAAGGCTGGAATAAAAGGACAGGAAAGACTCCAGCCATGGCAGATTCAGCAGAGATTTGAGGACAAAATAAAGGCAATGTTGGTCAAAGTAGCTCTTCAGCTGCTTTTTTCCCAGGCAAAAAAAAATAAAGTGATTTGTTCTGCTGGCAGAGAAGTTTTACCACGGGTTCTGCTTCCCCCCACATCCCCTTGCATTTCCCTCTCTGTTGCTTCAGTTCAGGGAGTGAAAGGGTGTAAGAACAGAGGGGTCCAGGTCACCCCAGAGGTGCTGAGCAGATGAGAGCCTGGGGTGGCTTTCAAGATGTTAGTGCAGTTTGTAGAGCAGGTGGGGAGAAATAAGTTCAAAACTCTGAATGTGGTTTGATGCTGGAGCTGTGTTTCTTGCCTTGGACATGCACTGTGCCATGCTTGCAGAGGAGCTATGCGGAGCCTCAGTGCAGAACAGCTGGATTTTGGGAGGTGGAATGCATTAGCACGGTTTGTAGACAGAAGAGTGTTGGTCTGGATGAAACTGAACGGGATTTCTTCTCTGGCTGTTTGGAAGTCAAGCGTCAAAGCAGCTCATTTATGTCGAACATTTTCTGCAGCTGTGACACAATAGACTTAGATCCACTATTGGATCTACAATACATGTAGATCTTGTACATGCCTGTACATCAAGCATGAAGAGAAACTCTGTTGTTACTGGGATGGCAGTTTAAAATTGTTCTAATTGGATAAAAAAGCATCAGAAAACGCAGAATTCACTTGGTCCCATCTCAGAGAAAAATGGGCATCTGCTTAAATTCAGTGCTTGTTTTCAGTGACTTAGCAGAATTGCTGTCCTTCTATCAAGAAATTTGCTTTCGACATCTGTCTGGCGTATCTGCTACCAGCCTGTCCAGCGCTTCAGTACTGTGAGTGTAGGTTCCTTTTGATTGTGGTTGATGCCAGCTCATAAATCCCCATGCTGCAAGGAACTGCTTAACTCAGCAGCTTGGGCTTCATTTGGAAGGTGCTTCATCTTCTCCTGTGCTTTCTTGGAGCAGGCACGGAGGTTTGCAAGGATCATAAATAAAATTGCTGTTGGAGTGATTGGTTACTACCCAGAGCTTTAGTCTTCTGCAGTTATGGGTGAAACAGAAGGGAATTCTTTCACTTTCCTATTTCAGACACTTTCAGATTGCTTATACCTCTCTCTTTGTGTCTTTTTCCAGGTTTCTTGTTCTTGGAGTCTGATTTATGTTCCTTTAAGCGAGTGACCACATATTGTTCCTAAGTGCTCTGTAAAAAATGCCCTTACCGATTGTATTTTTAGCTTATTAGCAGAAAAAAAAGGTGTCTGCTGTGGTCTGCAAGCAGCAGGGCTCCAGGCCCTCCAGCTCCCTCACTTGCTTCTATGGAATCTGCAGAAGTTATAGAAATGAGTTTGTCAGGAGGCTTCTGCTTCCTTCTCTGCTGATGTACACCAAAATGGAAACATTTTTGAGGTCTAAAAAACAGAGGTTTGAAACCTTCACTCTGTAGTTTCTAAGTTGCTCCTGGATGAGTGTGGATGAGCAAATGCGATGGCCCCAGGTCTCAGCAGCTGCAGTGAGGGACCAGCCTCGACAGCACGAGAACAGGCATGCAGAGCTGGCAGGACAGGACTCCTAGGAGGACTCTCATTGGTTTTTAAACTCTGAAAGGATAATGATACAAGTAACAGCTTTTATAAAAACGCCCCTTTGTACCAGCTGCCTGACGGTGTCTGAGTATCAGTTCTTATCTGGGTGCTGCTGGATGGGTGCCTGCCCTGGAACCTGTGTCTCCATGAAGGAGGGTTTGGATGTGGTTCTGATGCCTTATCCGGCCACCTAAAAAACAGAGACTAGACGAGAGTAAGGGAATAAAGGTAGGTATTTATTTGAAGGGCCTTCAAAGGTACACCCCGGGGAGCCAGAGGCCACCGCCAAGATGGACTCTAGGATGGATCCTCGGTCACGAGTTCTTCACACTTTTATAAGTTGGGTCTATTTTGCATATCAAGTTCAATTCTCCAATTAAAGCTTCAGTTAATGATCTAATTTTCTCCAAGCTCATCCCCCCTTCCCAAGATGTTGGTTTACATTTTGGGCCTAGGACAGGCTGTATGTCCTTGGAGCGCAGGCTTGGAGAGGCTTTGTTATGTCTATCTAGCTTAAGAGAGCAGCAGCTAACAGACTACAAGAAACTTCAGAGTTACACTCTAGACAGCACAGGATTTTAAATTATAGAAGTTAAACTTAAGGCATCAGCTCTGGTTCTGGTCATCCTGACTCCCCATGAGTCTGATACTTGAGTCACACATGGGGTTGGGTAGCACTTGGGTGGGTCACGGTTGCTCTTCTCTGGGTCATATACTCTGAGAGGGCTCATCTTGCAAGACCTGAGAGGCCCTCTCTGTGTGCAAGCAGTGACCATGGGTCAGGGACCACCATGGTAGTGGGATGGAGAGAAAACTGTGTGTTGGTGGTGACTCTCTGTGGTGGGAGATCCAGCTGGATCCCACTACATAATCCTTAATTCCAAGACCTGAGCCAGCAGGGCAGGGCTCTAGAGACCCTGGGACTAGGTACTAGGAGTCTCAAGGAAAGCCACAGGTTTTCAATCTCCCATACCCTAGGCAGCTCTACAAATGGTGCTGGCCGCACGTAGCTCTGCTGCTTTGCAGCACTGTTAACCTGCCTCAAGTGTTGTGGGAAGCCCTGTGCCCCTTTTAGGCTGCTCCCAAAGCACCAAAACCAGTGCTGCTCTGACCTCATCTCCCTTTCTCATCAGAGTAACTGTAAGTCTCTAAATCAAAGCCTCTGAAGTCCTTCTTAGTGCCTGTGCCCCCCCCTCCATCTGGTGCATCTGACAGCTGATATGAGGCTGATGTTTCCAGCTGAAGAACTGAAATAGTTTGTTCTTTTCCACAATTCCCTTGGCAAAGGAAAACAAGCCCATTTGTTTAGAAGCTCATAAAAGAGGAGCTTTATAGTAGGAACATTCATAAACTTGTTTGCTTTTGACCTTCTCCACATTGCTGATGGTTTCAAGTTCTTGTCCCAGGCATTGTGCTTGTCTGGGCTGTTCATGACATTTTTGAAAAACAGCCTCACCCAGAGTAATTTAAATTGCTCAGCACTCCAGCACTAAGCCTTTGGCCATGCCATCTTTCTCCAACGCAGGGCTGGGCGGGATGTGTGTGGGGGGGTCTCATTGGCAGCCCTATGGAGAGCAGTGCAGACCTGTCTGCCAAGAAGAAACCCGGCCACTAATTCCCTGTTGCCTTTTTTTTTTTTTTTTTTGCTAGATTAAATGGTGCTACTCGATCAGTGAGCATTTCCCAGGCTCTTAGATTACTAAATTAATAAAAGTGTATTGTATGACGGCAAGAAATCAGATCTTTAGTGAGTGTGGCTCTTGGGAGACTGATATGCTTGAAAGAGTGCTTGTTCCTTTTCCGAGATAGTAAGTAAGACAGCAGGTGTAAAGTACAAGTCAGAAGAGCCACCTTGATTTATGTCTAGAGGCAGGAAATTGAAGTTGCTTTTGCTGGACTGTGAGACCTCAAGTGTCAGGTCAAAATTCACAATGTGATGCTGTCATCTGGTATTTTGAACAGATAAAAATGCTGCTGTGCTTTCTCCTATGCTTCTGCTGGCTGGGGAAGGGCTCTCCAAACTGCAAATCCTTGTCCGTGGCTGATGCTTTGTATTCCCTTCTTGAATTGTACTGTCATGGATTTCTTCAAAATATATCTTGACCACCCTGTCCACTTTTCAAGAACTTTCCTATCTGATTTTACTTCAGTCTGGAGGCTGTGTTCCTTTTCTTGTTTTTTGCATCTGTAAGATCATTGTTTTCCCGCTTGGACCAAGGACATCACAAATTCCTGGACTTTTAGTCCTATGCAGCTCATGAGACTTCCTGGGACACGTGCTTGCACATGGCCCAGCTCTGTGCTATAAACGGATTCAGATGAAATTCACTGACTCATTGGTGTGTAATGGGAAAGTACATGTACTGATTTGATACCTTCCACACTCTTTGGAATAAGCTTTTATAGAGTAGCATTGTCTTATTTCAGATAATTCCTAGATTCAAATTGTCAGCATGACATACTGTTGAAATTACATGTTTCCTTTGTCTCTTAAGTGCTGGTAAACAAGACACAGCTGGAAGGAGGTTTACAAGTAGTTCAGTCCTAATTTTCTCTACATTCCCACTGTACTTGTTAGCATAAAGCATTCCTTTCCTAGTTTTTCTGAAGACAGAAAAGGGAGGAGAAACATAAGGCTGAAAGTCTTCATGGTGGATAACAGGTGGAAATCCAGGATGCTGAAAACGGCTCACCTCAGCCCTGGGGAAGAGAGGAACATCATGTTTTATGAGCCTTTGCAGTCTGTATCAGTAACTGGAGCTAATAGCAATTATTGGGAGATAATGTGAAGTTAATTCATTCTCTCAAGTAATTGCCACTCTTTCCTCTGGACAATGAAATGTGCATTATTGTGCAGCTGGTGATGTGGCAGGTCTGTGTCACTGTGCCAGAGGTCTGAAGTCCATGCCAGTGGGACTCCTGCCTGAGTGGGTCTTCAGGCCTGTCTCCCTCAATCCTCCCCTTTCCTATTTGGCTAATCTTTACCTGGCGCTTTTCCTGGCTGTAGGAGAAGGACATGTGCAGGTGTAGTGCCTGGGCTGGACTGAGCTGCCGGTACCAAGCTGTCCTGTGCTTCTCTTACCCCAGGGTACACTTTGATCATGCTACAGCTGTTCCCATCACTTCCCTATTACTTACTGGATTGTGTCTTTATTGTTGTTATTATTAAGCTGAAAATGTTAGAGAGCTCTGTAATAAGCAGTAATCAGAATTTCTGACAGCTTTCCCCGTTTTGGGCATCAGTCTTTGTTAGACTCTGATTTAACACTTGTTTGTCTCATTACTTGCACTGAGAAAGGAGATTAAGGTCTGTGGGTTTAACAGTGCTGCCTCTGAGCCTTCTCCAGCCCAAATCAGCTGGAGCCTTGCCAAGGCTTGCACCCACAGCAGGGAAGTGGTCCTCTGTCCATGAGCTGCTGCAGGAGGGGCACAGTCACTCACAAGCAGCAGCTGACCCCTGCACACCAGTCACTTAAAAGAAGACCACAGCCCTGAGCACAGATGGTAATTGTGTGCTGTGGTTGGGACATTTTCTAAACAGAACCTTTTCTTTCTGATTTCTTCAGCCATCGTTCTGTCACTGAGAGGTGTTCCTGCCTAATTAATCCCTTTTGTGTTCTTTCCTTTTTTTTCCCCAGGCCCATGTGTTTGATCTGAACGTTAATAAGCTTGAACCTCTCTGCACCCAGCTAGTGGTGACCAGGAAGAAAAATAAAACAACGCACATCCAGTTTAATCCTTCCTACCCTATTATCATTGTTGGGGATGAACTAGGCCTCATCACCTGCTTGAAGCTCTCTCCCAATCTGCGCAAGATGCCCAAGGTAAGGACAAGCTGCATTCCTCCAACCACAGCAGATCTCTTCAGGCCTTGTCGCTGTCCCCTCTCCTTCCATGTAATGGTGTTGGCAAAGCTCCTCTCTCTAGCAAAGTACTTACAATTACCTCAAGCCTTCTGGGGGAGATCTGGGGTATTAAATCCTTGTGTCTGTTCCTGTTTGAGCAAGAGGATTCAGTTTGCTGCTGGTAAGGAGTGTGGACTGGTGGGAAGGGGGTTTGCTGTCCCTGGCTGTCACCATGGTCCAGACAAGCTCTGGTCCAGAAGCTCTGCAGATGTTAATTTGTTTCCCAAAACTCGCATATTTTCTGAATTTTGGGTTTTATTTGCAAAACTCCTTGAAATCAACTAAAGGAGATTTCAGCTCTTTCCTGAGTCCTCCCACAGAAACCATGATGCCTGTCTTCTTGTGCTCCTGCATCAGAGCCTGTCCCCTGACCACTGTGTCAACTGTCCTGTAAATGAGCCATCAGTATCTTTAATATGTAAGGAGACTTGGGGTCCTTGTCTCGAGTGACATCAAGGAGATACATGTGCCTCTGTGGGTTGGTGAAGTTTTTTTTCCACCCATCCATGAGTGCCAATTGTGAAGGATGATAACCTCTCTTACATGGATCTGTTACTGGATTTTCTTTCTGGTCTTCATCCAGCTATGAGTTGAATGGCTGTAAATGCAGTGTCCTTTTATACCCTTATAATTCTCATATCCAGTTGTCTTGTGTTAAGTGGAGTCTTTCAGTTTCAGGCTTTTTAAAACTGATCCAAGAAAGCAATCTCTCAAGATGATCATCTTTTATTTATGTACTTCCAAACGTTTTATATACTCTACTAATCTGCTGTATTAGGCAGGGTCTTTGGCCGGGAACTGATCACACTAGTGTCACTCCAGTGTCCTCAGAATGATTTTTAAAAGGTTTCTTCATCTGGATGCCACTGGAAATGTGAATCTTCCCTGTGCTGAGAGGGCATAGAAAACAGTAGCATGGCGATTTGTTTGGGGCTGAGTTGTGGAAGCTGTGGAAAAGAATCTCTCATATGCTTCAGACTTCTCTGTTTCCAGCCAAACTTCAGCCCAAGACCACCCAAGCTCTCTGGGCTGTCATTAGCTTGACTCAGGGTAAGTTTCCTTGTTGCTTTATGGGTCCTTTCTGGGTTTGGGTGAGCACAGTGTCGGTCATGGACCCTGCCTGCACAAGGGCTTAAGCAGTGGAGAGGAGTCACACACATAAATGTGGCTGCTCTCTCCTTCACCCCAGCTGTGGGCTGACCAGCAATGCTGTGCTGTAGGCTAGAATCACAGAATGGTTTGGATTGGAAGAGACTTTAAAGATCTTCTAGTTGCAAACCCCTGCCCTGGGCAGGGACACCTTCCACTAGACCAGGTTGCTCAGAACACCATCCAGCCTGGCCTTGAACACTCACAAGTGATGTGGCATCCACAGCTTCTGTGGGCAACCTGTGCCAGTGCTTCACCAGAGGCAGTAAAGAATTTTTTCCTGCTATCTGACCTAAACCTCATCCCTGTCAGTTTGAAGACAATCACCGTTGTTCTGTCACTACATGTCCTGTAAAAAGTCCCCCTCCATCTTTATTGTAGGCTCCCTTCAGGTACTGGAAGGCCACAATTAGGTTACTCCACAGCTTTTTTTTTTCCAGGTTGAACAATCTCAATGCTTTCAGCCTTTCCTCACAGCAGAGATCCTCCATCCCTCTGATCATCTTCTGTGGCCTCCTCTGGGCTCACTCCAGCAGGTCCCTGTCCTTCCTGTGCTGGGACCCCAGAGCTGGATGCTCCAGGTGGGTCTCAGCAGAGCGGAGCAGAGGGGCAGAATCCCCTCCCTCCCCTGCTGCCCACAGGGCTCTGGCTGCAGCCCAGGACACGTTTGGCTCTCTGGGCTGTGAGTGCCATGGCCGGGGCATGTCCAGCCTCTCACCCACCAGCACCCCCAAGTCCTTCTGGCCAGGGCTGCTCTCGGTCTGTTCATGCCCAGCCTGTGCTGATACCGGGGGTTGCCCTGACCCAGCTGCAGCACTTTGCACATGACCTTGAACTTTATGACGTTCCCATGGACTCACTCCTCAAGCTTGTCCGGGTCCCTCTGGATGGCATCCCATCCTTCAGGTGGGAATTCATATGTCTCCTTCCACTCCTGGTGGCCAGCAGCAGCCCTCCATGCAGTTATAAATGTTGCCATTTCTCTTTGCTGACCTTCTTTAAAGGCAAATTGCATGTTGTTGACAAAGCAATTTAAACTTGAGTTTAGGAGTAACTCCATTGCTTACTGCTGACCGTAAACCAAAAGGTACTACGTCCCACGCAACATATAAATGGGATGGAAATGGACTCTGCTGCTCTGATGTTATTAAACTATCTGTCTTCTGCTGGCCTGCTTAGGTTTGAAAGGACACTAAACACAGAACTAAGTGTTTCCTGCATGTGTGGAGAGGAAGGAGGGATGTTCAGGCATGACTGGTTATGTGTGCGGGTTCCTTAACTGCGGCCAGCTCGTCCCTGAAAGATATGAGGATTTAAAACAGATGACATGCAGAGTGGTGGCAAAGTGATGGATCTGGCCTAGCCTGCTCAGTGCCACAAGTGAACAAGTGGTGAGGAGATTCAACTGATGGAAGAGAATGTTTTAGCAGAGGCAAGTCAAGCCCTGTCAGAACAGCCTGTGCCATCCTGTGTGTGCTCCTGTCTATCTCCTTTCGTTGCCAGCACCAGCCTTTGTGTCCTTAGCAGCAAGCCTCCAGCCGTGTTTGCAAGAATATCATCTCACAGTGGGAAGTCAGATGTACTTCCAGTGTATTGATCCAGGCTCCTCTAAAGATCAACTCAGTGTGCTCTTTACAGCCTTACCCTGTGCAACCAGCTTTCCTCTGTAAATTGACTCAACTTCTCCCTCTTTTCTGGGATTCCCCAGGCTGGAGTTAACAGTCACAGAACTTCCAGAGATTTTTGTATGTGAAGAGGGTCCAAAACTGTGCAGAGGAGTCCTGACATCCCAGCTGCCTCCTTGCAGATAAAAAAACCTGTCCATGCCTGGCTCAGTACTTGAGTATCCCAGGCTGTTCACTTTGCCACTTGATCCCCTCAGGGCGCAGTGGGGAAAACTGCCTGACGACCAAGTGGACAAGCCACAGCCAGTGCTTCTGGAGGCTGGGCCCTTCGTACCAATCCCAGCATCTGTGAGCTCGGCTGCCTGGTCTTGCTCTGTCAGTTCCTTTGGAGATAGGACGGTGCCTTTTGCTGAGTTCTGGCAGAACCCAGGATGCCAAAGGGACAGGGCAATCAGGGGCTCATCCAGGTCCCCCTGCCCCTCTGTTGCATACTGATGTCACAGGGGGTTGCCTTCCCACACAGCTGGGACAGCTGCTTTAGACAGGTAAAACTTGCAGACTCATCAACTTTTTTGAGAGAACTCTTAATAGCCACATCATTCCAAACCCCATGCTTCCCCTAAAAACAGACACAGTGCTGTCTGCTGCATGTTCTGTAGATTCCTTGGCGATTGCTGGGCATGCAAGATAGAGCTTACAAAAGGTGCCTGAGCTAATATCATCCTAGTGAGATTTCTGCCATTCTGAGTTTATTGGGTTTTGGCTGTTGATTAAAGCTGGTGTGGTGGCTAAGTGGAAACTGGGAAGATAAGGAAGCTTGGGTTCCCACCAGACCTTGGTCCCTTCCTCTCTTCGTGTCCTTGAGCAAGAAGGAAGGTTCAAGATCTCTTTAAATAATTCGCAGGGTTGGCCTGCAGCTTAATTAATTCATGTTCGTAAAACACTTGGGGATCTTTAAGAAGTGTTATTTAATACTCTGAGTTTTGCTGTCAGCTACATTAGCGCAGTCTCATTTATGAACACTTGGCAGAACAAATATGCCAAGGGGGGAACTTCTCGAAAGCACTCAGGTGGTGTTTTCAGAAGTGACTTTCACCAAGACACACAGTAAAATCTTAAAAAATCGGCTAAAACTCCTTGTGAGTTTTGGCATCCTGAACTCATAGTGGCTCGTGGGAAAAGGTGCATTTCTTGTTGAGTGGAAGCGAGGGACAGGGTCCCTGCCACCCATCAGGCACTGGTGTCAAGGGCACACAGAGGGCACAGAGGTCCTGTGTACAAGGGATGTCAAGCACAGTGGGTGCTCATGTGTGCTGTGGTGATTTGCGTCCTGGATCTCTTCCCACCAGCGCAGACAGAAGTCTCTGGGGCAGGACAGAGAGATCCCCTTGCCCCAAGCTATATTTATTTCCATGAGGTGAAACTAGTTTGGGCCCTTCTGCTCAGAAGTGGGGGACAGAAATGCCTGCAGTATTTTAAGATGCAGTGGTAGAAACAAGTGACTCTGCTGTCATCCAAGCCACTTTTACACTCCAAGCACTCCTTAAATATTGCAGTGGATGTCAGGCAGGAATTGTTTAACTAATAAAGTATCATTTCTAATTTGTAACGACCTTGGTGGTTGAGTTCACCCGAGGGAAGCATTGCTGTAAGAAGAATCAGTTTGGGGCAGAGCTGTTTAATTAGTGAGCCTTCCGGGTTTCATTCGAGGGTTGGAAGAAATTAAAGCATTTTGTCATCGCAGTCAGAAGGATGTAGCTGCTCATAGGCTTTGGTTTGTTTTTTTAAAAACTGCTGAAGTAGCCTGGCTTAACCTCTGCCAATGCCAAAAGTAAGCAGAAGATAGTAAAAAAAGTGTGCAGTGTTTTTTAGAAATTCTGGGAGAGCACAGCAGAGTAGGAATAGAAGAGAAAGTGGATCAAAAAAAGGTTGCAATACAGAATTTGCTGAAGCTAAGGCCGATTTCTTGGCCAGTACCCAGGCTGAATGCCAGGGAGGCAGACAACTTCTTGGCCTGATGCTTGTCTTGGATATTTATCTTGGATTATTTATGATGATTATCTCAATCTCTATTCCTGCTACTGGTTTCTTCACATGCAAAGCTTCTCTTTTTCTGTTTCTTGGTAACAACTGAATTTCTTCCCAGGCAGTAAATCCTGATTGACTGGGTCTAGCTGGGCATGAGTGGAGTAGGAAGCTGCTCGCCCACACCAGGACACAGTGCCAGGACTGCACATGTTCAGGAGCTGCAGGTGCACACCTGTGGGTCCAATGCTGTGTGCCTGTGAGCAGCTTATAATGTAGGGACAAGCGAGGGGCATGGGCTGGCTCTGAGCCTTCACGTCCGTGTGCACATGCTGGGCAGCTGCTCTGCTCTCTCTGTGCCTTATCACACCAGCCAGTGTTATCTTTGGACTTAGTGACCCCTTCCATATTTGCAGCTTTGATGATTTTGCCCTTGGCCAGATCCAGCCCAAGGCTGCTCAGCCAAGGAAGGAGCATTGAGTTTTGCTTCCTGAAGCACTGTGGCTTTTTGGCCATAGCTGATGGCAGGGTCTGGGAAGGATTTGGGAATTGTGGTGGACCATGGGAGGATGTTGCGGTTTTAAGGAGATGGAAGAGGAAAGGGGATTTGGGGAAGGTTCATGGAAGTGTCCAAAGTTTAAAGGAGACAATAGGAGAGTGGCTGAAATCTTCTCTTCAACCTACCCCCCTCCCCAACACTGTATCCCAGCACAGAGATCTCCTGGGGCTTGAGGTTTCTTCCTCCTTCACACTCCCCAGCAGCACCCACTGCACACAAGTGCTCTCAGGAAGGGACCCTGGTTTCATGCCTGTCCCCAGTTTCGGTGAGATGCAGCTCACGTCCAGAGCAGGTACTAGGCTGGAACACTGTGAACAGAGAAGTGAGATTCTTGATCATGAACTGTGTCATGCCCTTGCGTTGCTATCACCTCAGGTGACAGGGAGAAACTTGAAGGAGTTAAGGATCAGGAGATTGTTTCTGTTCTCAGTGTTTTCCTGGAGCTGTGGGAGGTGTAAGGGATTGAAAGGAATGAGATAGATTCGTCTTTACAAACAAACTGTGGGTCTGCTGATAGGTAAGGATAGATACTGAGAGGCGAAAGAAGCAAAGGGGGAATCATAAATTCTATAGGAAAAGAAAAAAGGAGGAGTATACATTAGAGGGGGGTCTGTAATAAGCAGTTCTGTACCTCTCCAGTACCTCAGCCAATGGGGAAAGAGAGAGGGAAATGCGGCCAGAAAATTAGGATAAAAAGAAGGCTGCGTCCTCTAACAATTTGAGAGACCCCAGGGGAATGCCTCATGGCCTCTCCCTTTATTCAAATAAAGGAACAGGACTCCTCTGTCTCCTTTTTGGACATAAACCTCTGGTGTTTGTGGATTAACCTTCCTGACAGGATCAACCAACCAACATATAAATACAAAAATATAAATTTGAGCTCCCTCTTTCTGTCCCAACATGTACAGTCCAACTGCACATGTGATTGTATTTAAGGAAGGAAGCTATGGATTAGATATGTTCTCCAAAGTCAAATCAGTCGTGGGCTGGTGAATAGTTTAGTACTGAGGGAAGTGTATTTTGTCCCTAAATTTTCTATCTCAACAGCTTCCATTCTGTCTGAGAGAAAAGCACTTGTTTCTCCTCTCCAAACAGGTCAAGTTTTGCTCTTTTAGCAGTGTAATTCCTAGTCCCTCTGTTTTCATGCAAATGCTTCTCTCTCAATGCCTTCTGTGCTGCTCGAGCAGTGGCCAATTTTCTCTGTGTCTCTTCAGAACTGGCTAATTGCTCAGTGACCCAGAAGCACAAAGCACAAGCAGTGCTGGAGGAATTTGGTATGCTGCTGTGCCCTGCCTTCACGAGGATTGCCTTCTCCAGAGCCAGTTTGGCCTCCGGATAAGGAGGCACGCACAAATGAGCTTGGGTCTCATAAAAACTGACCTGCAGCTTGATGGCTTACTCTGAAATTTGCAAATGCTTTTTGATTTCTTTTCAGTCCCTTCCCTGTTATTTAGTCTAGTTGCAGGTAGCTGCTCTGTGCTGTTAGGGGGAGGGCTGAGGAACATGGGGTGCATCCAGAGACTTGTGAAACCCTGTCCCTGGCTGTTCACAGCTTTCTGTGCCACTTTTGTTTGCCACATAAGGATATATGCACCGGTGTTTACTCGTTGGTGTGGGAGGGAAACCCAGTGTTGGAGGCCTTCAAGAAGAGTAGGTTGGAGACACATGTACAGACAGGTGGATCTGAGCGTGCCTTGGGGCTGGAAGGGCTGGAAGTGCTGGAAGTGGTTGCTCTGACAGTCTCCAGGTCCGGGGTGAGTAGGTCCCAGCAAGAGGCCATGCCACTGGTGTGGAGCTTGCCAGGGTGTGAGCAGCATTGCTTATGGCCTGTGGCTGTTCTGCTACGCAGACCTGTGACTCATAACTATAAATCAACAACCGCCAAAGGGAATACTGACAAAAGCAAGCTCCCATGCTCCTTCTGCCTTCTCCTTCCCCTCCATGATCTCCTGCCCTGCCACTGTGCTAGGAGAGTCATTAGCAGCTTTCCATTAGGAAGACCTCTGCAGCCCCGTAGGATCTCTTCTCCCTCCACTGTTCCACATCAGATTCCTCCCAGTCTAGCATAGCCTGAAATAAAATGAAGGGACTGTTTAAGTCTGGAAAGCTGTTACTTGGGAAATGAGGTGGTCCGTGTGCCAGCAGGCTACAGTTCCTGGGCAAAATGGAAGCCTTTGGATATTTACCTGGCCACTCCAGGCATAGCCACTGTGCACAAATCCAGGTGTCAAGAGTGTTGCACCACAGTTACAAAGAGTTCTGGATCCTGAACAGAGGTGTGGCAACCTTAGATACTCACCCTATTTGGAGAGCTAACCCAAACAAGCAGGAGAAGATTGAAAGGACTTGGATACTCTCATTAAATCTATTTTTTTTTTATTATGGTGAAATAACTTTTGGGTTGCATCAAAGTATGTGAAGGGAGAAGAAAGCTCCATTGTTGAACCCCAAGGTCAAGAGCTGGAGTTTTTCTTCCTTTTACTGTTCCTGGCCACATCTTCAGTGTTTTTTGTTATGTAATGTCCCTTTCTGTGGCTGCTGTGTTTGGCAGTTGTTGGAGAGACAACATCAGCGTATTTACAAGTTATTTTAAGCTGAAGTCAATTCTCAGTGGTCAGGGTGAAATGTGTTTAGTAAGTTAAATGGAAACACTGGCAACTGAAGCAAGAAAAGGTCCCATTTTACAAAAAAATCCATAGTACTTATGAATTATTTCTAAAGTGCAAGTCTCATTCTGTGAGGTGCTGTGTGCTGTCAAGGGGATACTGACAAAGCCAAGAGGACAGGCTTTGACTTTCTAGTTTGGTCTTTGAAGGTCTGTGTAATAAAAAGGTTGCCAGTGTTTGAAAGTGATGTGAGACTGCTCCATTTTGCAATACTAGCAGTTTGGAGAAAAATGCTAGAGGGATTTGGTTTTGTGATCAATAACAGTCAAGACTTCCTAGGCATAAATCTGGTGTGTGTCCTTGGATTTGCTGTCCTCGGTAACTGAGATCTCAATTTGGCCAAGCAGGATTGGATTCTAGTTGAGCCTTATCTATGCCTTCCCTTGTATTTCTCCACGTTGGTACTGTTATGTTGCTAAGAGTACTGTTTTATCTGCAGGCTTTACATCCTCTTCCTTTGTGCAGAGATTGTGCCTGTTCTTCGGTGTCTGCCGTCCTAGAGCTCCCCAAGTCCCAGCAGTCTGGACTTTGCTCCTGTGCAGCCTGAAGAGCCCATCACTGGGAAATGCGTAATGCACGAGAAGGAGCCTTGCCTGATGTTTTCAAAGGACTTTCATTTTGGTTAGATCTGTGATTGCCTGAATATGCCTGTTCCACTTGCACAATTCCTCTTTGAACCAGAGCCTCAGCTTTCTTCAATGCCTTGGCAGAAAGCACGGCACAGTGTTGCGGCAAGTGAGGCACTGCTGAGCCTCACAGGGTCTGCTTGGCTCACCTGTCCTTCCTGTTTCTTTATCTGTCCTCTGTGCATTCGTTTCTATGCAGATGACTTAAATCTCATCCAGAAAATTGGGGAATCCTGAGAAATCACCAGTTCTTTGCCTGAAAAACAGCCCCAGTACAAAGGCAGAGGGACCCCTAGGGGAACAAGCTGTTTTCAGAGCCTGCCTTTGGCAGAGACAGCAGTGGAGGCTTTTTGGGAGGCTCTCGTTCTTCCAGCAATGTCTCGGTGTAAGTGCAGGACTGCCAGCCTGCAGCCTGCTCTGCAGAGACAGTTCAGTGCTCAGCCCCGCTGCCAGACCTGATTAGAGTGGCCTGATGAAGGAGGTAATGTGGGTGTTTATCCTCCAGGTCATCTGAGGGTGAGCTGATTTTACGCAAGAGAGCCCCAAGCAGCTCTCAGGAGTGCAGCTATTCCTGAGCACTGGCTCTGCACAGGGGAACGAAGGAGGAAAGCTTGTTAGCTCAGCCCTTGAGCCACGGGGTGTGTTTGAAGGACAAGGTGATAGCTTGTCATGAGGACGAGGTGCAAAGCAGTGCCTGGAGCCTGGGAGACCCAGCCGTGGTCCTGGCCTCTGCATCTCCTTGGATGAGATGCAGCTCCTCTTCATGTTGACTAGGATGAGGACTCCCATCTCCCTTGGAACCACAGTGGCCAAACGACAGTTGTCCATAGACACCATGGATCTACTCTTCTACCGCCTCTTCTCTGTGCTTCCCTCCTGCTGAGTGCTTTTGAGACACATCCGATACCTTAGGAGAGTAGCTGCAGCAGGGGTGCAGTAATGGGCAGCCCTGTCCCACCAGGACTGCCTTACATTTTGATGTCACAGACTATCAACCCCAAGATTTCAAGCTGAGCCAGCCAGGTCACTGAAAAACTGAAGAAAATTAGGAAGTGGAGCAGGGGCAGAGGGAGGGGGTGGCAGTGGTATGAGCAAATGGATGAGAAGAGCAGGCATCCCATGGGTGACCTGGCCAGAAAAGCACACAAAACTCTGGAATGTAGGTCAGCAGCTCCTTGTTGGCGCTGTACCTCCACAGCTGTAGGTTTGGCCTCTGTTTGTCATGGCATCCACTGGTCATGCAGTTAAGGTGGAGAAAGGTAACTAATTCTCCCCAGCTTATGGTCATGCAGGGTTTTGAGCACCTGAGGACTTACTCAGCAGGGATGGAGAACAGGACACTGGTCTTCATTAGCAAGAGCCATTCCCGTCATGTTTTGCCTTGCCTCACAGAACCTAGTAATGCCCCACAGCTTGGAGAAGGTGGGTTTTTACTCTTCTTTGAGCTCTACAAGGAGTGATGGATACGAATTGAGAGGGGAAATTTAGGTTAGATATTAGGAAGAATGTTCTTACTGTGAGATTGGTTAGACCCCAGGACAGGCTGCCCAGGGAGGCTGTGGGTGCCACAATCCTGGCAATGTTCAAAGCCAGGTTGGATAAAGCCTTGAGCAACTTGGTCTAGTGGGATGTGTCCCTGCCCATGGAGGGCTAGGGGTTGGGACTGGAAAGTCCATTCCAACCCCTCAAGGTTCTGTGATTCTGTGATCTTGTCCCTGCGCATCGACTGGGTGCTCTGAGGCAGTGTCCCTCATTGCAGAGCCTGGTGGTATTTGCTGCAGTGACAAAAGCAGGAAATTTGTCATGACATGGAACAGGAAGAAATGCAGCTACAAGGGCCAAAGGAACAGCTTGATATTTGGCACATTCCTGTAACTCCTCCTGAGCCTCTGCCAGAGCCTGACACGGCCTTCCCCAACAGCCGGCCTGTGCTGGAAAGGGCTGAGGCTGCCTGTGGAGACACAGAGGGCAGCTCCCTGCCTGCGAGATTGTGTCTGTGCCGTTGTAAAACACATCCCAAGTGCATTGCTGTAAAAAGCCCTTCCCTTGCAGATTTCACCTATGGGTTTTGTGACTCTGGGTGCTTCCCTTTGAAGACCTTCTTGCCACTGCACACTCTGACTGAAACATTCTCACTGCTCCCGGCCCTTCCTGAGCCTCTCCCCAGCTCATGCTTGTGCTACCTACCAGCCTCCTCCAAAAGAAAAGAAAGGGAGACACCTGCACCTGCAGGCAGGGCAAATAAGTGTCCCTTGCACAAATTAATTTTTGATGGGCTCAGTGCAGAATTGCTTAAATGAGAGAAGGGAAGGGATCACCGATGAATAAAATGTCTCGCTGCTCACAGCGGTGGAACTGATGCAAGAGGATTATTTTTATCCCGTGGAGAAAAGGAAGAGCCCTGTGAAGCAGAGGAGAAGAGGGTCTGACTTGCAGTCCCGCTGGCTGTGCGAGATGCAGTGACGGCTGCAATCAAAGCAGCTCCGAGGTTCTCCTGGAGGGAAACTGTTATGCTCCAATTCACTGACTGATTCTGTGAGATGGGATGCCAGGCACCAATTGTGTGAGGCCGTCTTAGGGCAAACGTCCCCTGGTCTCCTCTGCTCCCATATCTCACCAGGGAGCTGCCAGTGATCCCACTGCTCTCGATCTAGGGTGTGCCTGAGCTCCTCACCCCTCACAGGGCCTGGTCAGTGCAGAGACTTGTTCTGGCAGGGCAATGTTGTGTTTTCTCACCTCCCACTTGTTGGGCTGAAATCTTCTTGTTATCCCCCAGAACAGCTTCCATGAACTGTGCCCTTGCTGCACCGCGTCCTGTGGGTGCTGCCCGTGAAGAGATCCTTTCATATGCCTGCCCATGATGCTCCCATTCCTCAGCAGTGGCAGAGCTGACTGTTTCACTGCTTCACAGGAGTGCCAGGTCCCATCCAGGTGTTTATCCCTCTGACTCCAACCCTGATGGCAGAACACTCCCTCCCCACAATCCTGTATTTGAGCTTCAGACTGTCCCTGTTCACTCGCAATATCCTGCATTATCTCACATTTGTCCTTGTTAATTCACACGAGGGTTTTCCAGGTCACATCTCTGGTCCAGCAAAGTAATTTCAACTTCCAGTCCTGCCTTCCTGGACACCTGCAGCCTTCCCGTCTGTCACAATGTCCAAATGCTAGCAGAAACTCTGACCAGATCCCCTCCAGACCATGGAGCTGTGAATGTTACACACGACTCAGTGCTGACAGCTCCAGGTGCAATTAGTCAGCTGGGTCTTACCAGTTTCTACTCACTTTATGTAGATCTGTTGTCTCACTTCAGGATCAGAATATCAAGGGAGACAATGGCAAAATCTTCTCGAAGTCATGGGTAATGACATCTGTGCCTTTCCCATTCACAAGGTGTATTGCACTGTTGCAAAAAGAAATCAGATTGGTGCAGCATGACTTCTTTGGTGCAAATTCACATTAGTTATGATGCATTTCAGGCACTTACAGATTGTTGGCTTGTTCCATTCATCTTCTGAAAAGTGAGATTAAACTGAATGGTCTTCTTTTCTGGGTAGTCGATTCATTTACCTTTTTCAGCTTCCTGGTCCCTGTCATCCCCTGAAATTCCCCCAGGAAATGCATCAGATTAAGGCTGTTAGGTTGATCAGGTTTGGTAACCACTGCCCTGCCCAGGGGGCTGGGACTGTTGTGGTCAGGATGGTCTCAAATACAGTAATCAAGTCGAAGTCTGTGAGCACAGATAGCACCTTTTATTAAGCAAATAAGTATGCCCAGGAAGAAAAGAGAAGTGCATGTGCCCTACAGCTGGTATTTTATTCTCCAGATATGTATTATTTGGTTTAATAAAAGTCATTGCCTTTCTCTGCAAGCCTGTGCTGTCTGGATACACACTAACCCTGCTCAGCTAGACCAGAGATATTTTCACTTGGTTGCTGGTGTTGCCGCTGATATCCTGCGGATTTGGGATTGCAGGAAAGGCGAAAGGATCCTTCCCAGAAGCACAGGAAGGAGCATGAATATCAGCCCTGTTCAGTTACTGCTTTTTTTTTTGCCTCATCTGACTTTTTGATGATTATATAGACTTGCTGTCAGAAGTCAGACACCAAAACAGTCAGAAACCCAGAATGACCAGAAACTACTTTGCAAATGCAGCTGTGAGACTGGATGATGCTCATCCCTCCCCAGGATTAGGCCTCCTGCTTTGATCTGCCCTGAAGGAACCTGCTAAGCGAGAGAAATGAACTCAAAGGCTCTCATTTTATCTGGCCTGGCCAACCGATGGGCATCCAGTGGGAGTGCAGGAAATTAATAATTTTGTGCATTTCGTGTCAATGAGGGAAAAAAAAAAAGCATGCCAGGCTTTGCCTTTCAGTTTGAGTTCGTAATAGAGCTGAGCAAAAGGCTGATGGATTTGGTTTCAATTAGAACTGCTTGTTCAAGAAGAAAAGCTGTGCTTTAAAAGCTGTGCAGTAAAAACACTGCAGCCCAAATGGCTCCTGCAACCTGGGGACTGAGAAAGTTAGGCTGCACAAGTGAAAGGGAAGCCCACCCTGAGAAACCTCTTCTTGCCTGCTGCCACAAGGCCAAAGGCAGGGCTGTAGAGGTGCTTGCTCACTCCATTCAGCCTCACGTGGTTTTCTAGCCAAAAACACCAGCAAAAGAGAGGGATGTGGGTCCTACTTCTGCAACAGGGAGAGCCTGGGGTAGCTTAAGCCTGAAGTGCAGTGCCCAAGGATGGAAATCCTGACTGGGTGTGGGGTATAAAGACTTGCAGAAGGATCTGACATCCCTTCTGCAGTGACAGGAAAAACTCCAAGTTGCATGCACCTTGCTATTGTGGGGAATTCGTCAGACTGCTTTTAATCTGCTCATAGCCAGAGATGTGCTGCCAGCCATTTTTTTTTCAGATGCTGGTGTGGTAGGCAAAGTCTCTGCAATCAGTCATACTTGCATTTCAAGTCAAGGTTAGTCTGAGCTCTAACTTAGAAAACCAGCAAGGAAATGGGGCACCGCCACTGCCTACCTGCAAAGGCAGAAAGAGAGATGGCTTGGCAGAGAGAGCTCCAGCCCTTGGTTCCCTTATCTCTGAAATACTCAGTTGTAGTGCCAGGCTGAGCAGGGGTTCCCAAGGCAGTTGGTATGTCCCCTCCTCTCTATCCCTGTCCCTTACCCAGCTTAAAGTCACTGGTAGGGGTTCACTGGAGAGGTGCAGCCTTTGTGCCTGTACTTCACAGCCTGTGCTTTTGTCTTTCCGCAGGCTTTAGTGACACCCCTGAGTGCTCCTTGTCCCTGCCTCTCCCAGGTTTTTGAAAGGCTCGTGTGGATTGGCCTGGGAAGTGCTGCAGAAATACCACACATTACCTGATGAGGTTGAAGGACCTGGAGGAAACTTAAACATTGCAATTGACCTGTTTCCCCTGCTTCAGAAATAATTGCTTGTCAATCAACATGAGATCTCTTTACCACCACCATGGCCCCTTATACACTTTGTGCTCCATGGGCTTTCAGCCTTACTTGGCAATTGCTGTTTGACTCAGATCTGTGGTAAACCTTTGTCAAGATACTACTTATGTCTGAAAGAATGGTTGAACATGGACTTTCTCTGGAAAATAAACACCCTGCTTAAAAGAAGCACTACAAAACACCTGCATGGGTTCAGTTAAAGAGAGCTGAGACAAGTGGAACTTTAAATGTAACTAGGAAAGGGTGTCTGCACACATCCAGGGTTCACTCTGCAGTGGAGGTGATTGATTGATTGATTGATTGATTGACTGATTCACAAAAAATGGAAAGTAAGTCTTGAAAGACCAAGGTGGTTGACCTAAGGCCTGGGAAACACGCCTTCAAGGAGGTTTTGAGGACCTTGAAAGTAAATTAATCTTTATAATTTATAATTTAAAATTTGTAATCTGAGATTGTACATGTAATACAATTATATTCTATATTGTATGCCTATATCGTAGGTCATATATCATATAATATGTAGTATATAGTATATAATACAATTCTATGTAATAGCTAAATGTGTTTTAACAAAATATAACTTGATCTCATCCTAAAGGCACCTGCATAGAGAGGGATTTGCAATGAAGGAAAGCTCCTTAAAATTGGCAGACAAAGATATAATGGGATTTGGCAGCTGACCAAATTAAACGAGGACTTGAGCACATGTATTTAGCATGGCACTAGCTTGTCTGCACCCCTCTAACACCTTCAGGTCAAAATACCTTGTCTTTTAGTGTCTTTTGTCTATTTTAGCTCCAGGAAGAGTCATTCTTGTGTTCAGGTTACTGACTGAAGCTGTGTGAATCATTATGGTTATTTCTGGGTTTAAAAATATATTAAATCTACTTCCACTTTTTGATCTTATTGAAATGATAGGGGAATTGTCAGGCAGCATTACAGAGAGAGATTCACAGCTTTTACAAAGAGGTAATGACAGCTCGGAACAGGCCACGTAGCTGCATTTGAAGAGATTTACAGACTGCTGAACTCCTCAGTCGTGGTGATTATGGCTTGGTTTTCAGCCTGTGTGTTAAACGATCAAACTGCAAGCACTCAGCAGCAGCAAGGTGCTACAGTAATAGTGGGAATTTATCGACACTAAACCTATGTTATCCCTTTCCTGCCATTGATACAAGCATAGTGGGAAAACGTGTACTTGTCCTACATGTCTGGGATTATAAAAGTTCCTCTCTCACATCAGATTTTCCACTTGTGGGTCGGCATGGGGAAACAATCCCCACTTTCTCATCCCCGTGGTGCCAGCTCTCACAGGCTCTTAGTCCAGCTTCCTCCTTGGTCCTATCACCACCTGCCTCAGGCTTCTGCTCTCCATGGGTTTTCTCCAGTGCTTCCTGGTTGTCATTTTTCACTGAGGGACCTTCTTCCTCTCTTTACTCCTTTGACACCAACATTCAAATTGGTCTGTGTAGCTTCCACAGCGTCTAGATACCCTGGGAGGAGGGTTCTGGAGAACTGGTTCCCTCTGTGGCTGTGTTCTCCAGGGGCTGGGAATTGCCCATTTAAGGGCTGTACTGCTCTGCACTGCTCCTGACATTATGAGAAATATAAGGTTTAAGAGGACATTTGCTTAGAAATGCTGTCTGCAATGAGAGCGTAACAGCAGAGTAGGGTAGAGCTGCAAAACTCATCTACCAGTTTGCACTTGGTGATGAAGAACATCCTGGGACTGCAGAGCCGGAGGCACATTCAGACTAGAGGTGATGGTGGGCTATCTCTAGTCCAGCCTCCAGCTCAGAGAAAGTACAGCCCTGAGATCAGACAAGGTTGCTCAGGGCTTAGGCTTCTCTTGAAACACTCCAAGGCTGGAGATCTCACAGCCATTCTGGAGTCTTGTTCCAATGACTAACTGTCACAGTGGAGAAAAACTTTATGTCACGTTGAATCCTTCCCTGTTTCAGTTTATGGCTGTTGTGACTCATTCTCCTGCTGTGCACTCCTACAGAGAGTCCGTTTCTGTCTTCTTAATATCCTCCACTTGGGTGCAGGCAGGTGCCTGTTGGGTAACCCAGAACTGTGTCTTCTATGGGCTGAACAAGCCCAATCTTAGCATCTGTTCAGTGCAAACCCTCCAGCCATCAACAGTCTTGGTAGTCTCTGCTGGCCTCAGTCTGGTTTATCAACACCTCAGTTTCACCCCTTAAACTACCTTCTGCCTCTCTTTCCGTAGGTGAAACCATTAGCTGAAAATGAAGACCTTTTATAGCCTGTTTTTCATCACCAGGGCAGAGAACAGACACACTGATCCAGCAGAGCCGTCATCTCCTTTTCTTATTCCTTTCCTTCCTAGAAAGCTCTTTTCCTTTTTTTCCCATGACGAAGAACATGGCACACAGGACCAGGAACAGGAGGTGAGAAGGGTTCATCCTCTTTGCTTTCTCTCACCTCTCAAAATTTCTTTAATTAACACTCACCTAGTGTTTCTTAATTAGCACCTTCTGGCTTGGAACTGCCTGCCTGTGTTGCAACCTTCTGCAGAAAATCTGCTGAAGCTCTTATCTATTGTGTGACAGGAAATAGCAAACACTTGGGCTGCTTACTAGACTGACAGCTGCTCTTATGCCATAGATTACGCAGGGGCTGAGTGTTGTTCTCACCCTCAGCCTCTGTAGCCATCCTTGGCTTTACCTGTCCCTCCTGAGGGAACCTTCTGTGGTTCTGTGCTTGTCTTTTGGTGCCAAGATAAATGGCAAGTGCATGACTGAGCTAAACCAGGAGAATGCAGAAGTTATGCCAGAAGCAGCAAGAGTAACCAGCTGAAAAATCACCCCAAAAGAGCAGTTATCAGTGAAATAACTGGGATGAAATCTCAGAGCAGTCTGCAGATTTATTTGGGAGGGTAGGTTGGTGTCCTCCCTGGCATTTCAAATTTCTTATTCATTCCTCAGCTAATCTTGCAGAGTCCACTTATAAAGTCTTGAGAGGACCTGATGGCATGGAGGTCGCAAGGACTTTGAAAGGCTTTGCACCAGATCTCCACGTGGGGATATGGACTGAAATCAAGGAAGTGATTTCAGTTAAGACCTTCCCAAAGTACCAACAACATCTGCCAGGGCTGGCTCCACTGTGCTTGATTCTGCTCAGGTGCAGAACCTGAATTAAGTTTCTGTAGTCCAAGGACTCAGAATTATGCTAATGAGCCCAATTTAGTCAGTGATCCCATGCCTCCAACAGGATGTGATTTCATCATGGAGTGAGGTGAGAACTTGTCTCATGTTACGCACACCACAATAGCATCCAAGCCCCAGATTGTCATATAGAAAACAATGCCTTTCTTTATGGTTAAATCATGGGTTGCTGGAATAAATCAGCTCTGTTACAGGTTCTCTGCTGCTCTTGCTGGATTGCTGACTCATTTACAGGTGGTTGCTGGGGAAGTTAAATTACAAACAACCATTCATGGTGATCAAGACTTCTTAAGGATTTTACGAGCTAGGGAGAAGCTGGCACTCTTTCTCCAGTTACCTTCTACTCTCCTTCAGGACAGTTGCAGCTCTCACCTGTGTTATGCATCTTTATGGCAAATAGGGTGTTGATGCAAGTATAATTACTGTAATTTGGATTTAATTTTCTGAGCACAAGTGCCTCCTTTCTTTCTTCCTTTTGTTTCCTGCTTGGTTGCCAGCTGTGAAAACATCTCTTTCCAGGGTTGTTCTTGATGCCAGGCATGCAGCAGTGTAATGGGCTCATCCCCTGCTGGGCTGTGTCTCACCCAGCTCTCAAATGATGGTGACTATTCCCTCACAAAGAGGGGAAGAGCTGGATCAGCAAAGGACCTGGAGAAACCCACCATGCCTTGGCATTTGTGGTGTCTGCATCTCCCAGCACTTTACATGCAGGATCCACAGGGTTAACTGTTTCATGGGAGAAGCAGTGGGATATAGGGGGTTGAGGTGACATTATTTCTACAAAGCAATTGCTTCCACCACTCCTCTAGGCAAGTTTAGGCACCTCCTTTGTGCTTGTGGAGAGGAGTAACTCTGGTCATCACCTTGAGGACTCTCAAAACATCACCAGGTTCTTGTTCAGTCCTTACTAGTTCCCCTCAGACCCGCAGCCTGACGATACATATGAGTTTCAGGGATTCCTCACACCAGGGTGATACCAGGAGTCATTGTCTGAGCTCAGATCAGAATGGAAGTAGAAGAACCTGGGAAGAAGCAACCCCTCCTGAGATGATGATCTGACTATGCCATTGGAATCTGCAGCCAGAAGTGGTGTCCAGATGTGACAACATCTCTGCCATGTCCATCAAGGAGATACCTCCTCCAAGGGCCCCCAGGAGGAATGGTGGCTGTTTGCCTGGCAGCACTGCCTCAACCATTGCCTCTGTCCTAGCTCCAGCAACCCAAAGAGCGAGGCAAGGATCAGGCCATGTTTGCTGGTGTTTTGAGGCTTTCAGTGACACTGCAGTGACTGGCTTTGTGTCATTGTTCCGACTGTTTACACAGCACTGCCAAGCCCACCACTAAACCAAGTCCTTGAGTGCCATGTCTACACATCTTTTAAATATCTCCAGCACTGGTGACACCACAACTTCCCTGGGCAGCTTCTTCCACTCCTTTAGGTGAAGAATTTTTCTGTAGTGAACACATCAACTTAGTGCTAAGCATGTGCATCAATGTCAGTTAACCTCTGTCAACTGGTCCCCTCTAGTCTTTACATCTGCAATTATTTGTCAGGTAATTTATTTTGCCATCTTGGCCACTGTTTTGCTGAAACTGCCAGCTGCTGGTTAACCTTGTTCCGTCTTTGGTACCCATGGGACTTGCTCAGCAGTGGAGAGATTACTTCGGGAAGTGCTTTCCTTAAGGACCTTTATGACTTTTACATAATATTCTTTCCAGCGTGCCTCTATTTTGCACTACTTTGTTGCAAAGAATATCCATTAGTTTCAGCAGCCAGCTGAGCAGATGGGTTTAACTGGTCTATGGCTCTGAAGTAATTACATTTTGGTACAACAGAGACACAGCAGCAAACGTATAAAATTAATTCAGGTGCAGCACCCCAGCCAGTGTCTCAAAGCAAAGAGCACTTTAAGGGGGCCACCCCTGGCCACGTTGAAACTGTGCTGTTGGCAGTGTGGACAATCACTAGGAATATCTCCCTCTTGTTTCCACAGATGATGTTAGATTGGCTTTTCCCATGGCCAGTTCCTTCTTCAAAAATGTATTAGTATCAGAGAGATTGATTACTCCTCCCATCTCCTGCTTCTGTTATAATTAAAACAGCAATATATGCATGAAGCAATTAGATTTTAATAATGCTTTTCCAAACAGGATGTCAAGGAGCTTAGTACAAAGACTTGGGCTGGAGCCAGATCAGCATCTTAAGAGTGGATTGTCGTTAAAATTGGCTGCCTCCTGCTTCAACAGCTTACATGAACATAGAATCTAGATTTGCTTCTTATTCAGAGTGTACCTCATCTTTGGCTCCAGACAGGACCAGAAGACCCCCTGTTCCTGGGTGGCAGGGTCAGAGTGAGGCATGGGTAGGGACACATCACCAGTGCATGTGGTAATCTGGGCCTGCTGATGAGATGGGAGCATCCCCTACTCCAGCCCTGTTGCCATCCCCATCACTGCATGCCAGGGAGCCCATATTCAGGTCTGTCCTGGGTTCCTTCCTGCAGACCAGCTGTTGATCAGGTCAGGGCATACCAGCACACTGCTGGCAGTGCCTCCCAGAAGGAAATGAGTGGTTCCGTGGGTGCCAGTGCCCCAGAGGAGCACTCCCTGAGCTGCCTGCCTGCATGTCGCTGGAATTCTCCTGCGCTGTTTTATCCTGTCTGCTTCTGGCTGATGTGCAGTGCTTGGGCCCTGTGTTTGCAGTCAGACCAGTATGAATCCTGTTCTCTGCACTGCTCTTGCTCAGACCCTTACGGACAGTCCAGTGCAGCTGGGTCGCTGAACATGGATGGAGAGTGTGTAACACAACCTCAGCATCACTGCAGGATGTGTGGGCTCAGAGTGGAGATGCCTCAACAGGCAGCAACAAACATCCTGCATGGACCAGCACTGTGCCAAGCCCATTCCAGGAGAGGATTGACACCAGCAATCCACAGGAGATCCCAGGGCAAACTGGCGCTGTGGTGGGATACAGCTGGGCTCTGTCTGTCTGTGGGGCAGGAAGAGATTTCTCAGCTGCTATAACTGTGTGAAATCCCAGGGAAGAGCAACAGCTCTGGCTGCAGGATTTCCCGTGCTTGTCCTGCGTCCAGCTTCTCGCTGACCTCTTTTAAGCCCTGATTTGCATGCTGCAGCGTAACTCAGTCGTGGCTGATGCGATTTAGCGTGACGTCTCACGCTGTCCAGGCTAACAGTGTATCTGGTTCCCAGGCCTGGGAGCGTTTGTGTGGCATTTATCATTTGCCTGGCTGTTTCCTGTGCAGCAGGTGGAGAGAAGCTGTGCAACTCATTTAATCTGAGGCAAATGGGGAGACTCAGTCTGAAGTAAACAGGATGCACTTCGGTGAGGATGGAGGTGAACAGGAAAGGGAAGGCAGGTTGGAATAACTGATGGAGGAGGTGAACAGAAGAAGATCTGTCTTGAGCAGAGATGTACTGGGCAGCACAGGCAGGAGAGGAGTGAGCAGGAAACATGAGCTGATCCTGTTGCACTGCTTTGCAGTGCAAAGGCCTCTGCTCTGGTTTCAGGTACCAGGGTTGAAGGACATGAGGAGTGGGAGAGCAGCAAGGACAGTGCAGCCAGCTGAGAGGCTGGAAGCAGGGAGATGAGAGATGAGCTCTCCTAAAGAGATCCTGGGCTGGCAGGGTGAGGAAGGTAGTGCTCTGAGGTAAGAAGACAGCAGGAAAAGGCTTAGAGAGAAGGTTTCAGTGGGTGTAAGAGGGACATGCTGACAGATGTCACCAGGAGATGGGTTGGCAGCACCATTCTGGGGGGTTTCAAAAGGAATGGCTGTGCAGGTGTTAGGAGCAGAGTGGGACAATCCATTGCTTAGAGCCTCTTGTGCTGGGCACCCCAAGGACTGGACAAGCGTCTGTCAGAAGCAATTTAAGAGCAGCTGCTGCCACCAAGGACAAGGGTGCACTAGTGGACTAACTCCTCCTAGCTCTACCCTAGATGACTCTGTGATTTAAATGGAAAATACACAGGAGAATGCGTTGTTGAGATGACACAATTCTTCACATGGTTAAAATATCTGGTGCAATTTCTGTAGCATCCCTGAGTTTAGTCATGGAGAGGAGGAAAGAGAAAGAGAGCAATGTGGCTTGACATTACATTGCAGACTGAATTCTTCATAAGCAGAAGAGTATCAGTCATAATATATCTTTCATGCCATTGGCATTTAGTGTTATTACATATGAGGCTTCTGTGAGCAAGGACATTTATTTTTACTTCTAATGATAGCAAAGTCCAGTTTCCAGTGTACTTGTATTTATCCAAAATGAAGTATATTCTCATGCTCCCATGTAAGCAGCAACCAAGGATGTATTTCCTATGCAAATACTTTTATGAACTGTATTTAAAAAAATTAAAGAAGGAGCTGTGTTAAAAAAAACCCCAACAAAACAGCAACTAGACTTTCTTAAGGCAGTTAAAAGGTGATCAAGGTGGACATGTGTAGGTTAATAATGGTGTCCAGAGAAAAAGACATTGAAAAAACTGCAACTTTTTAAAATGTACTGTTCATACAACTGCAAATGTTCTCTCATGAAGTGCTACGCTCTGTGATATATCAGCAGTACCTAAGAGTTGCAAGAGCTGCATATTCACATTCGTGTTTGATTGCTTTCATTAAACTCTCATCCGTAACAGCCTACTGAGCTGGTATGCCAAAATGCTGAAGTAAAGCTGAAGTAATTTAAAAAAAAAGAAAGAGATGCTGAGTGATAAGGAATCGGTGCTGGGTCGCTGACGGTTCTGCCTGCCAGGAATCAAGGGCTGCAGCTTAAGAATGCTGGGGTCACTGCACTCTGCAGGGCATATCCTTGATTTTATCCCTCTGGATGTGTTTGATGTACGTGCCTGTGGGTCCTGTGTGCGCCCAAGCCTTTCACTTCTGGTTTGCCAGCCCAAGTGAAGAGGTGCTGCAGATGTGGCCACTCATGGTAGGTGCAAGAGTTAGGGAAGCCTGGGCAGCTTTTGGATTGTCTAGGTTCCACCCAAGTTTGGCATCTGGGTGTCACTGGAATTACTGCAATATTTGAAGTCAAACTAGAACACAAGGTATTGCCTGTCTGGTGAGTTTTATGGACAATCTCAGTTAAAATGTCTTTCTTGTTTCCTTCCTCCCCCGTTGCTTGTGTCTAAGAGATCCCACAGCTAAAACACTGGGCACTAACGCCCCCAGCAGCCTTTGCATCCCATGCCGTTTTAACACATGGCATGTAGACAGGCTTTGAGTATTGGGGCTTCCCCACAAGTTAAAAGCTAATTAAAGTAATTGATCCCATCCCGATGAGCCAAACGGCACAGCAGAAAATCTGTATCAGTAGGGCTGGATCCAGGGTTTGAATGGGTGGTGCACTGCCTGTCCCCACAGTGAGGAGAAGGAAAGGGAATCCCACCTCTCTGTCCTTATCCCAATGATGGTTTGCACCACCAGGACTCCCCATGCTTGAGGAGAAAGCTTTTAGGGGTTTAATTCCACTCTAACTCATTCAGGAGGTCTCAGTGTGCCAGGACAGGGTAATTGCCAAGCACAGTGAGCACACAATGGTTTTTCTCAGTGCTTAGTACAAGTCAGTTAAGTGATAAGACTGGAAATCTTTTCCATGTACCTTGTGAAGAGTTTGTTTTCTCACCAGGCTGTTCTATTCGAATAGAGCCTACAGATGCTGGCACATCTCAGTGACTGAGGGTGATGACACCCAAAAGAAAGCTGTTCTTCATCTCACACACCCAGAGCTCACAGTTAGAGTGTAGCCAAATTGTCCCCAAGGCTGACAAAATACAGTGTGACCTCTTGGGGCCCTGTTGCTGATGCTTCCTAATCACAGCATCTGTGCAGGGCAGAGTTAAGGGTATTGGCTCATTTCAGACCCATTTTGTCTTCGGATGACTTTAAAATTTATCCTTTTCTTTAAAGCTACTTATTTGGTGATTTATGAACTGAGGGTCATGACCACTTCCTGTTTTAAACTTGCGTCAGACAATCGAAAGGCAGAAGACCATCAGTTTTAAATGGTTTTGGTGGGTTTCTGCAGCTGGTACAGGGATAAATTCAGAAGGAGGTAACAAATCATTGTAATGCCCAGTTCAGAGGAGCTGTGGGGACAGCCATGAGACAAAGCTGCACTCAGCTTGGCCTTGTTCACTGAAGTTTTCATGCTAAATGTGGTCTTTTTGTGGCTATATTTAGGTGCCTAAATTAGTGGTCTGTAAGAGACACTGCTTGAGGCTCTGGAGTTAGCAAGAACAGGGAACGTTCTTCAGGGAACAGCTCCTGCTGTGTGCACAACTTCTGCTTGGCCAGAGGACGCTGCAGTGGGGTGAGCAAGGATGTGGAGTCCCAGCCAGCCCCTGGCAGAGCAGACACAGAGCTGTGACAATGGCTGTGCTCCCTGATGGCCGTGATTTGACCAGGATATTAGCTCTCTGCTGCTGCGGAGCCCATCCATTCCCTCTGGCATTCCCTCCCCTCTCCCACGGATGTTTGCGAACCAGCCAGCCCTGTGGTGTGCTGTGGGCTGCTACCCAGCATTTAGGGGCAGGTGACCTCTGCCCACAGAGCCTGCCCAATTCCTTCTGGTTTATTTCCAGTGACATTCCCATCTGCTTCCAGGTCTGATCCAATTTTGTTTGCACTTCCTGCCTGTTGGATACCCTGACCTTTGCTCGCACGCCTTTCCTGGCAGATGTGTGCTGCTGAGCCGCAGGCTGGTCCCAGCACTGTGACTTACCCAATTTGAATGGTGACTTCCAATAAGCAAAGGCAGGTCAGCTGGGGCCCTGAGACCTGGGTGCGCTGCTGTGCTTTGCATGGACCAGTGCAGATGCCAGGCAGATGTGAGCTTGAGCAAGGTGGGGGTGCTTGCCCTGAGCTGCATAGGTTGTACCTGAAGCTGGAGGTAAGAGCATCCTTGAGGCCAATGATCCTGTGTGGCTGCTGTCACCTGAATGACCCAGCCATCCCCTGGGCTTTTCTGCTGGTTTCATTCCCTGCAAAAACATTTACTGCGTCATTTATTTCCAAACAGTAGCAGAATAAGCCTAAATCCTTATCTCCAGTGTGTCAGCTAATCCTTCCATGGGCCAGGAGCGATGCTGTCAGATCAGGCTGTGAGTGTGCCTCAAGGCTCTCAGTGGTTGAAAAGCTGCTGTGTGTAAATGGACTTCTTGAGAGCCCCGAAGTGGTCCTGGCACAGACATCATCCCCAGCTCAGCGTAACTCCAGCTTCACATGGCAGAACTGGTTTGCAATAGGACCACGATGGGGTAGATCTGGGAGGCTTCAGGACTGCAGCTCAAATCATATTTCTGTTTGACCCTATTAATGTTTGGTTAGTGGCCCAGGGAGTTGATGAGGAAAATTCTTCTGTGTGCATGAAGGAGTTCGGGTTTCCTTGGTCTTCCTGACAGAAATGCTCCAGGGAAGTTTCATCTTTGCTTTCATTTATTCAGTTCACCAGACCAGTCACTACTATGTTTTGATAATGGAGGGGCCCTAACCCTGGAGCTGTCACCTTAACCTACCCCTGAGCAGAGTAGAAGGAAAAAGAAAAGGTCTTCTCCCAAAGAAATTCACTGAACACCTGGCAGGCTGTGTGCCCCTTCCCACTGAGGATCATAAGAATAAGCAGTTTTGGGTGTCTTCTTGAAGCTTCTCACCCCCTTCAAAACAACTCTGTAAAAGCTTAAATCCCTTTTGCATGGGAAGCCAGTTTTAGGTCACTGGGCTGCTTTATAAAAAGTCTAGGTCCTGTTCCAGCACGACTGTGTCCTGAAGTCCTATCCCATAAGGAATAACATCATCATGACACATCAGTGTCATGACAACAGCAGGGCAGAGACAGGCCTGTGCCCCTTGGCCAAAGCTCAGCAGGGTAAAGGGTCACCTCTCCTCCCAAGGAAGTTGTGGAGACTTTCCTGGCTCTGTTCATGTCAGTGTGGTTGACTTCCTTGCTGCTTTAAAACATAAACATGTTTGGCCTTGTTTAATCGAAACTTTAGAGCAGATGTTTTATGATTATTCCACCAATGGGAAAAAGACATGCGTGCTGAAAAGTGCCAGCATCATGGCTTTTATGGGAAAGTTTTATTAACTCGATGGTATACTGTTCAACTAGGGAATGAAGGCATCAGCCAAGACTCCAGCTTAAATGAGTCCCACAGCCTGAATGCAGAGTTCGGCATGTGCCAGCATGGAGAGGAGTGTGGCTGAGGCTCCCAAGGGAGCAGATCTGGGGTCTTCAAGCAGCCAGTTCTCCTCCTCATCTTTGTCCTAGTCCTCACTCCAGCCTTCCCTCTGAGGCTTCACTTCCGTCATCTCCCACCTCCTGTTTCACTTCCAGTGCCAGTACTTACCCTGGGGCTGAGAGGACCATCAAGGGTCCTCCACACTGCCTGTAAGGCCAGGAGCCCCTTCCCTCAGTTTCCCTGCTTGAAGAGTCAGAGAAGATCCCAGGCATGAGGTAAAGGGAGCATAAGGGCCACGAGGAGCCTGGCAACAAATGCAGCAGCATGGATACAAATAGGGGTCTCTTCCCTGTCTTCCCCTCTGAGGTCATGCTCTGTCAGCAGGGCAGAGTCCATCCCCACACAGCACCTTTTCTGGTGGGCCATGAGCTTTCCTGCCGTGTCCCTCATCACCACTTCAACAGGAAATGCTCTCCCGTTGGAAGCAGTTAACAGTAAAGTCGATGCAAACTCTGCTCTGAGGAGCTCCAATACACATTCCATGAGCTCCTCAGGGACAGCCCTCCCATGTAATCTCAGCTCTGCATCCTTCAGCTTCATGGGGAGGATGTTCTGCCCTGACTCACTCTTGTGGATGCGGTATAAGCAGGGATGTAGGTGGAGGACAGGCTCAGCTACACACATGGTGGCAGAGCCCCACGAGTGCCCTCTCCACACCCGGCTGTGGCATCTGTTGGGAGGCAGAGCCCCTCTGCAGCCGCGTGTGGAGGTGACGCTTCCCCGCCTCGCGCGCGCTCGCTCTGGGACATCTGCCCCGAGAAGGACTGCTCCTTGGAGGCCTGATGCAGCCAAAGCCCCTGGATTTGTAGGAAGCTGCCACGTGCATCCAAGCAGATCCCACAGTGCTGTGCCGGTGCCATCAGCGGCCTAGCCAGCTCACAAGTGCCTTGGGAGAAGCAGATGGCGGAATAAAGGGAAACTTTCCATTCCAGTGCCCCCAAAAGGACATTGTAATTTCCATTCCCTGTGTCATCTTGCTTGCTTGGTTATGTGGCGTTAAATTAGGGCTCTGCTTCAGTTATGGCTCATTAGAGGCTTGCGTGTGGCTTTGTTGCAGCGTGCTCAGAAGCACCACAGGAGCTGAGCCAGTGTGAAAGTCAAAGTTTTAGGGACAATTTGGTGACCAGGAGCTGAGCCTTGCCTGAGGCTGGTGGATTCAGCAAGGCTTAGCCACCATTCCCATGAGCCTGGAGGACATCAGTCAGAGACCCTACCTGATGGTGTGGAGATCGAAGGGCTTGGGATGGAGATGGAATGATGGAGGTGGCTTCAGCATTTTCTCTTCCCATTTGAGCAAAGCAGTTCCCTCTTTTGCCTGTCCTGATGATCTTTGTGTGGTGCTGTGTGTGACACGCTGCCAAAGGGAGGGGTTTGAACGCTGTCAGACAACAAGGCAGCTTTTCTGCAGAAATAGCTAAGTCCTGAAATACCTCAAGCAGCTGTGTTTATCCCAAGGCTCTCACTCAGAGAGATGCTCTGCTGTGGTGTGCGCCATTACTACAAACACCACTCAGTGCCCAGACCAGAACCACGAAGGGCACTGCTCACCTGTTGGCATCAATGCAAACCAGCCCTGTCTCGCCATGCAGTCAATGGACGTGGTAAATAAAACAACCTGGGCTCATCCCAGTGCTCAGAACAGCAGTGGGGCTCTCTTCTTGAGAACATCCCTGTCCCCATCCTCCCCTCAGGACTGCTTTCATCTCAGCAGTGTCCTCCAGCAGCTTAGGAAACCTCTGTTCCATCGAGGTTGTGCCGGGCTGGGATGAGGAAGGACATGGGGATTCCCCAGGGACTTCTTTGCGCGTTGTCATCACTCAGCAATGCCCGTGTTTGCTACAGAGACGCGGTGAGATCCATGTGGGCTCACAAGTTTCTCTGTGCCGTGCGCTGGCATTTCTTCAGCGCTGAAGGGAAGGTGTGTGTTTGTGATTGCTGCACCCGCAGCCATTAGCGGGGCTGAATCAGCGGGAGGAGGATTGATCTGTTCTAAGTGGGGAGAGCTGGCAGCCTCCTTCCTCTGATGCTGAGTGCTGCTCCCCTGGCCTTCTGAGAGTGCTGTGCTTTGGGGATGCCAAGAAGAGCCAGTATAGCAGCTTTCTGCAGGCTGCCTCCAAGCCTGGTCAGGGATGTTCCTTTCACTTCGCTCTGCTGCAGTGTTGGAGGCCCACTGCCACGTCTCCTGGGCCCACCTGCCAGACTGTGCCAGCCCTTCTGCTCACCTGTGCTTGGCAGCTGCTTTCTGGGGTGCCCAGAGCCATGTTGTGCGCAGAGGAGCTCCCCAGCCCCAAGGCAGGGGTGTCCCACCGAATCCAGAGGCAAAGCGAGATCCAGCAGGCTGTCAAAGGGGAAGGCTGTGACTGAAAGGCAGCACTTTGTGATGGACATGGTGACTGTGGGGATGCTGTTTTCAAGAAATCCCATGGTGTAGATGCTCAGCTGCAGGAGGGCTTGGTGGGTTCAGTGTAGCTTGGAAAATTCCTCTGCTGCAGCTGTGTCTGACATGATGTGAACCTGGAGAGCCTAAGCCCAGTTAATCACTTTCCCAAGGTGCCAGAACTCTGTTGAGAGCAGTGCTGCAGCCCACAGCACAGCAGAAACCTGTTCTGCCCAAAGCACGGAGTGGCATTTGTGCCTTCAGCAGGGACATCGTCCTCTGCCAGGCCTGGAAAGCTCCTGCTGCTCCCAAAGAAGTGAGGGCTGAACTGGCAAGGTTCTTTCCCTTGTGCTATGTGATTTCTCTCAAGATGGTGGTAGTTTGCTTTAGCACCCATGCACAGAGCCCCTGGGATGCTTGGGACAAGTGCTAGAGAACTGTGGGAAGTGCTTGTCCTCCTTGCCCCTGCTGGGGTGTGCATCAGGGCTGGCACAGAAGTGTGCAGCGAGGCACAGGGCTGTCCCATGGGATGCTATGGTGTGTCCAGGTGCAGGAGAGCCTCAGTGAGGGGTTAAAAGAACAGTTGGGAGCCCTGACTCACTTCTCTCCACCAGGTTAGGGGCTCTTGACACCCAGCTGCCCACCTGGGAAAAGCCATTTGGATGCAAAAGGGATGATCCCTCCTCCTGTGGCTGCCTCTGCCCAGGAACACCTGCATGGGATGGGCATGGTGGGGCTTTTTTTGGGGAGGTTTGGGGAGGTTTTTTTGGGGAGGTACCTCCAGCTTTGGGTACAACCTATGCAGTTCAGGGCAAGCACCCCCACCTTGCTCAAGCTCACATCTGCCTGGCATCTGCACTGGTCCATGCAAAGCACAGCAGCGCACCCAGGTCTCAGGGCCCCAGCTGACCTGCCTTTGCTTATTGGAAGTCACCATTCAAATTGGGTAAGTCACAGTGCTGGGACCAGCCTGCGGCTCAGCAGCACACATCTGCCAGGAAAGGCGTGCGAGCAAAGGTCAGGGTATCCAACATGCAGTCTTGCATGCCTGGCACCTACCCACAGCCTGGGGGAATAGCTTAGAGGGCGGTCGAGTCCCATGGGGCTAAGAAGGTCTAGGAAGAGAGAGGCAGAAGAGGCTTTGAGTCACTGTGGATCAACAGATCCACTCCCATTCCCGTCTCAACACTTCATTAGTGTCCTTTCCCAGCTCATAGGAGCTTTCACACATCTCATGGCACCTTGGGCTTAAAATATAAGGATGGGCAGGTGCATCCCCCTGTAGATCAGCCTCCAGTGAGAGGTGAGAGCTCAGACACAGCACTCCAGCAGCCCTCCCTGTGTTGGACGTCCCTGCTGTCCTCCCTGCTCACAGTTGTATCCTGCTTGGTCTCTTTGCAGGAGAAGAAAGGCCAGGAGGTGAAGAAGAAAGGTCCCGAGGTGGAAATGGAAAAGCTGGAGAAGCTGCTTAGCCTGGTGAGAGAGCCAGAGAGCAAGGAAGGGAAGTGAGAGGGGGGAATGATGACTCTGTGGGCAGCCTCTGGCTAAACAAGCTCGGCTTTGATCAGTGGCTGCTTGGCATGCAAGCCACGGGCCCCTGCTGCCCACTTCTTGCACAGCAGGAACACTTTTTGCCTCTGTGCCCGGACAAATAAACGGAGGTGCTGGGAGAGCTGTGGTGTGCAGTCATGTCTGGGGTGAGGCAAATCTCACCATGCCTGGCCCTCCAGAGCCACATGGCCCTCGGCTTTCTCCAGCCTTGACTGGGCTTGCACCAGATGGGAGCCCTGAGGAGGGCAGGAGGGGGCTGGTCTTGCCAGCCCTCGCAAAACCTCAGGGCCACTGGGAGTGGTGGCCAGACTCAGCTCTGAGCTGAACCACCCCCAAGGCATTTGTGCAAGTCACATGGAATGCCACACCTGGATTTTGGGGTGGCAGCCTAAGCCAGAGGGTGCCTGGAAACCTGGCCTGGTGCCCCAGGACTGTGGGAGAGAGACGTGCCATGCCTCCAGACAGCACATGGCAGCAGCTGCCAGTCACCAACTGTGGGAGGCTCACAGCTCCCCTCTCCCCAGGGGCCTAAGTGTGGGGCTGGGGTGCCTCTGCCGAGCTGGTGCCTGTGGGAACTGCTGGGTGGTGGGGTTTGCAGAGCCTTGCACCGCTCTGTGTGCAGCAGAGGATTAGCTGCTATGTGGCTGCGGTGGCAGCAGGAGCAGCAGTGGCCTCACAGCATGCTGATGAGCGGCGGCTGTCACCACCAGATCCTTGTGCACAGCTCCCAGGGCTGGGGACCAAAGCCACCAGGCAGGTGTGGTGGCAGGTGTCCTCCATATGCTCAGCTGGCCTGTCTCCCACAGGCATCCTTGTAAAGCAAGGCCAGAGCTTGGAAGCTCTCCCGTGCCTCTGGCAGAGGCTGGGGAGTGCTTCCTGCTGACTCCCACATGCCCCCAGGCCAGGCAGGCAGGCAGGGAACACCCAGTCAGGTTTCACCCAGCATTTAAAAGCCACAGATGGATGTGAACATGAGCCCTTCCTTATGACCATCCCTGAACAAACCACCCACAGTCCTCCAGAGACATCAGCCCCAGCCCAGGGGCAGCCACTCTGTAGCCCTGAGGGATGGAGGGAAGTGCCACCTCCACCCGAATTTTCCAGGCACTGGGTAGAGCTCAGAGACACAACGTGGGTCCTACAATCTGTTTATTAGTCTAGTAAAAACAAGGCTGCAAAGGGATGTGTTTGCTACACCTGACATGGGGAGGAGCCGCAGGCTCTGCCAGGCCTGGCCAAGCCTGTGCAGGGACCCTGGCTGGCGTCTCTCCCACCCCACCCTCCTGTCCCCTTATTGCAGTGGCTATGCCAGAGGTGACTGTGGCTATTGCTCGGCTCTAGGAAAGGCAAGGCAGAGCCCTCCAAAACCCACAGCACCCGCTGGCAGGGTGGGGGATGCAGCTGCCAGGCTTGCAGACAAGCCAGATGAGAGCATCCCTCCCCACAGAGCCACTGTGATCCCCAGGGAACAGGCAGAGTTAAAAACCTTCAGAGCTGTTTGTCCAGGCACCCTCATCCCCCCATGTCTCCCCATCTCCCCAGGAAAAAGCCACACCAGGCTGCTCTCAGCGGGATCGGGGATGCCAGCAAGGGCATGCTGCTCACAGGCAGGTCAAATCCCACTGGCTGGCCTCAGCTGGGAGCAGGCAGGAGGGAGGGCAGGGACACACACCCGGCGAGGAGGGGGGTCGTTTGCCTAGCAGTGTTAGTGCTAATGCTGGAGGGGACAGGCAGACAGGCCGGGGATGATCAGGCAGACCATGCAGGCCCTCTTGTGCCTCATTAAACCCGCTGCTTGGGCAGACATGTGCCAAATGCCCACCTGAGGCTGAGGGCACGTGGCACCCAGGGCCACCCCCAAACATCTGGACTGGTAACACCCTGCTCTGCCGGCAGGGCCAGGGCTGCTCGGGTCCCCCTGCGCACACTCAGCCATGGAGCAGCCAGCCTGCTTGGGAAGAGGCACTTGTGCCAGCTCTGCTGCCTCCCCTCTCCAGGGCCCCAGCTGGCCTTGCTCAGGTCTGCAATGTGGTGGCCACTGTCCCAGGCCATGAGCACTAGAGAGAAGCCCACAGGCTCTTCCCAAACACGGGGTGCACTTGAAGGCAGGGCTCCTACTGTGCTCACTGGCCGCTGGGACAGGCATGACTGTCCCTGTAGCATATCCCCGTCAGTTGCCTCTCTATCCCCATCATCACTGTGGGCATTCGCCGGAACTCCACACACCAAAACCACAAAGGCAAAGGACTGTGCCCCCTGTCACAGCCCCTGCGAGCAGCTTGGCGTCCCCTCAGCTTTCCTCGTGCCCGGTCTAGCACTCCAGTCCCAGCACAGGCATCCAGTCTGGCAAAACTCCTTTGGCACAGCCGGATACCCAAGTCCCCAGGCAGATCAGGGCTGCAGCAGGTACTTCTCTTCATTCTTTGACTCATCCACATCAGAAGTCGGGGTCTTCTTGGGACATGAGGGGGTCCTGCACGCTTTGCAGAGGATGAGGAAGAGGATGAGGATGAGCAACGCGATGACACAGTTAAAAGAAATTGCCACAATCGCTCCGGTGGAGAGAGCAGCCCCCATGGCCACTGTCCCGCAGGAATTGGCGGGACCCACAGCTTGGTCTCACGCTTGGGAGGCCAGGGCAGTGATGGAGTGTGCAGCCTCCACCTGCTGGCATTGGCAGAGGACAAAGGGGACAGCCGTGGTGCTGGCGGTGGGATGGGGATGGGGCCAGGCCGGCAGCAGGACGGTGTCACCCCGTCAGCTTGGCCGCTCACAGCTGTGTCCCGGGCTGCATCACACCACAGGGAAGCCTTCTCTCGGCTTCCCCTCCTCCGGCAGGGCAGTGACGACACAGGATCACTCTTCTCCCTCCAGCGCCTGGAAGAAAGTCACTGTCACCACGGGCGTGAAGGGACAGGCTGCGCTCAGGGTGGGCTGTGGGCGTGCAGGGGACAGCCACCCCAGGGCCCACGGGGCTCCGCTGGATTTTGAAGGCTGCAGCAGCTCCCAGGTCAGATGCTGTTTGGGGGACCTTTCCAGCCCCTCTTGCCAGCCTTGGCTGTGCCCCTCATCCCTTGCGTGGGCCACCAAGCTGGAGGTGTCCCCAGTGGGAGCCCCATCGCCTCATCCCGGCCCAAACGTTCCCCCTCGGGCATCCTCGGCTGACTCCGGACAGCCCTGGCCCCACTCCCATCCCCTCTCCACCCTCCAACTCCTTTTCCTGCCGGCGGGACCCCGCTGCGAGGTCCCGCACCCCGAACGGGGCCGGGGGCCGGGTGGCAGCAGGTAGGGGGTCGGCGCAGCCCCCGTTGTGCTTTTTACCGGGGTCGGGCAGAGCCCCGGCTGCGGGGTTCCCCGGGGCCTCTGACCCCCGCCCGCCGCCGAGCGGGACACCCACGGAGCCCCCGGCACCGGACAGCAACAGGTCCCACCAACTCCGCCCTCCCGCAGCGGGGCCCCGGCGTTACCCACCTGCCTGCGCTTCTCCCCGGGTACC